>OU342744.1:53811191-54268371 GCA_910589775.1 Avena eriantha | reverse complement strand
TCTGTTCTTTTCATGACCCACACCCAGTGTCATGCATGTATGTTCCTCTAAACAAACCACACATGGACCACACATAGAGTCATTGCATGTGTGTTCTTCTCATGAACAACACATGGATACAGCAGTGTCATTGATGTGTGTTCTTTTCATGCACCACAACTAGAGTCATTGGATGTGTGTTCTTCTAAACAAACCACATAAGGATCCACCAGTGTCATTGCATGTGTGTTCTTTTCATGAACCACGGCTAGAGTCATTGCATGTGTGTTCTTCTAAACAAACCACATAAGGATCCACCAGTGTCATTGCATGTGTGTTCTTCTCATGAACCACACATGGACCCACCAGTGTCATTCCATGTCTGTTCTTTTCATGAACCACACCTAGTGTCATTGCATGTCTGTTCCTCTAAACAAACCACATAAGGATCCACCAGTGTAATTGCATCTCTATTCTTTTCATGAACAACACATGGATCCACCAGTATCATTGCATGTTTGTTCTCTTCATGAACCATAGCTAGAGTCATTGCATGTCTGTTCTTCTCACAAACCACATAAGGATCCACCAATGTCATTGGATATGTGTTCTTCCCATGAACGACACATGGATCTACCCATTGTCATTGCATGTCTGTTCTTTTCATGAACCACAGCTAGAGTCATTGCATGTTTGTGCTTTCCACAAACCACGTATAGATCCACCACTATCATTGCATGTCTGTTCTTCTCATGAACCACACCCGGTGTCTGTTCTTCTCATGATCCACCTAGTGTGATTGCATGTCTGTTATTCTCATGAACCACACCCAGTGTCATTGGATGTGTGTTCTTCTCATGAACCACACATGGATACACACCAGTGTCATAGCATGTGTGTTCCTCTCACGAACCACACACGGATCCACCAAGTGTGATTGCATGTCTGTTCTTCTCACAAACCACACATGGATCCACCAGTATCATTGCATGTCTGTTCTTCTCATGAACCACACCCGGTGTCTGTTCTTCTCATGTCAGTTCTTTTCATGAACCACACATGGATCCACTAGTGTCATTGCATGACTGTTCATCTCATGAACCACACATGGATCCACCAGTGCTATTGCATGTCTGTTCTTTTCATGAACTACATCTAGTGTCATTGGATGTATGTTCCTCTAAACAAACCACCTAAGGATCCAGCAGTGTCATTGCATGTCTGTTCTTTTCATGAACCACACATGGATCCACCAGTGTCATTGAATGTGCGTTCTTTTCATGAACCACAGATAGGTCATTGCATGTGTGTTCTTCTAAACAAACCACACATGGATCCACCTAGTGTGATTGCATGTATGTTCATCTCATGAACCACACCAAGTGTCATTGGATGTCTGTTCTTCTCATGAACCACACATGGATACACACTAGTGTCATTGCATGTATGTTCTTCTCACGAACCACACATGGCTCCACCAAGTGTGATTGCAAGTTTGTTCTTCTCACAAACAACACATGGATCCACCAGTGTCATTGCATGTGTGTTCTTTTCATGAACCACAACTAGAGTCATTGCATGTCTGTTCTTTTCATGAACCAGAGCTAGAGTCATTGCATGTCTGTGCTTTCCACAAACCACGTATGGATCCACCAGTGTCATTGTATGTCTGTTATTTTCATGAACCACACCCAGTGTCATTGCATGTGTGTTCTTCTAAACAAACCACATAAGGATCCACCAGTGTCATTGCATGTGTGTTCTTCTAAACAAACCACATAAGGATCCACCAGTGTCATTGCATGTGTGTTCTTTTCATGAACCACATCTAGACAAATTGCATGTGTGTTCTTATAAACAAACCACATAAGGATCCACTAGTGTCATTGCATGTCTATTCTTTTCATGAACCACACCTAGTGTCATTGCATGTCTGTTCCTCTAAACAAACCACACAAGGAACCACACCTAGAGTCATTGCATATGTGTTCTTCTGATGAACCACACATGGATACACCAGTGTCATTGCATGTGTGTTCTTTTCATGAACCACAACTAGTGTCATTGCATGTGTGTTCTTCTAAACAAACCACATAAGGATCCACCAGTGCCATTACATGTGTGTTCTTTTCATGAACCACAGCTAGAGTCATTCCATGTGTGTTCTTCTAAACAAACCACATAAGGATCCACCAGTGTCATTGCATGTGTGTTCTTATCATGAACCACACATGGATCCACCAGTGTCATTGCATGTATGTTGTTTCCATGAACGACACCTAGTCACATTGCATGTCTGTTCCTCTAAACAAACCACATAAGGATCCTCCAGTGTCATTGCATGTATGTTCTTTTGATGAACAACTAATGGATCCACCAGTGTCATTGCATGTGTGTTATTTTCATGAACCACAACTAGAGTCATTGCATGTCTGTTCTTCTCACAAACCACATAAGGATCCTCTAGTGTCATTGGATATGTCTTCTTCTCATGAACCACACATGGATCCACCCAGTGTCATTGCAGGTCCGTTCTTTTCATGAACAAGAGCTAGAGTCATTGCATGTCTGTGCTTTCCACAAACCACGTATGGATCCACCAGTGTCATTGTATGTCTGTTATTTTCATGAACCACACCCAGTGTCATTGCATGTTTGTTCCTCTAGACAAACCACATAAGGATCCACTAGTGTCATTGCATGTCTGTTCTTTTCATGAACCACACATGGATCCACCAGTGTCATTGCATGTATGTTCTTTTCACATACCATGTAAGGATCCACTAGTGTCATTGCATGTCTGTTCTTTTCATGAACCACATAAGGATCCACCAGTGTCATTGGATGTGTGTTCTTCTCATGAACCACACATGGATCCACCCAGTGTCATTGCAGGTCTGTTCTTTTCATGAACCAGAGCTAGAGTCATTGCATGTGTGTTCTTCTAAACAAACCACATAAGGATCCACCAGTGTCATTGCATGTGTGTTCTTTTCATGAACCACATCTAGACAAATTGCATGTGTGTTCTTATAAACAAACCACATAAGGATCCACTAGTGTCATTGCATGTCTATTCTTTTCATGAACCACACCTAGTGTCATTGCATGTCTGTTCCTCTAAACAAACCACACAAGGAACCACACCTAGAGTCATTGCATATGTGTTCTTCTGATGAACCACACATGGATACACCAGTGTCATTGCATGTGTGTTCTTTTCATGAACCACAACTAGTGTCATTGCATGTGTGTTCTTCTAAACAAACCACATAAGGATCCACCAGTGCCATTACATGTGTGTTCTTTTCATGAACCACAGCTAGAGTCATTCCATGTGTGTTCTTCTAAACAAACCACATAAGGATCCACCAGTGTCATTGCATGTGTGTTCTTATCATGAACCACACATGGATCCACCAGTGTCATTGCATGTATGTTCTTTCCATGAACGATACCTAGTCTCATTGCATGTCTGTTCCTCTAATCAACCACATAAGGATCCTCCAGTGTCATTGCATGTATGTTCTTTTGATGAACAACAAATGGATCCACCAGTGTCATTGCATGTGTGTTCTTTTCATGAACCACAACTAGAGTCATTGCATGTCTGTTCTTCTCACAAACCACATAAGGATCCTCTAGTGTCATTGGATATGTGTTCTTCTCATGAACCACACATGGATCCACCCAGTGTCATTGCAGGTCTGTTCTTTTCATGAACCAGAGCTAGAGTCATTGCATGTCTGTGCTTTCCACAAACCACGTATGGATCCACCAGTGTCATTGTATGTCTGTTATTTTCATGAACCACACCCAGTGTCATTGCATGTTTGTTCCTCTAGACAAACCACATAAGGATCCACTAGTGTCATTGCATGTCTGTTCTTTTCATGAACCACACATGGATCCACCAGTGTCATTGCATGTATGTTCTTTTCACATACCATGTAAGGATCCACTAGTGTCATTGCATGTCTGTTCTTTTCATGAACCACATAAGGATCCACCAGTGTCATTGGATGTGTGTTCTTCTCATGAACCACACATGGATCCACCAGTGTCATTGCATGTCTTTTCTTTTCATGAACCAGACCTAGTGTCATTGCATGTCTGTTCCTCTAAACAAACCACATAAGGATCCACCAGTGTGCTTCCATGTCTGTTCTTTTTATGAACCACACATGGATCCACCAGTGTCATTGCATGTCTGTTCTTCTAAACAAACCACATAAGGATCCACAAGTGTCATTGCATGTGTGTTCTTTTCATGAACCACATAAGGATCCACTAGTGTCATTGGATGTGTGTTCTTCTCATGAACCACACATGGATCCACCAATGTAATTGCATGCCTGTTCTTTTCATGAATCACAGGTAGAGTCATTGCATGTCTGTTACTTCCACAAAACAATTATGGATCCACCAGTGTCATTGCATGTCTATTCTTTTCATGAATCACAACTAGAGTCACTGCATGTTAGTTCTTTTCATGAACCACACGTGGATCCACTAGTGTCATTGCATGTCTATTCATCTCATGAACCACACATGGATCCACCAGTGCTATTGCATGTCTGTTCTTTTCATGAACTACATCCAGTGTCATTGCATGTATGTTCCTCTAAACAAACCACCTAAGCATCCAGCAGTGTCATTGCATGTCTGTTCTTTTCATGAACCACACATGGATCCACCAGTGTCATTGAATGTGCGTTCTTTTCATGAACCACTGCTAGGTCATTGCATGTGTGTTCTTCTAAACAAACCACACATGGATCCACCTAGTGTGATTGCATGTATGTTTTTCTCATGAACCACACCCAGTGTCATTGGATGTGTGTTCTTCTCGTGAACCACACATGGATACACACCAGTGTTATAACATGTGTGTTCCTCTCACGAACCACACATGGATCCACCAAGTGTGATTGCATGTTTGTTCTTCTCACAAACAACACATGGATCCACCAGTGTCATTGCATATGTGTTCTTTTCATGAACCACAACTAGAGTCATTGCATGTCTATGCTTTCCACAAACCACGTATGGATCCACCAATGTCATTGCATGTCTGTTCTTTTCATGAACCACACCCAGTGTCATTGCATGTATGTTCCTCTAAACAAACCACACATGGATCCACCTAGTGGCACTGCATGTCTATTCTTTTCATGAACCACACATGGATCACCCAGTGTCATTGCATGTGTGTTCTTTTCATGCACCGTAGCTAGAGTCATTGCATGTGTGTTCTTCTAAACAAACCACATAAGGATCCACCAGTGTCATTGCATGTGTGTTCTTCTAAACAAACCACATAAGGATCCACCAGTGTCATTGCATGTGTGTTCTTCTAAACAAACCACATAAGGATCCACCAGTGTCATTGCATGTGTGTTCTTTTCATGAACCACATCTAGACAAATTGCATGTGTGTTCTTATAAACAAACCACATAAGGATCCACTAGTGTCATTGCATGTCTATTCTTTTCATGAACCACACCTAGTGTCATTGCATGTCTGTTCCTCTAAACAAACCACACAAGGAACCACACCTAGAGTCATTGCATATGTGTTCTTCTGATGAACCACACATGGATACACCAGTGTCATTGCATGTGTGTTCTTTTCATGAACCACAACTAGTGTCATTGCATGTGTGTTCTTCTAAACAAACCACATAAGGATCCACCAGTGCCATTACATGTGTGTTCTTTTCATGAACCACAGCTAGAGTCATTCCATGTGTGTTCTTCTAAACAAACCACATAAGGATCCACCAGTGTCATTGCATGTGTGTTCTTATCATGAACCACACATGGATCCACCAGTGTCATTGCATGTATGTTCTTTCCATGAACGATACCTAGTCTCATTGCATGTCTGTTCCTCTAATCAACCACATAAGGATCCTCCAGTGTCATTGCATGTATGTTCTTTTGATGAACAACAAATGGATCCACCAGTGTCATTGCATGTGTGTTCTTTTCATGAACCACAACTAGAGTCATTGCATGTCTGTTCTTCTCACAAACCACATAAGGATCCTCTAGTGTCATTGGATATGTGTTCTTCTCATGAACCACACATGGATCCACCCAGTGTCATTGCAGGTCTGTTCTTTTCATGAACCAGAGCTAGAGTCATTGCATGTCTGTGCTTTCCACAAACCACGTATGGATCCACCAGTGTCATTGTATGTCTGTTATTTTCATGAACCACACCCAGTGTCATTGCATGTTTGTTCCTCTAGACAAACCACATAAGGATCCACTAGTGTCATTGCATGTCTGTTCTTTTCATGAACCACACATGGATCCACCAGTGTCATTGCATGTATGTTCTTTTCACATACCATGTAAGGATCCACTAGTGTCATTGCATGTCTGTTCTTTTCATGAACCACATAAGGATCCACCAGTGTCATTGGATGTGTGTTCTTCTCATGAACCACACATGGATCCACCAGTGTCATTGCATGTCTGTTCTTTTCATGAACCAGACCTAGTGTCATTGCATGTCTATTCCTCTAAACAAACCATATAAGGATCCACCAGTGTGATTCCATGTCTGTTCTTTTTATGAACCACACATGGATCCACCAGTGTCATTCCATGTCTGTTCTTCTAAACAAACCACATAAGGATCCACCAGTGTCATTGCATGTGCGTTCTTTTCAGGAACCACATAAGGATACACCAGTGTCATTGGATGTGTGTTCTTCTCATGAACCACACATGGATCCACCAATGTACTCATGAACCACACATGGATCCACCAATGTAATTGCATGCCTGTTCTTTTCATGAATCACAGGTAGAGTCATTGCATGTCTGTTACTTCCACAAAACAATTATGGATCCACCAGCGTCATTGCATGTCTATTCTTTTCATGAATCACAGCTAGAGTCACTGCATGTCAGTTCTTTTCATGAACCACACATGGATCCACTAGTGTCATTGCATGTCTGTTCATCTCATGAACCACACATGGATCCACCAGTGCTATTGCATGTCTGTTCTTTTCATGAACCACATCCAGTGTCATTGCATGTATGTTCCTCTAAACAAACCACCTAAGGATCCAGCAGTGTCATTGCATGTCTGTTCTTTTCATGAACCACACATGGATCCACCAGTGTCATTGAATGTGTGTTCTTTTCATGAACCACAGCTAGGTCATTGCATGTATGTTCTTCTAAACAAACCACACATGGATCCACCTAGTGTGATTGCATGTATGTTCTTCTCATGAACCACACCCAGTGTCATTGGATGTGTGTTCTTCTCGTGAACCACACATGGATACACACGAGTGTCATAGCATGTGTGTTCCTCTCATGAACCACACATGGATCCACCAAGTGTGATTGCATATCTGTTCTTCTCACAAACCACACATGGATCCACCAGTGTCATTCCATGTCTATTCTTTTCATGAACCACACCCAGTGTCATTGCATGTCTGTTCCTCTCATAAACCACACGTGGATCCACCAGTGTCATTGCATGTGTGTTCTTCTCATGAACCACAGCCAGTGTCATTTCATGTGTGTTCCTTTCACAAACTACACATGGATCCACCAGTGTCATTGGATGTGTGTTCCTCTCATGAACCACATCTAGAGTCATTGCATGTGTGTTCTTCTCACAAACCACATAAGGATACGCCAGTGTCATTGCATGTGTGTTCTTCTCATGAACCACAGCTAGAGTCATTGCATGTCTGTTCTTCTCACAAACCACATAAGGATACACTAGTGTCATTGCATGTGTGTTCTTCTCATGAACCACAACTAGAGTCATTGCATGTCTGTTCTTCTCACAAACCACATAAGGATCCACCGGTGTCATTGGATGTGTGTTCTTCTCATGAACCACACATGGATCCACCAGTGTCATTGCATGTCTGCTCTTTTCATTAACCACAGTTAGAGTCGTTACATGTGTGTTCTTTTCACAAACCACATATGGATCAACCAATGGCATTGCATGTGTGTTCTTTTCACAAATCACATATGGATCCACCTAGTGTGATTGCATGTGTGTTCTTTTCACAAACCACATATGGATCCACCAGTGTCATTGCATGTGTGTTCTTTTCACAAATCACATATGGATCCACCTAGTGTGATTGCATGTGTGCTCTTTTCACAAACCACATATGGATCCGAATTAACCTGAGGAGAGCCATAACGCTAGCCCCCCAATGGGTGGCCGTTAGACTGAGTCTTCTAGAAGGCATGCCCTAACACAATTGTTTTGCTTGATGATTGCTAAATACGATTCGATCGGGGCACTTGGACGATTGGGATGGTCTTCGTGAGAGCGATCCGCGAGTAGGCTGTTCTGCGGCATGATTGGCCACGCTTGCTCTGGACAAACTGGCAACACCGGGCGCTCCCCTGTTGCGAGTGTCACGACTCACGAGTTCAGTGGGCCATATCCCAGTGTCACGTCCCCATTATTTCTCTTCCTCCCCGTACTTCTCTTCCTTCCCCTCGAAGCCACTTTCCCCACTTCACTCCCATCCTGCCGTAGCCGCAAGCCGATGGCACCTCCATCCCAACCCCCTTTCCAGCAGCCACCTCCCCTCCCCTCTCGCCATGGGTTCAAGGGGAGACGGCAAGGAAACGCGTCGTGACGAGAGGAACGGTGATTTCGATGTGAGTCGTCTCATCTCTATATCTATCATTTGTGGCCAGTTATCTATTTTTTGAGCTAGATCTAATCTGTTTACTCATGCGCGTATGATGTGTTAGGCCAACCAGACGATGTATGACTCCGACTATCATGGTTTAGCGGATGAAGAGAGTCCTCTACTATGTAAACATGGATATGTGCCCGCTAAATTTGTAGCGTTCGAAGGATGAAACGCAGGCAGGAGGTTTCTATGGTGTCAAGGACATCGTGCAATGATGGAAGGCAGAAGTTGCGGTGTTGTAAAATGGGTAGATCCAGAGTGGCCCAAATCGATGCAGAAAACACCGGACAAACTACCGGAAATGACTATTGAGTTGAAAGAATCCGTATTCAGCTCACTTCTTGACAATGTTGAGATGAAGCTACGGGAACCAGTTGACACGACCAAGCATAAGCGAGATCTCAGGTGGGTGCAAGACAAGGTTAGCAAAGTCGAGAAGGAGAGGGACGCGGCGTTGGCCCTGAAGGCTAAAGCAGATCAAGAACTGACTCAAGCAAGGAATGATCTTCACCAGGTTAAAGTCCTGCAGTTCACAACTACGAGTATTGACAAGTGCATGAGGAAAAATGCAGAGAAACAATTGAAGCTATGCAAGGAAGATGCTAAAAGGAAGGAGCAGCCGATTCGATCCTTGCTCTCGCAGGAAGATGCGCATTGGGCTAAGATTACAAAGATCAAGGAGATGTGTGATAACTAGTTCTATTTAGCTTAAGCTCCGTGCCTTTTTAAGTTGTAAAAGTTGTACTTGTTGACCTAGCGGTCTGAACTATTGGCCCTAGAGTCCTGGGAGGAAAAAAATTGGTCGCACTTTAATTTAGCTTAACCCTGCATTACTTCTTTTGTCTGACCAATGCCACCTGGATATTCCGCCCATCGCTTCGTCGTCCTCGTGTAAAAAAGGAGGCGCCACAACGCGTCGCTTCGTCGTCCATCCCCTCATCCTCTCCAATCTCCACCGTGTCGTTGCTTTGTCGTCCATCCCCTCGCCGCCCCCTCCAATCTCCACCGCGCCGCCATGGAGATTCCCTCGCTGAACTTCTATGAGGCGGTGATGTTCGCGCACTTCGACATCCTCGTGCCGCTGGCCGCGACGGAGCCCCACGGATGGTGCATCAGCTATGCGGGGGTGTCGGTGGCTCCGCTCCCTGGCCGAGCCGAGATGGAGAGCGAAATCGCGGCGTGCCGCTGCTAGATGCCCGCGTGGAAGAGGGCACTGCCCCGGTACGCGGCGGCCAGCCCGTACTGGCCGACGCTGCTTAAGAAGGAGCGCAAGGCCAAGATTGACAACCGCATCGTTGACGGGCGCGTGGTGCACCGGGATCTCCACAACCGAGAAGGGCGGGAGAGGTTCTGGTCTGTCCCTGGACGGACC
This sequence comes from Avena eriantha, assembly GCA_910589775.1. Lineage (NCBI taxonomy): Eukaryota > Viridiplantae > Streptophyta > Magnoliopsida > Poales > Poaceae > Avena > Avena eriantha. The sequence goes on along the minus strand of OU342744.1, from coordinate 54,258,312 downwards.
AAGTACACCATTATCGCCGCCGCTCGCCGCGAAGAGGTGCTCCATCTCGGGAACAATGCGGAAATCGTGGAGGTTCCGTCCGACGACAACAAGGAAGCCGGCGGCTCAGAGGACAGTGGCAGCGGAAGTGAAATTGTCGACTAGTGGTTGAATTAATGTAGGATGTGAAATCGCATATTTGTTTAGAAGAATTTGTGGTTGAATTACGGAAATGCCTCGATTTAGATCTCTGTCTTGATTAATTTGTGGAAGAATTTGTGATTTAGATCAATTTCTGCCTCGATTTAGATCTCTATCCCGGATTGGGAACGTGACCGTGGACCAAAGACCCCCTTTCTACTAGGGTATTCTGACATTGGTGGTTCGTTTAAACGTAATCTACGTGGATTGTGCCGCATGCAAATGGCACAACCACAATTTATAAAGTGGAAGCATGTACACCCGGTTACTGGAGATCCGGGAGCTTCACCAGACGTAGGGAATGCGAGAGCAGGGAGGCGGCGAGATAGATGGGTTCAAGATTAGGCCAGAAAGTGGTACCAATTTCCTCCTCATCTGGGCATTATCGGTTGCCATTGCTGTTTATGTTGCCACGTCGTTGTGCAACATCTGAAATAAGTTGCTGCTTCGTGGAGTGTGGCAGCTTAAATAATTTATTTCTGTGCCACTTACATTCCGTCGTATTTGGAGACCTCCTGCCCCTCAACAATCGTGGAACCGGTGCTGCGTGTTTTCAGATAGTAGTGGCACAATCACAATTTCAGATTCAACTACTGACTCGGGCGTTTCCAAACCCTAATTCGCGGTACATTTTACTCAGAGAACGTGAGTAGATTGTTTCGCCCAGCAACGCGCCACACACAGAGCTCCAGAATTTAATAGAATTACATATATAGGTTCAAGTTCAACACATTACTATGCATCTTCATTGCCAGTAGCCTTCTTCCGTAGCTTGGGTGCCAAGCCTTCATGTCCACTGGCTTCTTCATTTCCCGCCTTCTTCCTCTTCCTCGGTGGCAATTTTCTTAGCTTCACGTACTCTGCATCGCCGGGACAATGGACACCAGAATCGTGTCCAGAATCATCTTTCCACGCGTTTTTAATTTCTCCGGGCAGCAAAATGACTGACCCGGCAGTCATGTTTCTAACCTTGTGGCGCTTCTTGTCAAAGAAACAAGACTGTTGCATAACTGCCCAATATCTACAGAGTAAATAAAACAAAAATTACAATTCAGCACAAACATGCGAACCCCAAGCGACCTTTGCTTACCATGAGCTAATTGGGTTCGAGCAACCACCCTGTCCAAGAATAGAAGGGCGACTCCCACTTGCAGCAGCTTCCACATCCAGTACATCACAATTTAGCTCAAACATGCAAGCCGAAGCTTACCTTTTCATCAACCCAATTAGCTGACTGTGACATGTTAGAGGAACCATGATGCCATGTTCATCCATGAAGCTGAACTTTGCAGTCTGCTTTGGCCATAATTCATCATGATTACGAAGAGCAGCAACCATACCAGGTATAGTGCAGATCTGCGCAAGCGCTTCTTCCATCGTGATACAATGGTGTCCATACCACTTTCCCTTAGAGGCTTACCTAAAGAGGACTACCCTGACCAGGTAAGGGGGGTCCACGGAGATCCCACTTGACAGAAAACTGTGGACAAAATATGTTTGTCAGCGTTGGGCTAACAAACAATTCGAGGTTCAGTAGCCAGCTAGCAGTTATAATTAGTGCGAATAGCAAAGAGAAGGGTAGCTCACCCGCTTGTAGCCAGAACTTCTTCTTCCTTGGTAGTAGGATCTGCCATCCTCCGAGCTGCTCGGTTCGTCGGCGGCGGAGGCGAGCTAGAGCCTCGCAATGGCGCCTACGGCATGCGCCATTGGAGCTCGGGATCAGTGACTGGGCGCAGCAACTGGGCGTAGCAACTTGGCATCGGAAGTCAAATGTCCGAAGGGATCGTCCTGCCTGGAGGGTGGATTCTGACGCCACTGGTGCTAGGGGAAAGGTGGGAATGGATTTGTGAAATTGGTCAACGCATCCAATCCACTTAGATACTCGATTTTCCTAAGAGGTTGCCACATTGGCGCTCACGTCACGGACAGATGACTGACATGAGGGTCCCGACTGTCTACTTCACGGGACAGTTTAACGAAATGTTTGAATTTGGCAGGGGTGAGATGAGTTTGCCTCGAAATGGCCCCTCTCAATAGTTGGCGGCCCAACATTTCGAAACACGACAATTTCATGCAACTTAGGTACCGCCATGCGCTGGTGATGTGCTTGTCGTTCGACGTAGAGCTCGTTGGGAATCCCAAGAGGAAGGTATGATGAGCACAGCAGCAAGTTTTCCCTCAGTTATGAAACCAAGGTTTAATCGAACCAGTAGGAGCAAGGAAACACCCCAAAGGTGTTACTAGCTGAGCTTTGGCAGGGAGCATTACCGGTGCTAGTAGCAACATGGAGACCTGCACAACACAACCACAGAACTTTGTCCCCAACTGGCGCTGAGGTTATCAAGCTCACCGTGTTTTGCGGAAAACAAAGGATTAAACGTATTGAATGGAAAGAAGTAAAAGTTTGCAGAAAGTAAACACAAAGCAGTAAAAGATTCTAGATTGTATGTAAAAGACAAGGACCGGGATACATAGTTCACTAGAGCTGGCTCTCCTTAAGATAGATAACATGCTGGGTGAACAAATTACAGCGGGGCAATTGACAAACACCGAGAAAGCAATACATGCATATACTAATCATCTTGACTCCTTAGAGACTTGATTGGGCATTACAACATAATACATAGACCGCCATCCAACTGCATCTATGACTAATAATCCACCTTCAGGTTATCATCCAAACCCCCTCGAGTATTAAGTTGCAAGCAAAAGATTATTGCTTTACGAACTGCGTGCAAAGTAAACAATACGATTGTTCTATGAACAAAGGATTGTTGTTTTCTCCCTAGTAGCAACAACACATCTAGTACCTTAGACATTTCTGTCACTTCCCCGGATTACCAGAGGCATTAACCCACTATCGAGCATAAATACTAACTCTTGGAGTTGCTAGCATCTACTTGGCCAAGATAGCTACTAACAACGGAAAGCATGCAAGATCACAAATAACAAAGACATGATAGAATCAATAATCAACCTGAAATAGCATCTCAATATCCATCGGATCCCCGCAAACACAACATGCAGAATTACAAATAGATGATCTTGATCATGAACAGAGCTCACAACATCTAAACATGAAAGCACAAAGGAGGAGAACCAGCCATCTAGCTACTACATGGATCCGTAGTCCAAGGATGAACTACTCACGCATCACACCGTAGGCTTGCATGGTGATGAAGAACGCCTCCAGGGTGAATTCCCCTCTCCGGCAGGGTGCCGGGAAGAGCTTCAGATCCCTCCCGATCTAGGGATGGAGATGATGGCGGCTATAGACTCTTTCGTGGATATTTGATCGGGTACTTAGGGTTTATGTCCCGAGAGCAATATATAGGCAGAAGGAGAGGCCAAGGGGGTGCCGGGAGCCACCACACCACGCCCTGGCGCGGGCCCAGCCTGGTCGCGCGGCCAGGTGGTGTGGCCGGCCCCTGGCCCTTCTCCGTCTCGTATTCTGGCACTTGATGCCTTCTAGAAAAATAGGCACTTTGGCTTTTGTCCCGTCCAATTCCGAGAATATTCATTGTCTGACTTTCGTGGAACCAAAAACAACAGAAAACAGGCAGCTGGCACTGTGGCTCTTGTTAATAGGTTAGTCCAAGAAATCATATGAAAAGTACTCCAAAGTTGGAACAACACACAAGAAAGTGGATAAAACCAAGCATGGAACATCAAAACTTATAGATACATTTGCAATGTATCAACATCCCCAAGCTTAACTCCTGCTCGTCCTCGAGTAGGTAAGTGATAAAAAGAAAGAATAATTTTTGAGGTGACATGCACCATCAAAGACTTGATCAAAGTATTTGCAAAACATTCAAAGCTGGGATCATAGTACTTCAATCATAACATGAAAGACAAAGTTCTAGCAATAAGCAAAGAAACTATGATGCAACATGAAAAGGCACAAACAAAATATTCATGAATAACAATGCTTTGTAAGACGTTTGTTTGTTTCACATAAAGAAAACATAGCATAGTAATATTCAGCTTGTCCCTCAATAGAGTAGCAAATATAAATGCATAGGACACCTTCAAAGTTCATAAGAGTGACTAGATACAATAGTTTAAAACAAGCAATAACAAGTTATGCATCAATCAACTAGTCTTGGGACAATGCACATAGAACTAAGAATGGCCACTATGCTCTCAAAGTAGGTGCATAAAGATAGAAGGTGGAGACTCAATATAATGGTCGAAGAAAGGCCTTTTGTAAAAGGAAGTAGGGATTCAAGTCTCATAAAGAGCTTCCAAAAATTATGGTACTTGTAGTTTTCAGCTCTCATTGCCCCTATAATAAGCATCTTGAAGGTGATTAAGGTTAAAGTGACACAACTAAGAGGATATGCTTGACAAGTTATAAACCGAAATCCCATGCCCCTTACTTACGAAGACTGATCCACATGCTACTCAACTTTAGTAACGAGTAAGCTCTTGTCATTATAAGTATATGTGTATCATTAAGAACCACCTACGGGGTACCCCTTGCACATGATACGGGAGCTTTCCCATAATCAAAATGACAAGGCAAGCAGACAATGAGCATCTCAGCAATCTTTTTATTTGCTATTTGCATAGGTTTTTATTGAGGATGCTTCATAGAGTGCTCATTATGGTGATGCTGCAAGTTTCCACCATGATTAGGCATGGCTTAGGCTAGCGGCCCAGGCGTTTCTGTAACACACATACAAACTCCATGATCTTACAAGTTCCACTTTTATTTCACACCGCCGGGATCCGTAAGCAAAAGAACATGATATCAACGGGGTACAAAGTACAAGTGCCATGTTGAAAGAGTTCCCCATGGTACATGGTTCTGCTAATTTCAACTTATAAAGTGCAAGCATATACGCAACAAAGAAGGACCCAATGGTTCAAGTTTATTAGAGGCAATAAAGTAAAGTGTGCCATCAACTTCGTGAGAGCTTTAATCACTAGTTTTCTCATAACAAGTGGAAGGTAAACAAAAGCATGAATATACTTGGAATAACATAAGCTAGTAGGTAGGTATGGTGGACTCTATGGAATAACTTGGTTTTGGGAGTTGGATGCATGAGTGGAACTCATACTTTGTTGTGGAGGCTAGCAAAAGACTAGGAGCGACAAACTAAGAGAGCAATAATGGCCATAATCATGCAGAGCGACAAAACATCATTGATCAAAGCATAAAGTGATACTACAAGTTGAAGACTAAAGGATCATAAAGGCTATGGTGACTTTGTATATTCATAACATGTTGTGATCATGCGCCAAGTCAACCCAAATAAAGCATCAAAGGAGAGTACCACTATACTATGCTTTAATATGCTAAAACAACGCATGATTCATCCAAGGCACATTAAGCAATCTCAATTGTTTATAACAAGTCATGCTACAACAAATAATACTAAGCATAAAGCCAAAACAATATCAAGCATGGCATGACAAAGCATAGGGCACAGTCAAAAACGAACTCTTTTTACCACATAAGTATGAACTTTCCTACTCTTTTCCTAACCAAACCAAACTATTTGCAAACCAATGTATGAAAGAGGGGGTACAACCAATTTATTCAGAAAACTAAGTAAACCAAGCAAACTAAAAACCAAAATGAAAACGAAAAAGAAGACGCTCCAAGAAAAACATTACTGTGCATGAAACAATAAAAATGAAGCGTTTGGAAGAAACCTGGGATTTTTATTGATGAAGAAGGGGATGCTTTGGGCATCTCCAAGATTGGAGGCTTGTACTTCTTAGATATTTCTTGGGGTGACACGCGTGGCATCCCCAAGCTTGAGCTTTAGTCCATCCTTCATCTCATTACTCAATCCTTCCATACACCTGAAATTTTTCCTTCATACAAAACATCACACAATCTCATTAGCAACATTAGTGCACTCAAGATAAATAAGTCTCAAGGTTCAGTTCTAACACCAAATAAATTCCATTAGAACACTAGCTACTGTAGAACTTCCCTCAAAAATCTCAATTCCCCAAAAGAACTCAAGAAGGAACCAACAAGAAGCAAATGCACAAAATGGCAGAAATCTGTCAAAACAGACCAGCATGTGAAGACGAATTTGTTCGAAGACCTTATGTTGCTCAAATCAAAAAGTGTTGAACTAACGAAAGTTATATAACAACCTGGGGCAGAAGCAAAAAAACTTACAGCTCAATCCGACATACAGAGCTCTCTCACGAATTTGTACGGTGAAGCACAAAAATCTGTTTCGGGACAGCAACTTTTCCAATCATTACTTCACTCTCATTAGAGGTTACTCTTGGCACAAAAAGCAAATAAAAAGGATAAGGAGAGGTTATTAAAGAGGTAATAACTTCCAAGACTCATCTAAAACTTTTGGGTTATCTCCCAATAAGTACTTTTCTTTAATGCCTTTAAGTTAGGCATAAGAAGCAAAGAAAGAATCAAGTGTTCTCAAATGAATAAGCATTAAAACCAACTTTCTTGCCCTTACCTCTCTTAATTTTATTCTTAACCTTGGGGAAAATATGATTGTTTGGTGTAGAATAAAGGTGCATGGTACCCTTTCCCACATCTATTATTGCTCCAAGGAGTTCTAATAGGGACCTTCCAAGTGTAATTTGTCCTTTTCCCGCACATTCAATAACAAGATAATCAATAGAAATCGTTTTGCCAAGGATCTTTGTAAACACTGCTTCAGCTATTCCAAGAGGTAATATGGTAGTATTATTATTAAGAGATATTTATTTTCCTCCCTCAATGAGCCCCCAAGTATTCAGAGATTTATAAATATCTTTGGGCATAATGCAAAATTCAGACATGATATCACAGCGAGCTTGAAAAGTTTCAGTGTTCATCTCAATCTTTACTGTAGGGAACCACTTTGATGGTTCAGAGTTTATTGGAACATAATCATGATCCTCCCTAAGCGTATTATAGCAACTTTCTAATCTAGTAGTGCTAGCCTCAAGAGTGTCCAATCTAGCAAATATTTTTGCGGAAGAAGTATCAGTTGGGCTAGGCAAGTTATAAGTGAGGATCAATTTCTTTATAGTATTAATAGAATCATCCTCATTACAATGGAGAAAATCTCCTCCCACAACAGCATCTAAAGCATATCTATAGAAAAGAGAAATTCCAAGGAACAAGCTTTGAGTCATTTTAGGCTCAGTTTTTTCATGTAGATCGGAGATTCTAGACCAAGCTTCCTTAAAACTTTCCTCAATTCCTTGTTTAAAAGTGAAAATCATTTCCTCGGGTGACATAGTGATTGGATCGAGGCTAGACATAGTGACAACTTAGGATAGAAACTAATTTTGTGTGTGTTTTTGATAAATAAACAAGCAAACAAAGAAAAAAGAAAACTAAGCAAAACAAAAACAACAAAGTAAATAGATTGGTTATGAGGGAATCCCCTTGTAAAGATGTCCTTGACTCCCCAGCAACGGCGCCAGAAAATCTTGATGTGCTCGTCGTTCGACGTAGAGCTCGTTGGGAACCCCAAGAGGAAGGTACGATGAGCACAGCAGCAAGTTTTCCCTCAGTTATGAAACCAAGGTTTAATCAAACCAGTAGGAGCAAGGAAACACCCTAAAGGTGTTACCAGCTGAGCTTTGGCAGGGCGCACTACCGGTGCTAGTAGCAACATGGAGACCTACACAACATAACCAAAGAACTTTGTCCCCAACTTGCGATGAGGTTGTCAATCTCATCGTGTTTTGCGGAAAACAAAGGATTAAACGTATCGAATGGAAAGAAGTAAAAGATTGCAGAAAGTAAACACAAAGCATTAAAAGATTGTAGATTGTATGTAAAAGGCAAGGACCGGGATCCATAGTTCACTAGAGGTGGCTCTCCTTAAGATAGATAACATGCTGGGTGAACAAATTACAGCGGGGCAATTGACAAACACCGAGAAAGAAATACATGCATATACTAATCATCTTGACTCCTTTGAGACTTGATTGGGCATTACAACATAATACATAGACCGCCATCCAACTGCATCTATGACTAATAATCCACCTTCAGGTTATCATCCGAACCCCCTACAGTATTAAGTTGCAAGCAACAGATTATTGCTTTACGAACTGCGTGTAAAGTAAACAATACGATTGTTCTATGAACAAAGGATTGTTATTTTCTCCCTAGTAGCAACATCACATCTAGTACCTTAGAGATTTCTGTCACTGCCCCAGATTACCAGAGGCATGAACCCACTATTGAGCATAAATACTAACTCTTGGAGTTGCTAGCATCTACTTGGCCAAGATAGCTACTAACAATGGAAAGCATACAAGATCACAAATAACAAAGACATGATAGAAGCAATAATCAATCTGAAATAGCATCTCAATATCCATCGGATCCCCGCAAACACAACATGCAGAATTACAAATAGATGATCTTGATCATGAACGGAGCTCACAAGATCTAAACATGAAAGCACAAAGGAGGAGAACCAGCCATCTAGCTACTACATGGATCCGTAGTCCAAGGATGAACTAATCACGCATCACACCGGAGGCTTGCATGGTGATGAAGAAGGCCTCCGGGGTGAATTCCCCTCTCTGGCAGGGTGCCGGGAAGAGCTTCAGAGCCCTCCCAATCTAGGGATGGAGATGACGGCGGCTACAGACTCTTTCGTGGATTTTTGATCGGGGTACTTAGGGTTTACTTCCTGAGAACAATAAATAGGCGGAAGGAGAGGCCGAGGGGGTGCCGGGAGCCACCACACCACACCCTGGCGCGGGCCCAGCCTGGTCACATGGCCAGGTGGTGGGGCCGGCCCCTGGCCCTTCTCCGTCTCGTATTCTGGCACTTGATCCCTTCTAGAAAAATAGGCACTTTGGCTTTCGTCCCGTCCAATTCCGAGAATATTCATTTTCTGACTTTCCTGGAACCAAAAACAGCAGAAAACAGGCAGCTGGCACTGTGGCTCTTGTTAATTGGTTATTCCAAGAAATCATATGAAAAGTACTCCAAAGTTGGAACAAAACACAAGAAAGTGGATAAAACCAAGCATGGAACATCAAAGATTATAGATACATTTGCAATGTATTAGCTGGCCTGCGAACTTTGGTACCGCGGACGAACATGCCCAATGTGAAGACTATAGATCATCTTCATATGGGCATAGTTCTTAATGGGCTTGTTGATCAACTCGGTGTCCTTCGGCTAAGCCTCATGAGAATCACAGTTAGTTCAAGACGTGTAGTTCATATGTGATCTTTACAACTACTCAACATACTGATGCAAGTTCAAATATATCGAACCTTGATGTGCAAATAATAATCTTCATAGTCCATCATGATAGAAGAGGTCTCATCAACCCAGCGCATGTTCTCAAGCCTCTTGATCCTCAGCACCTGAATCCACCTAACTCTCCATTGCCTCATGTGGTTGTACACATGGTTCGAAGTGACTCTCTAGCCATAGAACTTGAACACATCGTCTGCAATCAAGCGCATGTCCGCCTCTCTGAATCCGTGAACAACTGAACCCCCTTTCTAGATCAACTGACACACTTGATTTAGGACCAAGGTGGACACAAATGCTGGCCAAGACATGGCCAACTTCTTCTTACACACCGCATTAGGCATCGGCACATAACACAAAGGCCACACAGAGATTTCTGATAGATCAGAGGATGTAACCAACTCCTACGAAACCATAGATACACAATGTGTTTAGTTTTAGGGGAAGAACTATACTTGTAACACTAATTGACGAGGGTTAACCTCGGCAATGCCCATGGTTATGGACTTAGGGTTTTGAGGAAAATATAACATTGGAGATTTTGTTAGATGTTATAAAAACAAGGGAAACAAAGTCGTTTGATTATCAATGGACAATAAGGTTACATATTGCTTGGTTGTTTTTATGGTACCTATCTGCTGGCTCCTCCCAACCTATATATAATAGGATGTGTCTTAAAGTCGTATGCGGATAGGTAACATATTTAGAATTACAACACCGGTGCAATGTCGGTTTCTATTTCCTTATCTATCAAAACTATGACTTTTGTCGGATGCTCCTGGGCCTTCTTCTTTAGTCTTCATGGGTCGTGAGCCTTCATGTAGCTAGGGTAACCGAACATAGGAACTCAAGTAATCATAACCATGTCAGTAGCCCCTGAGACTCCATCTAAATCGTAGATTCGAGTTGAGTCTCAAAGATATTTTAAATATTCATGCTCTGAAGTTTTTATGAAATATTTCATATTTGTTTTATCTTTAAGCTTGTAGGGATTTGGTACAACAGGCCTGATGCATCTCACAGATCACGAATCATTTAATTGTTCCTAGGCAAAAACACTACAGACCTACATCAAATTCAAGTCCCCAGCCTTGAACTCGGAATTTTATTGGCCTAATCCAGTTCGAGCCATTGAGGTCTTATCGAATACTGAATTCCAGTTCTATTATATCGGATACCCAACGTGTGCATCTGGATTTTTAATCGTATTGTTGATACAGATATTTTACTAGCAGGGCGCATTCTTGTGCGATTACCAGGCCACAGAGGACAAATCCCGGGGTTTTACCTTTGTGTCATGGACACAACATTCGGAATTTTTATCGTGTTGGGCGCGATCCGATATTTTTGTATGATTTTATCGACTGCCTTGCTTGGCTGCTGGAATTGCTGAATTTTATCAGATTCATATTTTCTCGGATGATGTTTTGTAGAAGCTCCCGATGACAGTAACCTTTTGAGGATACACTGATGTAATACTCATAGGCCAGGATGGTGTTTCTTCGAGTGATTTTTTTGACCTTATATGCACAATATAGTTTTCTATCGGGTGCACGACATCGCTCATGATGGTAGTAGCCCCCGAGACTATATTCGGATGCCTGCATCAGAACATAGGCTCATAATTTTTTGATAGTTTTGTCAGAGCAATGTTTTAAATTTTTAGAATGTTTTATTTGTGATAAACTTTTTAATAAAAAATCCCCCGACTGTGGGTGCAGAAATAATGTAGAAAAAGGAAATCTAAGTTTGGGGAACTAACTTTTATTTAAATCCTGAAGACGAAGATACATGGTTTGGCATGCTCGCCTAGCCGTTGTCCTTACTAAATAATATTGTGGCTAACAAGCCGGGACGTAGGCCGTATTGTAATTTAAATTGCAAAAAAATAAATTATAAGCGTAAAAACATCGTAGTTGTGCGACGTTCCTCGGATTGGAGTATTTGGCTCCTGTCTTCTTGTCTTGAAGCTGATAGGATCCACCAGGGATAACTTTTGTAACGATGTAAGGTCCTTTCCAAGGTGACTCCAGTTTACGGTGACCATCTTGCTTGAGTGTAACTACCTCGGTGAATTACGCTCTTAGTTACATGCCTGGATGAACGAAAGTGGTTAAAATAGTACGGTGGGGCCCAGGCCCACTCACGGTAGACCTTTCGGCCGTCCTAACCACTTTCAGAACATCGGGACAAGAACGAGCGGCGTAATCGGCAGGCGAAGGGATCAACTACATACACAAATGAGTATGTATGCAAGCCACATACAACAGTCCTCAGAGCCATTCCATCTAAAAGAAATAGAAATATTGCAACGGCATACGACAAGATTCAAATATCCTAGATAGAGATAATAATTTAGGATAGCTCCTCATACAACAAACATTAGAGTATCAGGCGGAAGTGGAAACAAGATCCGAGTACGGATAAGAAGCAAATCGGCATAAGATGCCCCATAAATAAACACATCCGGCCCACAGATCTCACGGATCCCCGTTCCCGGAATCTCTACATTGGATGATCGTTGCCAACATCATCTGTCTCCTCCACCTAGTATCCATCTTGCGGGTACACCTGTTCATCTGAATCAAACAATTTATCGTGTGAGACAATAGGGGTACTCAGCAAGTCTTTATGCCGCTAAAGGGGACACAACCTGGGGTGACACAATTGCAGCAAAAGATAATATCTAGCAATTCTATAGATACTCGCTAACCATCCGCCTAACCAATGATAGACGGATGTCCGTGAATTAAGAACAACAGTTATAACAGTTTAATTAACAGATCCATCCTCCTCCTCGCTTACCAACAAGGAAGCGGACGAACAACCCCCATCATCCGTTGCCAGTTTTATTAACCATTCCATGAGCATTGCACTATTTACTAGTCAAGTACTTAGTCAAATTAAAAGCGGTGTTTTAGTTATACTTGTCTAGGATCGAGAAACTGTGGTCCAAGTCGTCCATAACCGCGGACACGGCTTTCAGAAAGATTTACCCTTTGGGGTGCACGAATAGCAACACACACTCGATCAACCTCGGAAAAACCAAATCAAAAACCCAACGAGGCATTCACGACAAAGCAATCACAGGATTCAGAAATATTTCAGGGGGCCACCCCATTAAGCTACCCGCAACGAAGTTGGCCGGCTCCGAGACGGACCCAAGGTTTGTGTGGACGGTGGTAAACGACTGGGAACCCGAAAATGTGACTGGGCTTGTCGATACAGCGAAAACGTGTCACGATCCAAAACAGTACAGGTGCTCCTCTCACAATCTTAAATAAAGCAGTAACATGGCATAAGTACAGGATAGTAATAAAGCCCCAAACTAATCGTGGCCCCAAGAAATAAGAATGAATCAAGCTCTGGCTCAGGGGGGTCCATAAGGCCTCCCGGATGTGGATAGTGCGAATAGTCAAGGAATAGGAATCAAGTACTCGGGGTCCTATGGGACAGAAGTGAGCATGAAAAACCAAATAGCAGATATTGCTCACCGGTGCCTCTTTCATTAGTTATCACATTACTACTTAGGTTATGTTGCTTAGGTACCTCGTTATTCATCAGACTCTCACATACCCTACACATGCTTTTCTACGACTCGCATGGCTCAAACAACTCCTGTAGTAATGGCTCATGGGATGGAGGAACAAGCTTCGGTGGGGCTTAAAAGTAAAGGCTATGCAGTACTTGGGATTCAATTTAATGCAATCGCGACTCAATGATGCAAGAATAAGATTGAGGCAATAGGTACTGTATGTCTGCAAGCATGTGGTAGTTCTTGCCTGGCAGCTCAGTTGAGGCGAGAGATGGATCTGGGTAGTACGCCTGTGATTCCAGGTAATTCTCCTGCTGGGCGTCTATTCGAAGAAGAACCAAACTGATGGGTTCGTAGCATGGAAAACAAAAAATATCTACCGGAAGAACGAACAAAACCCAGATCTAATCTAGATAAAAGCCAAGATCTAATCTATTAGATATGTGCAACGAGATAGATATGTACTAACCCTCGTAGATCCGAAAGTGTTACGAGATTAGATCTCGTGGTTGATGTAGTCGATCACTTGCCGATCCCAAGATCGTGTGGACGATCCTTCCGGCGCCGCGTTCTGGCAGCGCTTCCGCAGTCGGTCACACGTGCGGAGTCGAAGCAGACCTTCCTCTCTTCGTTCCAGCGAGCAGCGGAGGTAGTAGATCTTCTCCACGGAATCCTAGCAGCATGACGACGTGGTGGTGGTGGTGGAGTAGATAATTCTGCAGGGCTTTGCCTATGCCTGTGCAGAAGAAAGGAGGAGGAGAGAGGCGGCGGAGATTTGGAGTTGTAGAGGAGGGCTTGGAGGTGGCGCCCCCACCCCTCTATTTAAAGGGGGGAGGCGCCATGGGAGGGGGAGTCCTTGTAGGACTCCCCTCCCTCCTATGGCCGGCGGATTGGGGAGCGGGGGAGGAGTCCTCCTCCCCCACGACTCCTTGTCTTGCCCCACCAGGACTCCTTGATCCCTTTCTTGTATTTTCAAGCAAACTCCAAGAAATATTCCAGAACCTTCCGGAACATCTCGAAACCTTCTAGAGTCCTCATAGAAATACTCCGGAACATTTCCTAACTCAGAAAACGATCCCCAATACATTAATCTTATTCTCCGGACAATTCCAGATCTCCTCGTGATGTCCCGGATCCAATCCGAGACTCCAAACAACATTCGGTCTCCAACGCACATTCCATATCTACTTAAAACAACTTCGAACCTTAAGTGTGTCACCCTATGGTTCGTGAATATGTAGACATGACAGAGACACATCTCCTATCAATAACCATCAGCGGGACCTGGAGATCCATAGTGGCTCCCACATACTCAACGATGACTTCGTGATCGATTGAACCATTTACATACGAAACCAATTCCCTTTGTCACGCGATACTATACTTTATCCGAGGTTTGATCGTCGGCATCTCCATACCTAGTTCTACCTCGTTACTGATAAGTACTCTTTACTCGTTCCGTGATATGTCATCCCTTGTGACCCAGTCACATGCTTGCAAGCTAACTAGACGACATTCCACCGAGAGGGCCCAGAGCATAGCTATCCGTCATATGGATGGACAAATCCCAATCTTGGTCCATGCGCTTCAACACATACTTTCAGAATACCCAATGACACCTTTATAACCACCTAGTTACGAAGCGGCGTTTGATGTCATCAAAGTACCCATCCGGTGATGGTGATTAACACAACCTCATGGTCGAAGGATTAGGTTACTATGCATTTTAAAAGCTTATAGCAATACAAACTAAATGACTTGATCTTATGCTACGCTTACTATGGGTGTATGTCCATCACATCATTCTCCTAATGATATAACCTTGTTATTAATCACATCCTAATGTCCATGCTCAGGAAACCATGATCATCAATTAATCAACAAGCTAGTTCAACAAGAGGCTTACTAGGGACTCTTACATGTTTACAAAACACACAAGTATTATTGTTTCCTAATAATACAATTATAGCATGGGATGTAAACATTCATCATAAACACAAAGATATAATAATAACCACTTTTATTATTGCCTCTTGGGCATATCTCCAACACAAACAAACAAGGGCCAACATAACTAAAGTGCACAAGCATATGAATTAAAATGCGACAAGCAAACAAGCATGCCATGATGAATGATGCACAATTTACATGGCATTAAAGTAGCATGGCAAATGTGAGGTGTGGATACAAGAAGTAAAGCATTTTATTATTTATTTAACCAAGTTTTATTGTCATAAACAGTTCAGATTTTTAATAATAACATGATGCATGCTTCAAATCAGAACAAGGACTGCATAGATAGAATGGGCTCGCCGCGCTGATCGATTAAGACATATTATTTGTCAAATTTGGAGTTGTAGAATTAAAGTTATTAATTTATTAGGAAAAGAGGAATTTTCTTGTAATTTTAATCATCTCGAAATTTTAAAGTGTCCAAAAGATATTTTGAATGGCATATTTGAATTCCTCACATTTTTCTGATTCAAAAAAATATATTATATGTGTTGTTTGGATTTGTGTTTTAAAAGTTATTTAAAATCTGATTTGAATTTGAATTTGAATATTTTTTTTGAATTTGTTTTGTTTAAACAGCTAAACAGGAAGTCTTTTGTCACCCTGGCAAACCTTGCCACAGCCGCTGACGGTGGGCCAGCTGCTGACTGGACCACACAGCGCAGAGGGCTTTTTCCCACCACGGCGCTGGCTAGCCCAGGCGGCTGACATGCGGGCCCGACGGAGACGTAGGTCCCACGTGACAGCGAGGGGCAAGGGTGGGCCAGGCGGCGCGGCGAGGGAAGTGCGGGGTGAGGCCTGGAAAGCTGGGGGGTTTTCTTGCAATTTTATACCGAGGCTGACTAGTGGGGTCGCTGGGGCGGCGAGGGACCTAGGCATGATCGACTGGAGTTGCTGGGGGGGGCTTTTCGCAAAATGCCACGCGAGCTCTGAACTGAATCTGACGCTGCTCTCTGAATCGCGATGACGACTGACGATGGCGAGGTTTTCTGGCGAGGGTGGCGTCGCAACCACGGCGAGATAGATCTTGCCGTAAAAACGAAAAAGAAAGAGGACAGCTCCGGCTACAGATCTCGTTCCGGGGTAATCGTCGGCGGCGGGCTGTACTGGATGGGGCACATCGGGAACAGAGGGGAAATCGCCGTCCTAAGTCTACATGTAGGCGGAACAGCTCGCTGGCGGGGGCCAAAAACGGGCGGCGCTAGGCACGCGGTGTGGGGGGTAAACGGGAGATGCACGAGGGGGCGCTCACCTTGATCGATTCCCACCGGAATGGAGGCAGGGGGTGGTCGGAGCGGAGGGGGACGGCGGGGCTGCTGCGATGGTGTTCTGTTCGCTAGCGAGGGGGCAGCTGCGGCGAGCTTGGCGTCTCCCAGCGGGCGGAATCGACTCCACGGTCTGCGGCGACACTCCCCGGCGAGTTCCCGGTCACCGGCGAGGGCGGCAACGGCGACGTGGCCCTCAGACTGGCGGCGGCACGCGGAGAAGAGGAAGAGGGGAACGAAGCGATAGCTAGGGTTTGGGAATAAGGCGGCTCGGTGCGAGGATAAGGAGGAGGGGCTGGCGTGCGGTGGCACGAGCTGACGGCGGAGGATGGCCACCTGCCGAGGAGCTGCTTTCCGTCTGTTGCCGAGGGTGAGCGGGCGAACGGCGTCAGAGGCAAGAAGAAGAGGAACAAGGGGGTGTGTGGCAACGGCCTGACGGCGAAGAGGTATCGGGCTGGGGGGGAGGTTGGGCCGCGGCGGGCCGTCGCTGCTGCTGGGCCGCGGATAGGTAGGGAGGTCTGCTGCTGGGCTGCTGGCTGATAGGTAGGCTTCTCCTCTCTTTATTTCTTTTTATTTTTAAAAACTATTTTGATTTTTGTTTTGTGGCAGATTTAAAGAAGCCCAAGAAATACTCCTTTTTGGGAAGTTTTTGCAAATAAGATTAAAAGGAAAAGAGATGAGGGTTTGGTAGTGGAACACAAGGTGATGGTGAGGGCAACACCAAAAAGGGAGAGATGTTAAAATCAGAGGGGAAAAATTCCACTTGATCATACATGAGGGGAAAATGGTTTTGGTTGGGAAGAGAGAATGGTGGAGAGAGATGGAAAGATCCCACAAAGAAAGACACACTAAACAAAAAGCAAAACAAAGGAGCTAAAGGTGGTGATGATGGTTGCATGGCCCATGCAAAATAATAAATGCCCTGATTTATTTGGTGAAAACAAAATAATAATATGGCATCGTTATTATGCATTCCCTAGGAGTGGAACAAAGGCCAAACAAAAGAATTTATAGAATTAGATCCACCCCATTCACATGAACTAGAATAATATCAAAAGAAAAAGGAATACAAGCTCATAGATAAATGGAATGGTGGAATTATAAGGTGGTGAAAAGAAAGGTGATGGATTTGAATAAAAGATATGCCCCCAACTCAACTTGGCCATCAAGCAGTATATCAATAACCAAATACAATATCAAGAGGCAAATACAAATAATAATGCATATGAGAGAAGAACCAAAGAAAGAGGGTTTTATATGATGCTCAAATGCAAGGAGGCATGATGACATGAGCATGATATAACTATGATGCAACAATTGTATGTAGGAACTAGCCATTATATTACTAGACCAAGTAGCATTACAATTGTTAGACAATTGGTATGCTACAACTCTCCCCCACTAAACAAGAATCTCGCCCCGAGATTCTAGGAAGAAGAAGAAGACTCAAAGAGGGTAGGATACTTGGCACGGAGCTCATCTTCACGTTCCCATGTGGCTTCATCAACGGAATGGTGCGACCACTGCACCTTGCAGAACTTGATGGACTTGTTGCGAGTCCTTCTTTCTGCGACTTTAAGAATTTTTGTGGGGTGTTCTTGATAAGACAGATCTTCTTGGAGATTGATGAGTTCATGGTCCACAGTCCTGCCGGGATCCTTGAAGCACTTCTTGAGTTGAGAGATGTGGAAAACATCATGGACTTTGAGTTGTTCAGGGAGCTCAAGAGCATAAGCAACTTCTCCTCTTCTTCCACGAATTTTGAAAGGACCGATGTATCTAGGAGCCAGCTTTCCTTTGATACCAAAATGGTGCGTGCCTCTCATGGGAGTGACACGAAGATAAACGAGATCAGCAGGGACATACTCCATGTCCATGTGCTTTCTGTCATAATTGCTCTTCTGGCGACTTTGAGCAATCTTCAGATTTTCATGAATGATGTGAACTTTTTCCTCCGCTTGAGTTACAATGTCGGGGCCAAACAATATTCTTTCACCTGCGCTCGACCAACCAATCGGAGTTCTGCATTTGCGACCATAGAGAGCCTCAAATGGTGCCATCTGTAGACTTTTCTGGAAACTATTTTTGTAAGAGAATTCAGCATAAGGAAGACATTCTTCCCACTTCATGCCGAAAGAGATAACACAAGCACGGAGCATATCTTCTAGAATCTGATTGATCCTTTCAACTTGTCCTTGCGACTGAGGGTGGTAGGCTATGCTGAAGTTTAATTTTGTTCCCAAAGCATTTTGGAAACTTCCCCAGAACTTGGAAGTGAAGATGCTTCCACGGTCTGAACTGATCTCAAGAGGAACCCCATACAGAGAGACAATTCTGTTGATATAGAGCTCAGCCAACTAAATTGCAGAAATTGTTTCCTTGACTGGAAAGAAGTGAGCTACCTTAGAAAGCCTATCGATGACAACAAAGATTGCATTGTTGCCCTTTTGCGACCTTGGAAAACCAGTGATGAAGTCCATCTCTACTTTCTCCCATTTCCATTCCGGAGGCTTCAATGGTTGTAGAAGGCTGGAAGGTTTCTGATGGACAGCTTTAACTCTGCGACAGACATCACACTCCGAGACATACTTGGCACAATATCATTTCAAACCAGGCCACCAATATTGCGTTTTCAAGTCCATGTACATCTTAGTGCTGCCAGGATGGATAGAAAGAACGGAATCATGCGCCTCCTTGAGAACTTGCTCTCTTAAACCCGGGTAGTTCAGAACAAACATCCGGTGTTCAAAGAAAAGAGTGCCTTGGTCGTCAACGTCGAAAGACTCATACTTCGGAAGCTGAATGTTGGAGATGATCTTTTTAGTGTAAGGATCACCAAGCTGAATGGAGCGAACTTTTTCTTCCAAGAGAGGTGTTGCTAGAAGGTTCAGAAGATACCCTTGATCCACAATTTCAAGGTTTAGCTTGCGGAATTCCTCGCACAAGAGAGGCTGTTGTTCTTCCACCATGAGATTGTTAACATAAGCTTTTTGGCTGAGAGCATCGTCCATGACATTGGCTTTGCCCGGGGTGTAGTTGATGGTCAAATCGAAATCATTGATTGTTTCAATCCACCTCCTCTGACGAAGGTTGAGATTAGGCTGTGTGAAGATATACTTCAGACTCTTGTGATCAGAAAAGATCTCACAACAGTTGTCAAGCAAGTAATGCCTCCATACTTTCAAAGAAAAGACAACGGCTGCGAGTTCGAGATCATGTGTAGGATAGTTGATCTCATGCGTCTTCAACTGCCGAGATGCATAAGCAACAACTTGTTTTTGTTGCATAAGGATCGCACCCAATCCTTGCAATGAGGCATCACAGAATATCTGGAAAGGCTTTGATGTATCTGGAGGAACCAAGACTGGTGTGGAAGTGAGCTTCTCTTTGAGTGTTTCAAAGCTTGCTTGACATGCAGGAGTCCAAAGGTATTTCTTGCCTTTCTTGAGGAGATCGGTAAGAGGCTTTGCAATCTTTGAGAAGTTTTGAACGAATCGCCGGCAGTAACTGGCCAAACCAAGGAAACTCCGGACTTCTTTGACATTTATGGGTGGAAGCCAATCCATAATTGTCTTAATTGTTTCTGGGTTGACAATGATGCCCTTGGCAGAGATGACGTGACCCAGGTAGGTGACTTGAGGCAGCCAAAACTCACACTTGGAGAACTTTGCATACAGGCGGTTCTCACGAAGCTTGTTTAGGACACATCGAAGGTGTTCTTCATGTTCTTCCTTTGACTTAGAATAGACTAGAATGCCATCTAGATAGACCACAACGAACTTATCAAGATACTCCATGAAGACCGAGTTCATAAGCCTCGAGAAGGTGGTAGGTGCATTGGTGTGACCGAAAGACATGACCGTGTACTCATACAGGCCATAGCGGGTGGTGAAAGCTGTTTTGGGAACATCTTCCTTGCGAATCTTGATTTGATGGTAACCACTTCTCAAACCAAGCTTAGAGAATACCACAGCTCCAGCTAGCTGATCGAAGAGATCATTAATCCGCGGAAGGGGATATTTATTCTTGATGGTTTTAGCATTGAGTGCTCGATAGTCAACACAAAGTCTATCAGTCTTGTCTCGCTTCTTCACAAAGATGGTTGGGCTACCCCAAGAAGAAGTACTGTGCTGAATGAAACCCAACTTCTCTTGTTCATCCAACTGACGTTTGAGTTCAGCCAACTCAGCAGGACCCATTTTATAAGGCCGCTTGTAAATAGGAGCGGTACCAGGTTCAAGTTCAATGACAAACTCGACCTCACGATCCGGAGGCATACCTGGAAACTCTTCAGGAAAGACATCTGGAAACTCACAGACTACAGGAACACTCTGAATACCTTCCATAGCATCATCATTCAGAGCCGCCAAAGAGTAAAGCTGAATTGTAGGAGTCAGACTTGGAGAATAGACTATATGGCCTTCAGGAATTTTCAGAGAAACCGAACGTTCAGCATAATCAATCACAGCTGCATTTGCTGTTAACCAATCGATGCCCAAGATAACATCAATATCAGAATTGCCCAGAATAATTAAGAAAGCTGGAAATGAAGAGCCACCAATCTCAATTTGATTGCCATGGCTGATATGAGCAGCCCTCATGTTTGACCCAGGAGATTGTACCACAAGACGATGCAATCAAGGAACCATAGCCAGATCTTGCTCATGCGCAAACTTGTGAGAAACAAAAGAATGCGAAGCACCAGAATCAAACAAAACTCGTGCAGGAACTGAGTTAACAGGAAGCATACCCATCACAACTCCAGGAGCATGCTCAGCTTGAGCGGCGTTAACACAGTTGGCACGAGCAACCGTAGACCCAGGCTTAGTGTTGATGTTGAGAGCCCGAGGTGGAGGTGCACGAATAATAGGAGCACTTGCCGCAGGTCTTGGAGGTGGTGGTGGAAGAGCTTTGTTGTTCATTGGACAATTCCTGTGCTGATGCCTAGTGTTTCCACAAGTATAGCAAGCACCAGGTGGACTTGGAGCAACGTAGCCAGGGACTCCGCCAGGCGCTCCAGGGTAGTTGTGGTTGTAGCCCCTGGGAGCCGCAATGAAGGAGTTTGGTGTCCTTGGTGCGTAGCTTGAAGGCCTTGGTGGGGCAGGGAGCGACGGTGGGGTGTTAGGAACCCAGACACGACGCTTAGAAGGAGCTGTCATAGCAGAAGAGCTTGTTGTATGACGGCTGTGTTTCTTTGACTCCTCAAAGACTTGCCTACTTGCTTCTTCCCGCAGAGCTGTATGTTGGAGTTCCAGGAAAGATGCCGGCCTTGCATGAGTGATTGCATATTTGATGGAAGCATTGAGGCCTTGCCGGAACCTCTTTTGCTTCTTCTTGTCATCAGAGATCTCATCGCCATCATAACGAGAAAGGTTCATGAAGTTTCTGATGTAGGTGTTGACATTGTCAGTGTCCTGCTTGAGGTTGAGAAACACTTCCTTCATCCTTTCCATGACAATTTTTGACAGATATTGCTCTTTGAAAGAAGCAGTGAATTGCTCCCAAGTAGGATGAAACCCAGAGAGATCTTCCTTGAGGTAATTTTCCCACCAGAGAGCTGCATCTCCCTTGAGAAGGTGAGTGGCACATTTGACCCATTCTTGCTCGGGAACATCCGCAGTCATCAGCAACCTAGACACTTCACGAAGCCAGTCATCCGCATCAAGTGGCTGATCAGGCACTTCAAATTGACGTGGGTTGAACTTGAGAAAACTCTTGATGTCTCCTCGCTTGGGAGGTGGAGGTAGCGGAACAAACTCATTCCTTCTCATGCTTTCCTCGAAGCGCTATTGGTTCTGCTGCATAGTGCCCAAAGCATTTGCAATATTTGCCAAAGCAGCCCCAAGTTCAAGTGGTATGTCCTCCTCAGAACGGCGTGGTGGTGCCATCCTGTGATTGATATAAAACACAAGTCAGTACTATAATGGAGAATGATAATAATCCAAAATAGTACCAAAATGGAATTAACCAAGATTAAAGGATTGAATTCACTGAGATGATATTAAAATATCAACAAAGTTCAAGGCAACTAGAAGATATCAAGCATAACGCACACGACGGAACAAGGAGTGTGGTACACAAACTAACAAAGAAAAAAATTCCGCAAATTTCGGCATTAAAATACCACTATTTGCGCAAAAGCATTTAACGAATCAAGATTAGTAACTCTACCAGTTCAATATACAAGAGCAATGATAAAAGTAGTGGTATGGTCGTGACTCCATCCCGCACTCAAATCATTACTCCGCACATGAATCAGTAAAACACATATCCCAACACCTTCTTCTTAAGATGAACCTAAAGATTGGTAACTACGAAAAAGAACACCCCAACAAGATAACGTCGGGTAACAAAGAGTAAGATAGATCGCATCGGTATACAACGAATCAGAATAGATCGCATCGGTTTACAAAGGCCTGTCGGTATGGAATGTACCAACAGTTGATAACCAAAAGGCAGATAGTGGTAACATTTGGATGCAACAGATAGACAAGAAATTCACACACACACACACACACACAACCTATGGTACTACGGAACCCAGAACACGTGAATCCTAGTTTGAATTTTAGAAGAGGATTTAAAACGTTACACTTCCTTACCAGAAAAGGGTGGGTGGGTGGGTAAGAAGAAAAATGGAAGCAGTCCTACTCTCACGTTTTGTTTTTCCCTAGTATACATAGCTACCAAAATATTTACTAGACTGAGAACGACCATTTTGGCTGAGACCCTGAAGGGCGGGATGGCTATGATACCAATTGTAACTACCTCGGTGAATTACGCTCTTAGTTACATGCCTGGATGAACGAAAGTGGTTAAAATAGTACGGTGGGGCCTAGGGCCACTCACGGTAGACCTTTCGGCCGTCCTAACCACTTTCAGAACATCGGGACAAGAACGAGCGGCGTAATCGGCAGGCGAAGGGATCAACTACATACACAAATGAGTATGTATGCAAGCCACATACAACAGTCCTCAGAGCCATTCCATCTAAAAGAAATAGAAATATTGCAACGCCATACGACAAGATTCAAATATCCTAGATAGAGATAATAATTTAGGATAGCTCCTCATACAACAAACATCAGAGTATCAGGCGGAAGCAGAAACAAGATCCGAGTACGGATAAGAAGCAAATCGGCATAAGATCCCCCATAAATAAACACATCCGGCCCACAAATCTCACGGATCCCCGTTCCCGGAATCTCTACACCGAATGATCGTTGCCGACATCATCTGTCTCCTCCACCCAGTATCCATCTTGCAGGTACACCTGTTCATCTGAATCAAACAATTTATAATGTGAGACCCTAGGGGTACTCAGCAAGTCTTTATGACGCTAAAGGGGACACAACCTGGGGTGACGCAATTGCAGCAAAAGATAATATCTAGCAATTCTATAGATACTCGCTAACTATCCGCCTAACTAATGATAGACGGATGTCCGTGAATTAAGAACAACAGTTATAATAGTATAATTAACAGATCCATCCTCCTTCTCGCTTACCAACGAGGAAGCGAAAGAACAACCCCCATCATCCGTTGGCAGTTTTATTAACCATTCCATGAGCATTGCACTATTTACTAGTCAAGTACTTAGTCAAATTAAAAGCGGTGCTTTAGTTATACTTGTCTATGATCGAGAAACTGTGCTCCAAGTCGTCCATAAGCGCGGACACGGCTTTCAGAAAGATTTACCCTGCAGGGGTGCACGAATAGCAACACACACTCGATCAACCTCGGAAAAACCAAATCAAAAACCCAACGAGGCATTCACGACAAAGCAATCACAGGATTCAGAGATATTTCAGGGGGCTACCCCATTAAGCTACCCACAACGAAGTTGGTCGACTCCGAGACGGACCCAAGGTTTGTGTGGACGGCGGTAAACGACTGGGAACCCGAAAATGTGACTGGGCTTGTCGATACAGCGAAAACGTGTCATGATCCAAAACAGTACAGGTGCTCCTCGCACAATCTTAAATAAAGCAGTAACATGGCATAAGTACAGCATAGTAATAAAGCCCCAAACTAATCGTGGCCCCAAGAAATAAGAATGAATCAAGCTCTGGCTCAGGGGGGTCCATAAGGCCTCCCGGATGTGGATAGTGCGAATAGTCAAGGAACAGGAATCAAGTACTCGGGGTCCTACGGGACACAAGTGAGCATGAAAAACCAAATAGCAGATATTGTTCACCGGTGCCTCTTTCATTAGTTATCCCATTACTACTCAGGTTATGTTGCTTAGGTACCTCGT
Source organism: Avena eriantha (assembly GCA_910589775.1). Taxonomy (NCBI): domain Eukaryota; kingdom Viridiplantae; phylum Streptophyta; class Magnoliopsida; order Poales; family Poaceae; genus Avena; species Avena eriantha. Next base: position 54,233,845 of record OU342744.1, on the reverse strand, counting down.
TATTCATCAGACTCTCACATACCCTACACATGCTTTTCTACGACTCGCATGGCTCAAACAACTCCTGTAGTAATGGCTCATGGGATGGAGGAACAAGCTTCAGTGGGGTTTAAAAGTAAAGGCTATGCAGTACTTGGCATTCAATTTAATCCAATCAAGACTCAGTGATGCAAGAATAAGATTGAGGCAATAGGTACTGTATGTCTGCAAGCATGTGGTAGTGCTTGCCTGGCAGCTCAGTTGAAGCGAGAGATTGATCTGGGTAGTACTCCTGTGATTCCTGGTAATTCTCCTGCTGGGCGTCTATTCGAAGAAGAACCAAACAAAGAAGGGCCAACATAACTAAAGTGCACAAGCATATGAATTAAAATGCGACAAGCAAACAAGCATGCCATGATGAATGATGCACAATTTACATGGCATTAAAGTAGCATGGCAAAGGTGAGGTGTGGATACAAGAAGTAAAGCATTTTATTATTTACTTAACCAAGTTTTATTGTCATAAACAGTTCAGATTTTTAATAATAACATGATGCATGCTTCAAATCAGAACAAGGACTGCATAGATAGAATGGGCTCGCCGCGCTGATCGATTAAGACATATTATTTGTCAAATTTGGAGTTGTAGAATTAAAGTTATTAATTTATTAGGAAAAGAGGAATTTTCTTGTAATTTTAATCATCTCGAAATTTTAAAGTGTCCAAAAGATATTTTGAATGGCATATTTGAATTCCTCACATTTTTCTGATTCAAAAAAATATATTATATGTGTTGTTTGGATTTGTGTTTTAAAAGTTATTTAAAATCTGATTTGAATTTGAATTTGAATATTTTTTTTGAATTTGTTTTGTTTAAACAGCTAAACAGGAAGTCTTTTGTCACCCTGGCAAACCTTGCCACAGCCGCTGACGGTGGGCCAGCTGCTGACTGGACCACACAGCGCAGAGGGCTTTTTCCCACCACGGCGCTAGCTAGCCCAGGCGGCTGACATGCGGGCCCGACGGAGACGTAGGTCCCACGTGACAGCGAGGGGCAAGGGTGGGCCACGCGGCGCGGCGAGGGAAGTGCGGGTTGATGCCTGGAAAGCTGGGGGGTTTTCTTGCAATTTTATATCGAGGCTGACTAGTGGGGTCGCTGGGGCGGCGAGGGACCTAGGCGTGATCGACCGGAGTTGCTGGGGGGGCTTTTCGCAAAATGCCACGCGAGCTCTAAACTGAATCTAACGCTGCTCTCTGAATCTCGACGATGACTGATGACGGCTAGGTTTTCCGGCGAGGGTGGCGTCGCAACCGCGGCGAGATAGATCTTGCCGTAAAATGAAAAAGAAAGAGGACAGCTCCGGCTACAGATCTCGTTCCGGGGTATTCGTCGGCGGCGGGCTGTACTGGACGGGGCACGTCGGGAACAGAGGGGAAATCGCCGTCCTAAGTCTGCACGTCGGCGGAACCGCTCGCCGGCGGGGGCCAAAAACGGGCGGCGCTAGGCACGCAGTGTGGGGGTAAACGGGAGATGCACGAGGGGGCGCTCCCCTTGATCGATTCCCACCGGAATCGGGGCAGGGGGTGGTCGGAGCGGAGGGGGATGGCGGGGCTGCTGTGGTGGTGTTCTGTTCGCTGGCGTGGGGGCAACTGCGGTGAGCTTGGCGTCTCCCAGCGGGCGGAATCGACTCCACGGTCTGCGGCGACGCTCCCCGGCGAGTTCCCGGTCACCGGCGAGGGCGGCAATGGCGACGTGGCCCTCAGACTGGCGGCGACACGCGGAGAAGAGGAAGAGGGGAACTGAGCGGTAGCTAGGGTTTGGGAATAAGGCGGCTCGGTGCGAGGATAAGGAGGAGGGGCTGGCATGCGATGGCACGAGCTGACGGCGGAGGACAGCCACCTGCCGCGCAGCTGCTTTCCGTCTGCTGCCGAGTGTGAGCGGGCGAACGGCGTTAGAGGCAGGAAGAAGAGGAACAGGGGGATGTGTGGCAACAGCCTGACGGCGAAGAGGTATTGGGCTGGGGAGGAGGTTGGGCCGCGGCGGGCCGGCGCTGCTGCTGGGCCGCGGACAGGTAGGGAGGTATGCTGCTGGGCTGCTGGCTGATAGGTAGGCTTCTCCTCTCTTTATTTCTTTTTATTTTTAAAAACTGTTTTGATTTTTGTTTTGTGGCAGATTTAAACAAGCCCAAGAAATACTCCTTTTTGGGAAGTTTTTGCAAATAAGATTAAAAGGAAAAGAGATGAGGGTTTGGTAGTGGAACACAAGGTGATGGTGAGGGCAATACCAAAAAGAGAGAGATATTAAAATCAAAGGGGGAAAATTCCACTTGATCATACATGAGGGGAAAATGGTTTTGGTTGGGAAGAGAGAATGGTGGAGAGAGATGGAAAGATCCCACAAAGAAAGACACACTAAACAAAAAGAAAAACAAAGGAGCTAAAGGTGGTGATGATGGTTGCATGGCCCATGCAAAATAATAAATGCCCTGATTTATTTGGTGAAAACAAAATAATAATATGGCATTGTTATTATGCATTCCCCAGGAGTGGAACAAAGGCCAAACAAACGAATTTAGAGAATTAGATCCACCCCATCCACATGAGCTAGAATAATATCAAAAGAAAAAGGAATACAAGATCATAGATAAATGGAATGGTGGAATTATAAGGTGGTGAAAAGAAAGGTGATGGATTTGAATAAAAGATATGCCCCCAACTCAACTTGGGCATCAAGCAGTATATCAATAACCAAATACAATATCAAGAGGCAAATACAAATAATAATGCATATGAGAGAAGAACCAAAGAAAGAGGGTTTTATATGATGCTCAAATGCAAGGAGGCATGATGACATGAGCATGATATAATTATGATGCAACAATTGTATGTAGGAACTAGCCATTATATTACTAGACCAAGTAGAATTAAAATTGTTAGACAATTGGGATGCTACATTGAGGCGAAGAACTAGGTCCCGTATGACAAAGGACCTACGACACAATCATCGGCTATGATAGTCGCGTAAGTTCTACTGATATACGGTGGCCCTTTGTAAGGCAGCATCGCGAGCTTCATCAAGTGCGTCAACGTCATCTTCTAGTGCTTCCCTGGATGCTTCCTTGTCATATTCAGCGACCCGCAGAGACTCATGAGTTACTTTGACTAGAAGGACAGCTTAAGCACCGTGGACCAGAAATAAAGGTGTTTCTCGTGTTGAATTATTTGGAGTGGTATGCAGGATCCACAAAAAAGATGGTTACTCATCAACCCATGCTCCTTTTGCAATGTCTTGTGGTGAAACCAACCTTTTCTTAATACCAGCGGTTACAAGACCATTGGCTTTTTCTCCTTGCCCATTGGTTTGCGGGTGAGCAATTGGTGCATAACTTACTTTTATGCCCATCTCCTAGCCGTACACTTTGAACTCATTAGAGATGAAGTTAGTTCCGTTGTCGGTGATGATGTTGTTTGGAACCCCAAGTCGGAATACTATTTATTTGATGAAGTTCACAGCTGAAGTTCCATCCTGGCTGGTAACATGCATATCTTCAATCCATTTGGTGAATTTATCGACTACTACTAGCAGAAAGACGTGTCCTCCTGGTGATCAATTCTGAAGTTTACTCACCATATCAAGTCCCCATTGAGCGAAAGGCCAAGAGAGAGGTATGGGGTTTAATTTGGCGGCCGGTGCACCAGGTTTCATTGTGAATCACTAATATGCTTCACATGTTTTTACGATATCTTTTGCATCTTGTACTGTTGTTATCCAGTCGAAGCCTGCCTTGAACGCTTTGGCAACAATTGCTTGGCTGCTGACGTGATGACCACATACTCCTTCATGTATGTATTTGAATATAACCTTTCCTTTATCAGGTATAACACATCGCTGTAATACACCCGAAATACTTCTTTTATATAGTTCTGCCTTGATGATCCTGAAGGCTTTTTATCGTCGGGTGATTCATCGAGCTTCTATCATGTACTGAGGGAATTCTCCCCTTATCATATATGTTATGCATGGTTGCATCCATGTAGGCTCCAATATCATGACTTCAGCGACTTCTGGATCCTCCTCAAGGACTTATTCTATGTTTTTCATGTGTTGGCATAGCCCCCGAGTCTTTTTGTGGCTTGATATTTTCCCATGCCTTCACTATAATTTCAGAATCCCTCTTGGCTTTGATGGAGCGCTCCGTTATTTCCTCCTAGAAAACTCTAGGTGGTACTGGCAGGCATAAGGAGCCGATGTTTGACAAATTTTCGACCTCTTCATTGCTTGCTCTTCCTATGTATGAAACTTTGCACCAGCCAAATTGACCTTTGATGATGTTGTACAGATTGCGCTAGGCGATCATATTGCTGCTGCCAGCGTCGCACTTGTTCTTTGCTTGTTGTGCCACACGGTTGGAATCAGCAAATATTTGTAAGCGAGTTTCACCGCAAGCTTTAGCCATCCGCATACTGTGCAATAGGGCCTCGTACCCAGCTTCATTATTGGAAGCATTTGCAAAACTCATCCGAAGTACGTATCACATTTTATCGCCTTGAGGTGATACCAATATGACTCCTACTCCTGCTTCTTCTATTCTCTTGGCCCATCGAAATACATTGTCCATGCACTGAAGAGGTTCGGCGGGCCTGCGCACGGTAGTTCTGTCCATTCAATAATAAAGTCAGGCAAAACCTGTTATTTAATTGCTTTGCGTTTCTCGTACGTGATGTCTCGAGGCGATAGTTCAATGCCCCATAGAGAGACGCATCTGGTAGCTTCTGGATTGTTGAGATTATTGGAAAGAGGTGCTTCATTGACCACTATGATCGGATGTTCCAAAAAATAATGGCGCAACTTCCGTGCTGTCATGAAGACTCCGTATGCTAGTTTCTGATAGTGCGGATATCTTTGCTTGGATGGAGAGAGGACCTCACTTAGAAAATAGACTGGTCGCTGAACACTGTGGGTTTTCCCTTCTTCAGGTCGCTGTACGACCAGAACTATGCTGACCACCTAATTAGTAGTGGCAATATAGAGAAGTAGAGGTTCTTTTTCTCGTGGAGACACAACAACGGGAGATGTCAAAAGTGTTTTCTTGGGGTATTCGAAAGCATGTTGAACCTCATCTGTCCATTTAAATTTATCTGATTTTCTTATTAGGGCGTAGAATGGTAGCGCCTTTTCGCCTAGAAGGGCAATAAAACGGTAGAGTGTTGCGACTCGCCCGGCCAATTGTTGCACGACCCGAAGATTTGTTGGCTTTTTCATTATGAGGATTTCCTATATTTTTTCGGGATTGGCCTCTATTCCCCTTGCTGATACATGTAATTCGAGTAGTTGCCCTGCAGGGACTTCAAAGGAACATTTCGTGGGTTGAGTTTGATGCAATATTTGTCGAGGTTCTCGAACATCTCTTGGTGGTCATTGATAAGGGTTTACCCTTGTTTTGTTATAATTATGACGTCGTCAATTTAAACTTGTACATTTGTCCCAATTTGACTTCCCAAGCAGTTTTGGCATCATCCGCTGATATGTTGCACCCGCATTTTTTAGAACAAATGGCATTGTCGTGTAGCAGAATACACCATAGGGTGTGATAAATTATGTTTTATCTTGATCTTCTTTCTTCATACAAATTTGATGGTATCCTGAGTACGTGTCCAGAAAGGAAAGACGTTCGCACCTCGTGGTCGCATCAATTATTAGATCAATTCGTGGTAGTGGGAAGTGATCCTTTGGACAGTGTTTGTTGAACACAGTGAAATCAATGCACATACGTAATTCTTTTGTATTTTTATTTGGGACACATACTAGGTTCGCGACCCACTCTGCCTTCTTTAATTCCTTTATGAATTTGGCATCGGTCAGGCGATGGAGCTCCTTTTCAATGTCCTTTTGTTTTGGTTCTGCGAAGCGGCTGTTTTACTGGTTTTGCCTTCGGATCGAAGTTTAGTGCGTGCTCAACGAGTGTCCTAGGAATTCTCGGCATGTCAGCTGGTAACCATGCAAAAATCTTCTAGTGCTCACGGAGGAACTCGATGAGCGTGATTTCCTATGCGGGACCGAGATTGGAAGCCACAAAGGTCGTCTTCTTTGGGTCGGTAGGGTGGATCTGGACTTCCTTTGTATCTTTTGCGGTGTAAAAAGCATGGTCGGGATTGACACGTGCTACTGCTAGAGGTTCTGCATTTGCTGACATTTTTAGTTGCTCAAACTCGATTGCCATCCCGAAGGATTCGGAGATTTTGTTGAATTCTCCATCACAATTGTCGGAATGTGTAAAATTGCCCTTCACTATTATGACCCCTTTGGGGGCTGGCATTTTCATGACCAGGTATGCATAATGTGGTACTTCCATGAATGATGCGAAGGTTGGGCGACCTAAGATCGCATGATACTATGACGGCCAGTCCATGACTTCGAACTCGAGCTTTTCACGCCTATAAATTTCTTTGGATCCGAAAATAACATTAGGAGATATTTTACCTAAGGGAATTTTGGCATTACCTAGGACCATGCCGTGGAAGGATGTTTGTATTGGTGCTTGATTTTCTAAAGAGAAATTCATCGCCTTCAGTGTCTTGGCACAAATAAGGTTGATACTACTCCCCGCATCCATGAAAACTTTACTCATATCAAATCCACCGACTTGCGTCTCTACTATTAAAGCCAAGTGGCCCGGTCATGGGACTCGAAGTGGATGATCAGCTTGGCTGAATGTAATTTCCTATTCTAAGAAGTGGAGATATTCGGGTGTGGCCGTGGCGCCATTTCTTCCATGTTGACTTGTCATGTAATCAATTTTTGGATCCTATTGGATGGGCGCCTTTTTTGGATCATCGACATTGCTCCTCTAGAGTTGGGGTATTCGACCTCCTTGTTTTTGTTTGTGGAGGGTTGTCCTTGTCCTGCTGATGGATGCATTGATGGACATGGTGGTGCGCCAATTTCCAGGGCTCCCGGTGTGGTGGCATATCCTCGGCTTGCTGCTTCGGTTGCCTTTGCATTGCACACTTCCTGCATCTTTAGAAACGTTCGACAATCCTTCATGAGGTGATTTGATCGTCTTTTTCCTGTTGAGTCAACATAGAAGTCAATGTTTTAGGGTCCTTCCAGCATTTGCATTGGGGACATTGGAGGATCCCGAGCCCTTGGCTGGTATCTCTGTGTTGATTGGCTTCCTCTGAAATCATCTCTTCAGTATCCTCTATTGTGATCATCATTTAATCGGTTGTCCCCTCCTTAAAACGTCCTGCGACACAGCTTGGTCCACCATGTCCGTCATTATTTCGTCACCTCGTATCATTGCCGCGCATGTCCCTTTCTTCTTTAGGTTAGTGTGTTCGCTTGTTGTGTACTGCATCTTCTCCGGTAGCCCAATGATTTTCCATATCCATCAAGTCTGAGATGGTTTTAGGTTTAACCCGTCCCATCTCTTCTATGAACTCTCTTCGGCAAAGGCCGTAATTGAAGGCATCAATTGCACTTTCATCGGATATAGCTTCAGTCGAGTTTTTTGATGATGTTCCATCGCTGGATGAAGGCTCGTATTCATTCTCCGGATTTCTGCTTACATGCCCACAATTCTTCTAGGGATGCCGGTCGTTTGAATGTGGAGTGGAAATTTCGGATGAACATGTCTTCAAGATCGTTCCAGCTGCTTATAGATTCTTCGGGTAACTGCCTTAGCCAGGATCGGGCAGCGCCGGTTAGGTGCAGTGATCACTTCAAGTGCACAGATCATTTGTAGCTAGTTTTGAAATAAAGATATCAATCCCACAGGGAGCAGTAGGCAAACGACTAAAATGCTTTTAACTAAAACTAAATGAAGTACTTGAGGAATAATTTTTAGATGCAAGAATAGTAGAGTTTTTTTGGGTTTTTGGTTGAACAATGCAATTTAAAGTAAAGTAAAACTTAATGCAAAAAGTAAGAATCGTGTGTGCAAAAGAACTTAGAACTACAATAGGGAAAAAGGCGTTCTCAGAGAGTGATTGATACACCGCTAGCAATTTAGACTAAGCGATCAAGATTATTATAACGAATATTCTCATGACATGTATGTATGTGGGAGGAGCTCCATATATGGACAAATAGGCAGCAGTCGCTGCTCACATCATCCTCATAAGCACAGTAGTCAGCAATTGACATCAATCGAATTACTGCGCTATTAAGGGATTACTCCCATGGCGTGGACATGGCTTAATGAGTTCTCCTTGATTCCCCGAGTTAGTACATAAAGAATGACAACAGCTTTATAGTCAAAGTAAGCGCTACCATCCCTCCATCTACCAACAAGTAATCCCCTTCATCTAGTCCCCATAGGAGGCAAATATTAAGGAGGTGCACAACTCCCAACATCAAGATGAAGACAATTAACACATACACATAATGATGTATAACATAATAATCTCTATCTCATCTCAATCATATGCTAGGGTTTCTCCATCTCCCCAAGAACTAGAGATCTACTCAGACATGGAGGCAATCAACATCACGACAATGGTGATGGAAACAATCATAGATGAATGGTACTTGTATAAATCCACAACGAGTACGGAAATTACAACAATATCTAGATGGATGAGATGGGATGGATGGAGATTGTGATGGTGCAGCGGTTGATGAAGATGGAGATCGGTGCCTTGGCCTCCCAGATTTGCGTAGGGCAAAGAAGGATCGCTTGGGCAAGTTCCCCCTCTAGATGACTTCCGAATGTGAGGTTTTCATGATTTCTGGTTGTTCTGTATGTCGTCTCCCTAATCTAGTTGCAGGGGGTGAAACTATTTGAAGACGCGGAGGCGGCGCCAACTATACGATAAGAACTATACGGTTGGAAAAAATATTCCGGTCGTATAGTTGGTCGTTGAACCGTCTGAATGCCTCGATTGCTTCTAGTTTTCTTCTGGTATTATTGATATTTCCCAAATTAGCGATTTACATTGTTTTTGACTCCTTTTCTCCCATACAACTGCTCCAAGAATTGTGTCCATTGGATCCATCATCTATCCTGATCCTGGTGAAAATAGACATAAAATGTGCGTGCTAGCGCCATAAAATACCAAAATCCTACATCTACAATGCAAAATAATAATATAAAACATGATGCAAATATGCACTCATCAACTTCCCCAACCTTAGACTATTCCTCGTCCTGAGCAAGTTTAGCTGAATGGATGTGATCCCCATATCCATGAAGCAAAGTCGATAAAATAAATGAGGCAGTTGCAGCATGTGTTTATCATATATGATATATAAGAATAAGTTCATGAATAGTACCTTAATCGAACCATCTGAATAGTATTAGCAGGCTTCCACACCTTAGTGATCAACAGTTCATAAAAGATGAATCTCAACATAATGTAAAAGCAAACATATTCACTTGGGATTCAAAATCTCAAAAGTGTCTCTTTGTCATACTACAATATATTGGTGTATGCCTATTTGCTCTTTGTACATTCGCTCTTTTTCTTCTTTCTTTTCTTCTCTTTTGTTTATATGCTCACACTTTTGTTTAAGTGATGTGCAAAGGAGCTAACCATACATTCCACTTCATGTAGGAATTCAAAGTTTAACGATCTCAATTATCAAATTCCAATTGTATATGAATCATTCTTATGACTTGAAGATTCTACCTCGACTTGTTCTCACTCTATTTTTGATACCACTCTTTATTTTCCTTTGTTCAAGGTTTCTTTTTCAACTCAACTGGTTAGATAATTTTTCTTTCTTTGTAAATCAAACCATGTACTTACAATATATTGACCAAATCATCTTTATATGTTCGATTAATACCAATGGTGTGGAAGACCCCTATTTCTATCATTAAGTGCAAGTAAAATTATACTCAAGCCAATAATATATCTAATAAGACAAACACAAACTCAAAATTGCTCCATATATATAATAAACTCGAAATTTCATAACAGGGATCGACTATTCCTGAAGGGAATTCTAATGATGCAAACTTATTTCTAGTTTGAACTAATGCAAACAAAATAGTGATATAAAACTTGTAAGATAGATTACAAGATCTTTAAAGATCTCCCAACGTTTGGAATCAAGCCAGGTGGGATCGAATAACTCCTTGTTGGTACCTATTCCTCCTCATGGGTAGGAAGAGTGTTTCCCTCTTCTTTGGTGTTGCTATCTTTAACTATGCTTGCAAAGCGGATGCTGAGCTCGGCCATGTCGTATTGAAACTTCAGCATTTTCCTCTTGAGGAATTTTTTCTCATCTATCAACTCAAAAACAGTTTTAATTAAGAAACCAACTCTACCATCAATGTCATCGACCTTTTTCTCAATGTCTTTGCTCATCATCCAGTAGGAGTCAATCCCTTCTCCAATTGTTTCAACACATGCCTTCGAAGCTTTCTCCAATTCATAGATCTTATCATGAATCTCATCTTGCCGCACCTTCTTAGGTTTAAGAGGTGATGGATGATACGTCCATTTTGCATCACTATTCTATGTCATAATTCACTGTTATTCATTGATATATTTCATACTGAGAGGTGATACTTATGTTATTTTATCTATTTTTGCATGGTTGATGACTTTTGGAGCATGGACCGCTGCTGTCAGGATTCTGATGGAAAAGGTGCTGTTTGGAAGCAAAATTCACGAAGATCAGAAAATCTGGAAAAATAGACGGAAAATCCTATTTTTCCAGAAGACGAAGGAAGCCAGAAGGGGGCTGGAGATGGGCCACAGGGGGCCCACACCACCCCTTGGCGCGGGACAGCCTAGGCCGCCCCACCAGGTGGTGTGGCCGCCCTGGTCCACCCCTGGCATTCCCCTCTAGCGTATATTATCCTCCCGAAACTCTAAGACTCAGAGAGCAACCATAGAAAGATTTCGCCGCCTCTGCGGGACGGAAAACACCGAGAGAGAAAGATCTCTCCAGCAGACAGATTTCTGCTAGGGGAATTCCTTCCCGAAGAGGGAAGATCGTTGCCATCAACACCACCATCAAGCTGGACTTCATCGGGATCATCATCATCATCACCATCAGCACCCTCATCACCATCTCCATATTGCTGTAACAATTGTGTTGAATCTTGCATAGTTCTTAGGGGAAACTTTCCCGGTGTTGATTACTCTTTGTAGTTGAATCTATTGAGTGAACCATTGAATTATTGTTTATGTTCATATTGTTATACATCATTATTCCATCTCTGATCATGATCCATATGATGTCTTGTGAGTAGTTCGTTTTGTTCTTGAGGACATGGGAGAAGTCATATTGTTAGTAGTGGAGTTGTGTTGAGAAAGATTCAATAGTCTGACATTTAAGTTGTGGTGTACTTCTTCTAGTGGTGTCATGTGAATGTCAAATACATGACACTTCACCTATATGGGCCTAGGGGAATGCATTATGTATTTGGCTACTAATCGTAGGGGTTGCCGGAGTGACAGAAACCTGAACCCCCGTTAAGAAACCATTGCACAAGGGACGTAAGGGTCTTAGAGTTTAAAGCTGTGCTTAGGTTTCTACCTTAATTACTTTCTTGTACTTACGGATGTTTGCAAGGGGTATAATCACAAGTATGTATTAGTCCTAGGAAGGTCGGTACATTAGCACAGGTTCACCCACACAACACTTAGCAAGCTAAAGAAGATTAATCAACTATATGAAGCGACAGAACTTGACAGTCTTCCCATGTGTCCTCGACAATGTTTGGTCATATTAAGTAATACAACCGGCTTGTCCTTTGCTGCATAAAGGATTGGGCCACTTGCTGCATTTATTCCTACTGTCTTTTATTTACTCGTACTTTGTTTACTTGCTGCATCAAAAACCCTAAAAATCCGTTTGCTAAGTATTTGCAGAGAATTCCTGATCCATACCACTAGCCAGCACCTTCTGCTCCTCGTTGGGTTCGACACTCTTACTTCTCGAAAATACTGCGATACACCCCCTATACTTGTGGGTCATCAATGGACCAAGAGGAGGTTTATAATAGGATCCTATCTTGTGACGATAGGGATTTGGGAGATACTCATCTTTGTTCTTTCCCCGCTCAGCTTGCCTCATCATCTCCATCCGTTGCAGGAACATGTCCTCCCAAATTCAGAGAGGCTTGATCTCAGGGCTGGATGATGACGATGATCCTTTAGGTTCTACTTCTTCAATCCTCTTCACGGTTTTCTCTTCTTTCTTCTTCCAGATCTTGTTGACATGGAAGGGATGCATGGCTTCGTTGTACGGATGTTGTTAGAGGGGCTTGAATAGGGAAGGCGAGGGTTTCTCAAGGCTGGAGGCTATAGCTCTGCGAAAACTTAATGAAAAAGGTCAGATGCGATCAGCTTTCAAATGGGTGAAGTTGAAACAACTATACGACCGCAGCTATACGACCGGAATTTTTATTCCTGCCGTATAGTTGGTCGTTAAACCTTCTGTGTCCACCAAAAATTTCCTGCTTCTCCAAGGACTCTTTATTATTTTGAAACTTAACGAATATCAAGTTTTGATAGAAAAATAACAGCTTAAATTTTTGACCAATTTTGGCATCATCAATCTTCCTTCTTCTTTGCTTAGAGTTTCAATATGTTCCTCTTTTAACACTAGCTTATAAAAACTTTTAAAACTTACTCAAGCCTTTACCTAGCATGGGTTGCCTCCCATGAAGCGCTCTTTTATGGTCAATAGCTTGACCGTAGTGTTCCTTATTTCTTCTAGAGTCCATTTTTCCTGAAGCTGCCATCTCTTGCATATATTTTTTTGACACCTTTACCGTAGGGGAAGCCCCTACGGTGTAATTTTATAAATTATAAACCATAGTACAAGGGATGAAGGAGCACCTTCGAACTAAAAAAGAAAAAAAAGTTACATTAAGGGGGGAAGAAGTGTCTAAGGGAAGTTGCAAGGATTATACAAAAAGTGCAACGAGCCATTCACACTAGTGGAAAACGGGCCTCCAGTCCTGGCCCGTACGGGGCTTTAGTCCCGGTCCTGGTAACCGGGACTAGAGGGGCGGGACTAAAGGCCCACCCACTAGTCCCGACCCTCTTACCAGCCGAGACCAATGGGCATCCACGTGGCTGTCTCTGCGGGCACTGGGTCCCCCCCCATTAGTCTCGGTTCCTATTACGAACCGGGACAAATGGTTCTCTGCCGCGGCAGAATTTTAGGCACTTTCTCTGCCGCGGCAGAGAATTCAATTTGTATCCTTTTTTCATTTCAAAATAGTTTTCTACGCTACCACATACCGTACATGTTCGTGCAAACATAAGATAACTTCTCTTAAGATCACAATTATCGGGACTAAAGCCCGTCTATTTAATTACACTGTCGGGGATCATCGGCGCCTATTCACACTAAATTCTCTGGCGTCATCTATCATCTCGTTCAACAAGAATCCTGCCAGTTCTCCAGCAATTGCTACTACGCGTTGCTGTGGTAGGAGCTGATCCCGCATTTTCTCGAACTATATAAGAAAAGGAGATCAATATGAATATCAATCATGATAACAAAAAGTGAAGGTAATAAAAATAATTTTATGAATGTATTGCTTACATCGACTCTATAATCATTCAGCTCACTGGTAAACGTGCGAATGAACTCGCAAACGTAGAATCCACATAGATTCGTCATCGGTGGCTGCCTCGCGCACTTTACGAGAATAGAATTCAATCAAAATAATAATCCAGCATCATAACTGTATTGAAACTAGAAGTAAAGAGGTGAACGTACTACTTACCGAGACCGGCTTAAATGTCAGCTTCTCACTAAAGTCACCCGTAACCGCACTCTTGAACTAGTTCCAAACCCTACCCGGTAAAGAAAATGAATGAGTTAATTATTACGTGATATCTCAGGAAATCAAAGAAAGAGACCGATGTAGCGCGAAAATTACCTCTGGAGCATGCCCTCCATGTCCCTAAACATTTCCAGGGGTCTCTTTAATGGGTCCATGACTTCAACTCTTCCCTTATCAAGTTGAATGTCCATGAGAATCCAATGGAAACTGTACACGTTTATATATACATCAGTAACTCATCAATTACACTTAACATCGAGTAAGCAAAAGAGAATGTGTACAATAGAGTAAGACCCTCACGCGAAATTGTAAGGAAACAGTATGTGGTCACAGAAATTTTGCTCCGTTAGAAACCTTAGAAGGTTTTCCTATGTCTCCTCGGGTTTTGTCGTTAGTGTCTTTACATGTATTTTATCTGGGTCAATGAACCCAACACTAAAGATTGACCTTCTTTTACATTCCATGATCTTCATTCTGCATAATAATAGAGTACAAAAGGATATAATTAGGATAATTACATGCAATGAACTGAACAACTGAAAAAATGAACAACTTATCTATAGACAATGAATTCAACAACTTACAGACAATAGCAACTCATGAGACTTTTGTCGAGGGCATCAAAAGTGTATAACTGGAAGAGTTCTGGAAACTCAACATGGACCTCTTCTTCTCGGAAGTAGTAGTCATGTGGGACTTTTTCCACAATCATTATTCTCTCCTGATTTACGGCTTTGAAGTACCATTTATGTAAACTTCGCATTTGTGTTGGCAGTTCTTGGAACTACTCAAAGCTGACCAGAGGCTTCCCTGGGACATATGTAGGGACTACCTGAGCCTTGGGTAACTTGTCGTCCTGGGAACCTAGCAATTCCTCAACAGTCACATTCATAGCGGCCGCAAGCTTCTTAGCTTCTTCCATATCCTGCTGGGGAGTGTCATTGGATAACACCTGGAGGGGTGGGATCAATGTTTTGGCTTGTTCCCGAGCTGGGGGGCGTCCATTCTTTTCTCGGTTGCACTTTGACCTGATGATTTTCTCCCGCTTGCACTTCTACTTGATTTGCTCTTCTTCACTACCTTCTGAAGTGTGCGTTGATAGTCATCTGGCTTATGGTGCAATTCATATTGCGATTTTGTGTTCAGAAAAGAAAGTGCATATGATTTTTGCTTCTCGGTGTATACCGGGGCGGGCTCGGGTTTCTTCTTTTGAAGTTGCGCAACACATTCGGACTTTACGATCATGTCGGTTTCCTCGTCAGTACGATCGTAAGGTCTGATGGGAAGATTCTTATGAGGTACTCTTTGGAGGGGCGACATTTGTCGTTTTGGGCTCCTGCGTCGTTTAGTACTAATCGGAGCCTGCAGCGGAGATCGAGATGGACTCGGGTTGTGGTGGTCGTAGTCATGGGGTGGGCTTCTTGGAGGTGATGGAGGTGAAGGTGACGTGCGACCACTCGGAGGCGGTGTTGGCTTTGGCATCCAGCCTGGAAGCTTGATGTTGTTCTTGTCCCATAGAATGATACCACCCAGTACTTCTCCGAGTGTCCTCTCACCTCAGGTCCAGGGATGTCAAGCTCCATTGAGTACCACCCCATTGCGATTTCATCCACAGCAACTTTAGCATAGCCAGCTGGAATCTCACGGCCATGCCAGCGTGCGCCAGGTGGACAAGGTAAAACACATCCGACCGCCACCTTGATGGATAGGTTCTTCACCTTCTGATGGAGCTCACAAGATGCCTGCTCCTTGATTCCATCCACGAGGTAGCCGGGACCGCCATCTACCATGCGTGCATCGTCAGAAGGGACCTCTGATTCAGCCACGCTGCTTCTTCGCTGAGATAGGACGGCGGTAATATCGAGTACATGATCTTGCAGGCGCGCTACTCCTCGAAGTTCGTCAATCTGTTGCTAATGCATTCAAAGTGTTCCTAGCAACTCGGTGAACCTGTCTCCCTCCTCCTCCTCCTGCCATCGCCTCTTTGCTCTCTCTCGGTTCCTATAAGTATCTCTGTCTTTGGGAAACCCCATCTCCCACGTATAACTAGGGCCAATGCCTCGTACACGTCCTCCATGTTCGTCATTCCCGAGGATCTTTGTCAGCAAGTCTTTCTCTCTATCGGGATGGAACTTTGTTGTCCCCGCTTTAATCTCCTTCACCACTTTCTGCCATGTATCCTGGGGTATCCTAATCCCGTCACTGCAAATAAGGTCCCCTGTACTTTCGTCATACTCACTCCCATGCCCAAGGAACCAATTCCTTGCCCTCAGATCCCATTCTTCGCATATTGGTTCTGGAGTGATCCCTTTAGCAAGCAGCTCATTTTCTTTAGCATCCCACTTTGGCATGGCAGCTGCGTAGCCCCCTGGCCCCAGGTGATGGTGATATTTCTTCATCGCGGCATTTTTCTTGTTTTTTCCGACATTTCCGTAGCAGGTTGTGACTCCTTGTACTTGACAAATGCATCCCAGTTAGCCTGCTGCTTCGTTAGATAGCATTCAAATTTAGGAGTCTTCTTCGTCTTCTGATACTTTTGCCAAAATGCTTTCTTCCAGTTCTTGAATAGTTCGGCCATCTTCGTAAGAGTCCACTGCTTGACTTTCTTTCTCAATGTAGCTGTGTCGGCATCATCCTCACATTCTGGCAGGGTGAAATGTGTCATGTGGTCATTCCAAAGACCCTCTTTGCACCTGTCGGCGACATACTCACCCTCTTTCGCCCCTTTGGTCTTATTCCACTCTCGAACGGTGATCGGGATGCGATCCCTAACCATAACTCTGCATTGGTGTTTAAATACAGTTTTAGCCTTTTCGGGTTCCACCGGTTCACCCCGTGGTGATACCCGCGTAATTGTATAACGCGTAGATGCGTCCAACTTTTTGGCAGGGCCTCATTTGGAATATTTTTTGCTCGATGTGGAGACCTAAGAGAAGAAACATTCGTCAATTTATATATATATATATACAACTCAGTTAATGCATCTACTGATCACCAGACTTCATATATATACCTCGTCGTCGGCTTCTCCACCACCGGAGCCGTCGGCTTCTCCACCACTGGAGCCGTCGGCTTCTCCTTGATCATTTCGGTCGACCTCCTCTCCCTCACAGGAGGGGTTTAGATAAATCGACGGAGATTCTGGTGGATCAACATGGGGGTGTCGTTGATCATATCCTCGAGAATTTCTTCCTGTGTTAGGTCTCTCTGGATTGGATCCATAGTTTTCTACAAAATGCAGACAATAACATTTTTCATTCAATATTGCTGCATAAAATAATACTAAACAATAATATGAACACGCAATTTGCTACAATAATACTAAACAATAGCAATTTGCCCGTGAGCACTACCACCCTAACCCTAAGTCCGGTGGCCCGCGAGCACCACCACCCTAACCCTAAGTCCAGCTGCCCGCGAGCACTTACCACCCTAACCCTAAGTCCGGTGGCCCGCCAGCACCACCACCCTAACCCTAAGTCCGGCTACCCGCGAGCACTACCACCCTAACCCTAAGTCCGGGGGCCCGCGAGCACTACCACCCTAACCCTAAGTCTGGTGGCCCGCGAGCACCACCACCCTAACCCTAAGTCCAGTTGCCCGCGAGCACTACCACCCTAACCCTAAGTCCGGTGGCCCGCGAGCACCACCACCCTAACCCTAAGTCCGGTTGCCCGCAATCACTACCACCGTAACCCTAAGTCCGGGGGCCCGCGAGCACTACCACCCTAACCCTAAGTCCGGTGGCCCGCGAGCACCACCACCCTAACCCTAAGTCCGGCTGCCCGCGAGCACTACCACCCTAATTCCTATATACAAATATTTCCTATATACAAATAATTCCTATATACAAATATTTTCTATATACAATTATTTCCTATATACAAATATTTCCTATATACAAATATTTCCTATATACAAATAATTCCGATATACACTACTAATACTACACTACTAATATATTACACAACTAATATTACACTACTAATATATTACACTACTAATATATTACACTACAAAAATAAAATTAGAATTCTACAAAAAAAAGGAGCCGCCGGCGCCTGGCCGGCTCGCGCCTGCGCCCGCTCGCCAGCAAGCTGCTAGCCGCCGGCCTCCCCTGCTGCGCGCGCAGCCGCCGGCCTCACCTTGCTGCGCACGCGGCCGCGCGCCAATATACTACTCGTCGGTATTACCTGGCCGACGGGGATGATGGCGGCTGGAGAGGCGGTGGTGCGGCGGCGTTCGTCGATGGGACGGCGGCGCGGACGGGAAGCCTGCCGGCGTCGTTTCGTCTAGCTCGCGCGCGATTTTCCCCTACAGTGAGTAGTGGAGATGGTGGGGGAGTGAAGGGGCGCGCGTAATAAGGAGAAGGCCTTTAGTCCCGACCCGTATAACGAACCGGGACTAAAGACCGGCCGGGACTAAAGGTCCCCCACTTTAGTCCTGGTGCGTGTAACGAACTGGGACTAAAGGGTTTTCGGCACCGCCCAACGCGCGCGCGCCAACGCCACCCTTTAGTCCCGGTGTGTAGCACGCACCAGGACTAAAGGTCCTTTTTTCAAAATTTTCACCCTAGGGGCGCGCCTGTTTAAAAAAAATTCAATTAGCATATTTTTTAAACATTTGAATTTTACAGTTTTTGCATACTTATGAATTTGAGAAAAATTTCAACATGAAAAGTTCTTGAATTTGAATAAGTAATCCAAATCTATTTTTTGTTTTATAAAATAATTATTCTAACTAGTGAAACCAATAACCATTTTGCCATTTTCAATTTAAAAATGCATTAACTATTATATTTTGCATATTTTTGAATAAGTGATTCAAATCTATTTTTTGTTTTATAAAATAATTATTCTAACTAGTCAAACTATTAACCATTTTGCCATTTTCAATTTAAAAATGCATTAACTATTATATTTTGCATGTTTTTGAATAAGTGATTCAAATCAATTTTCAGTTTATAAAATAATTATTCTAACTAGTCAAAGTATTAACCATTTTGCCATTTTCATGTGATTCCGACGCTCCGTTGGTCTTCCTCCGGCGAAACCCTAGACCGGGGGTCCCAGATCGTCTACCCCGCCTTATTTTTTCCCGCCCGTTTTCTTCCCGCCCGTTCTCTTCCGGATCGTAGACCCTTTAGGGTTTAGGGTTTAGGGTTTAGGGTTTAGAGTTTAGGGTTTAGGGTTTAGGCTTCCCTCCTCTGAATTCCCGCCATTTCTCACTATATATATGTAGGCTTGGTCGTTGCCATATCACATCTAGACTCATATCTGCTGCCTCTCTCCACTCTATCCCATGGCTTCCACCATACCTCTAACCCCAGGGAGGCGGAGATGGAGTCTTTCACGGGCTAGCAGGAAAATATTTTCCGAGGCGGAACTTCCGAAGATGCCATAGGGCGTGTGCACCAAGGGCATCTTTGAGAAGTTCCGCAACGGGAGATTTCCCAACCCTTTCCTCCATCCATGGGGATGAAACTCTCCATCCATGTTGGCTTGTTGAGTTGCTTGCCATGGCGTATCGATGCTCATTTTATAGGCACGGTGCCGCTTCTACTTTGTCTTCTTCCTCCGACAGGGTGTCGTGCGCTACATGTTTTATCTCATCGAGCAGTGCGTCCACCCACGCATCCTTATCCTACCGACAGCTTTAGTCCCGGTTTGAACCCCCACCCGGTACTAAAGGTTACCCACGCGTCCTTATCCCACCGACAGTTTTGTTAGATGACACAAAAACCACCTTTAGTCCCGGTTGCACCCACCAGCTGGTACTAAAGGTTAGCCACCCCCCAGATAAGCCTCCCCCAGATAAGGCCCCCCATCTTTTGTCCCGGTTTGAGCCCCTACCCGGTACTAAAGGTTACCCACGCGTCCTTATCCCACCGACTGTTTTGTTAGATGACACAAAAACCACCTTTAGTCCCGGTTGCACCCACCAGCCGGTACTAAAGGTTAGCCACCGCCCAGATAAGGCCCTCCTAGATAAGCCTCCCCCAGATAAGGCCCCCCCATCTTTTGTCCCGGTTTGAGCCCCCACCCGGGATGAAAGTTTCCCGCGCCACTATGTTCCCGCGCTTTCCACCGGTTCCCACCTCTGTCTTCCTGCCATTTTTTCAGTATATATATGTACGCTTGGCCTCCATTTACATATCACATCTAGACGCATCATTCTCTTCTCATGGCTTCCATCGTATCTCTAACCACCCGGGAGGCGGAGGCGCTTTGCGCCTCGATCTACCCTTGCCCACCGGGCTACCGCGTCCCCACCGGCTGGATGCTAAGCACCGGAGGCGTGCCGGTCCCTCCTGTCCCTCTAGGTGTGGAGCGCCAGATGGCCATCACGAACCACTACTACCTCGAGCTCACGCCAGAGCAGAGGAGGAATCCCAACTGGCATCCTGACTATTTCCCGACTTGGGAAGCCTTCTTCATCAATCGGCGTGAGAGGGCGCTTGCCAGGCACGAGGAGGACGACCCACCTCCTTCGAACCTCAACGAGGCCGGCCGTCGGCTGTGGTGGCGCGACCGAACTCTCCAGAGTGTCATGGCCTACAACACGACCGGCAATAACCCTCGCCTGCGGTACCCTAAAATCCAGCCCACACGTGCCCAACCTTCAAGGTTCGACTACGGCGACCCCGACGACGACAGCGATGACGACGCCGGCGACTACGACGACTACAGCGATGACGACGCCGGCGATAGATTTATGTCTCAAATAAAAGGTTTAATACATTATTACACATCACCAACATCTAGTGTTGTGGTTTTCTTCTGCACCGTAGCCATGGAGAATCTTCATCATTTAACAGGATGCTTGGGTCAGTTTTCACTTTGAAGGGCGGAATTTCATGAAACTTATTGTAATCTTCTGACATGTCTGTCTTGTCATCCACTCCCACAATGTTTCTTTTCCCTGAAAGAACTATGTGGCGTTTTGGCTCATCGTATTCTGTACTCTTTTGCTTATCTTTCCTTTTTCTCGGTTTGGTAGACATGTCCTTCACATAGAAAACCTGAGCCACATCGTTGGCTACGAATGGTTCATCCATGTACGCAAGATTGTTCAGAACCACTGTTGTCATGCCGTACTTTTGGTCTACATGTACCCCGCCTCCTGTCAGCTTGACCCATTTGCACCGAAACAAAGGGACCTTAAAAGTAGGTCCATAGTTAAGTTCCCATATCTCCTCTATGTACCCATAATATGTGTCCTTCTGCCCATTGTCATCTGTTGCATCAAAGCGGACACCACTGTTTTGGTTGGTGCTCTTTTTATCTTGGGCGATCGTGTAAAATGTATTCCCATTTATCTCGTACCCTTGGAAAGTACATATAGTCGAAGATGGTAGCCTGGACAAGGAGTACAACTCATCTCCAATAGTGGTGTTATTCATGAGATGTGTCTGCAACCAATTGCCAAAATTCTTCTCGTGTTCCCCTTTAATCAAGGTTTCAGGCTTCTCCGGGTTTTCGGAGCGTAGAATATTCTTGTGTTTCTCGATATACGGAGCCACCACGGTGGAATTGTGTAGAATTGTGTAGTGTGCTTGAGTGAAAGAATGCCCGTCCCTACATACCATTGATTTCCTTCCTAGTGTGCCTTTTCCAGTCATCCTCCCCTCATACCGAGATTCCGGAACACTAATCGGCTTAAGGTCAGGAAGAAAGTCAACAAAAAAATCAATGACCTCCTCTGTTCCATAGCCCTTGGAGATGCTTCCTTCTGGCCTAGCACGATTATGAACATATTTCTTTAAGACTCCCATGAACCTCTCGAAGGGCAACATATTGTCTAGAAACACAGGACCGAGAATTCTAATCTCTTCGACTAGGTGAACTAGGAGGTGTGTCATAATATTGAAGAAGGATGGCGGGAACAACAACACGAAGCTAACTAGACATTGGACCACATCAATCTGTAACCCTGATAGACTTTCTCGATCGATTACCTTTTGAGAAATTGCATTGAGGAATGCACATACCTTCATAATGGCTAGTCGAACATTTTCTGGTAGAATTCCCCTCAATGCAACCGGAAGCAATTGCGTCATAAGCACATGGCAGTCATGAGACTTTACGTTTTGAAAATTTTTCTCTTTCATATTTACTATTCCCTTTATATTCGTCGAGAAGCCAGACGGGACCTTGATACTGAAAAGGACTTCAAAAAAGATTTCCTTCTCTTCATTGGTAAGAGCGTAGCTGGCAAGCCCATGAAACTGCCCTGGATGCTTGCCGTCTCGTCCTTTATGATGTTGCTGGTCTTCCCGTGCTGCCGGGGTATCTTTTGACTTCCCATACAAGCCCAGGAAGCCTAGAATATTCACGCAAAGATTCTTCGTCAGGTGCATCACGTCGATTGTAGAGCGGACCTCATGCACTTTCCAATAGGGTAGCTCGCAAAATATAGATTTCTTCTTCCACATGGGTGCGTGTCCGGTAATGGGGTCTTTCGGAACAGGTTGTCCTCCAGGACCCTTTCCAAATATTACATCTAAATCCTTGACCATACCAAATACATCAGCACCACTACGGGGGATAGGCTTCGTCCGGGTTTCTGCCTTGCCATTGAAATGCTTGCCTTTCTTCTTTAAGGGATGACTAAGCGGAAGAAAACGACGATTGTACGGGTACACATTCTTTCTACATTTATCCAGATATATACTTTCAGTCTCATCTAAACAGTGCATGCATGCATTGTATCCTTTGTTCGTCTGTCCTGAAATGTTACTAAGAGCAGGCCAATCATTCATGGTTACGAACAGCAACGCTTGTAGGTCAAATTCCTGCTGTTTATGCTCATCCCACACACGTACACCTGGTTTGGCCCACAACTGTAGAAGTTCATCAACTAATGGCCTTAGGTACACATCAATGTCGTTGCCGGGTTGCTTCGGGCCTTGGATGAGCACTGGCATCATAATGAACTTCCGCTTCATGCACAACCAAGGAGGAAGGTTGTAGATACATAGAGTCATGGGCCAGGTGATGTGACTACAGTTCTGCTCCCCAAAAGGATTCATGCCATCGGTACTTAGACCAAACCATAAGTTCCTTGCGTCACCAGCAAAGTCCGGGAAGTCTCTCTCGATTTTTCTCCACTGCCGACCATCAGCAGGGTGCCTCAACATCCCGTCTTTCTTACGGTCTTCCATGTGCCATCGCAACAACTTGGCATGCACTTTATTTCTGAACAAACGTTTCAACCATGGTATTATAGGAGCATACCACATCACCTTGGCAGGAACCCTCTTCCTGGGTGGCTCGCCCTCAACATCACCAGGGTCATCTTTTCTGATCTTATACCGCAATGCAGTGCATACCGAGCATTTATCCATATTCTCGTACTTCTCACCGCGGTAGAGGATACAGTCATTAGGGATGCATGTATCTTCTGCACGTCTAATCCTAGAGGGCAGACAAGTTTCTTTGCTTCGTACGTACTGGAGGGCAATTGGTTATTTCTTGGAAGCAGCTTCTTCATTATTACCAGCAACTTTTCAAATCCCGAGTCAGTCATACCTGTCTCTGCCTTCCACTTCAACAATTTCAGTGTGCTACCCAACTTCTTTTGGCCATCTTCACAAGTTGGATACAGCAATGTGTTGTGGTCCTGTAACATCTGCTCGAACTGCAACCACTCCTTTTCTATGTCGCAGTCTCGCCTTGCATCACTAATGACCCGACCAAAATCATCAACGGGCTCATCTGGTTCCCGTTCTTCACCCCCTTCTTCTTCATTATCTTCAACTGCGGTATCATCGTATTCAGGAAACATAGATCGGTAGTTGTCATCATCGTTCTCTTCTTCATCGCCGTCTTCCATCATAACCCCTCTTTCTCCGTGCTTGGTCCAAACATTATAGTCGGACATGAAACCGAACCAAAGCAGGTGGCTCTGAATGACTCTTGAGGAAGTGTGAGCCTGCTCATTCTGACATTCAACACATGGACAACACATAAAACCATCCCGCCGCTTGTTCGCCTCGGCCACAAGGCGAAAAGAACGCATGCCTTCTCTGTAAGCGTCAGAGCATCGGTCACTGTACATCCATGGGTGGCTCATCTACATCATACAACCATGCATATATATCAAATGCAATCACGATGCTTAAATTAGTACCGCGCGGTCAAAACAAGAAAATAGTTGCTAACCTTTTAGGACACTTCAAAACAAAGAGGAGAAACCTTAAGTGTCGCTCTGGCACCTCATATCATATTTTGTCTTGTGTGAACTCAAGTGGCATCGCTCTAACAGGCATTTCACTGAACACCTCTAGTGCATATGAAGAAAAAAAGTTAGCATAAAGTTATACCCACCTCTCACATAGGAAAAAAATAGGAGAGAGTGGAGGGTTGGGTGCATATATATAGGGCCAGGCCATTAGTCCCGGTTTGAGATACAAACCTGGACTAAAGGTTCTGCCAGGAGCACGCGCGCCGGCCTAGACCCATTTGTCCCGGTTTGTATCTCAAACCGGGACTAATGGGTCCTTACGGACTGGGACAAAGTGCCTCGGCCTCCTCCGGCCGTCTGGTTCAGACCATTAGTCCCGGCCCCAGCCACGGCCGGGACTAGTGGCCCGAACCAAAGGCCTATTTTCTACTAGTGTCAACAAGAGGTTGAACAAGAGCAGCTTTAACCTTGTACTTGTGTAACATGAGGTCACTTTGGAAACCAACTTTCCATGTTAAAAGAAATCGGCATAGCTCCGAAGACCAAGTCATTACGAATCTTCCATATGTTCCATGCAGCACAAGCAAACACTTCCATAAAAAAAGGGCCATTAAAGGCTGACTTTGCTGCCACGAAACAATCAGCAAAAGTATCCAAAGAATTCCAATCATTGGATGTTCAGAAAATCCCAACATTGCCTAGCAAAATCACACTCAAAAAATAGAAGATCACATGTTTCCAAGATCACCCTTGTGCAAAGAACACAATCCAGGCCAGTTTCTAAATGCCAATTCTTGCGATTCATCAAGTCTTTAGTGTTGAGCCTATCCATCATGAGCAGCCAACAAAATACTTTTAACTTTGGCAGAGATTTTGATTTCCAAATTGCGTTGAGAGACACGTCTCTGGGCAATTGTGGAAACAGAAACTTATAGAAATTAGAAGGTGTGTACGTAGGGCCCCAGGCAAAAGTTCTTCCGTCAATCCCATTAGTGTCAATTGGGGTTTCAGCCAAAAGCTCGGTGATCTGTCCCCACTCTTGAAAAGCTTCTACTGAAAGTGGCAATGCAAACAAAGAATTTAAATTTGTTGTATGAGCTAAATCTGCCACAGATAAATCTTCATTCAATGTGTACGAGAACAGGCGTGGAAACCTATCACAAAGAAGATCTCCCTAAAGTCCTTCCAAAATAGAACAGTGGAGCCACTCACAACGTGACATCTCAATACACTCCTGTACTCCTCGACCAAGCTAAATATATCACGCCACCAGAACGAGTCACGTCGAGACTGAGCATGAGGAATGTTATTACCGTATAGAGACCACACCATTTTAGTCCAAGGTACATCGGCTTTCGAGTAAAACTTATGGAGCTGTTTGATCAAAAGAGCTTTATTCTGTAATTCCAGATTCAAAACTCCCAGCCCTCCATGCTTCCTTGGACGACAAACCAGTGACCACGCTGCCAAAGCATTGACTGAAATGAATCTTCTTCCGTTGCCCATAGACAGTGCCGTTGCGCCTGGTTACAAATGTTGATGATTATTTTCTGCAACTTAATCGTGCACATAAAGAAGATGGGCAAGGTAGAGAAAACTGACCGGACAAACTCTAATCGTCCACCATATCCAAGAAACCTGGCACTAGCATTGAGACGACGCTCCACAAGGCCAACTAGAGGAGACAGATCCTGAATAGTAGGCTTAGTAATTCCTAAAGGTAGTCCGAGATAAGTGAAAGGAAGTTTGCCCATTGCGCAACCAAAGGAAGTAGCTAGCACCTCCAACTGGTCATCCGACACAGTGATTGGCATTAATGAAGATTTGACATAATTCACTCGCAGACCAGTGGCTTGAGCAAAGACTTCTAATAAATCCTTAAGAGCAGCTAGTTGCATCGGAGACGCTTGGAGAATGAGCAAGGTATCATCCGCGTACTGAACAATCGGGAAATCTGTGTTTGGAATATTAAGTGGAGCAACCAGAATCCCTTGACGAAATAACATATTCACCATTGCTTTTAAGAGTTCTGCCACCCCTACAAAGAGAAGAGGGGAGAGCGGATCACCTTGACGGACCCCACGTCGACAACAGAATTTTTTCCCTGGAACTCCGTTTAGTAAAACAGCCGAGGTGCCAGTAGACATAATCATCCTCATCCATTTCAGCGAACGATTATCAAAACCCATACTTTAAAATATTTTCATGATCGCCTCATGCTCAACAGTATCAAACGCCTTGGCAAAGTCCAAATTAAGAATCACCTAGGGAGAGCCAGCTTGCTTGCACTGGTGAATATATTCATAAGCCCATCCGATGCAATCCTGAATGTTCCGAGATTTCAAAAAACCATATTGGTTAACATGCACCATTTCTAGCATTTTATCTTGTAAGCGATCTGCCAATAATTTGGTAATCATTTTCAGACGAGTAAATTCCAGTTTATACCCCCTAATTTATAATTTGTGACACTAATTACCCGATTTAACAAATTTTCATCCAAATTACCCCATTTCGTGAAAAAATTTACATTCTTTACCCCGTTTAAAGATTAAAAGCGATTGGTGCCGTCAAATCCACATGGCGTACCACACATGCGGTTTTCCCATTTTTTTTCCACGATCCGAACGGCTACGAGGGTGGCCTTGAGTGCTCAATCGTGGACGACGGCGGCAGCACCTCCGGTATCAAGCGACAATGGCGGGCAGGTGTTCAAGCAGCAAGTGGCTGCCGCAGAGGCAGCGGCCGGTGTTTAAGCGGTTGCAGGTGATGCAGCTGATTGTCAAGCGCGCCATCGCTGCACCGCTGCTGGTGCTGTTGCTGCTCACTTCAGCTGCTAGTGTTGTTGCTGTGTACTTCGGCGAGAAATGATCGTGATGACTGTGTCTAGATGCATGTAGTGAAGCTAGTGCAGGTGGTGTATGTTAGTTGTATGCACCGATGTATAGGAGTATTAATTTTCTTATGATTTCAATACATGTGAACTCATGAATGAAGTTGAATTAGATTGCGTACCATACATGATTTGCAAATTGACATGAGTGTATGGAACATATAAAAAAAGTCCCCGATGGAGTAACAAGTCCTTGGTAGAGCTTGCAAAACAGTTACATTGTCGGCGTTCAACGATGGAACTGACTGCTCAAACCCACCTGTCAAAACTTAAAACGCCCTAAATATTGAAGAGGGGTAAAAATTGGCAAAAAAATTTATAAACAGGGTAAGTTGGATTAAAAATTATTAAATGGGGTAATTAGTGTCACAAATGGCAAATTAGGGGGTAAAAGTTGGAATTTACTCTTTTCAGACAGATATTTAAGAGGGATATCGGTCTATAGTCATTAGGCCCTTCCGGTGAAAGGGTTTTAGGAATCAAAGTAATGAGTGAATCATTTATGCTTAGCAAATTCACTGTTCCCTCCCAGAACTCCTGACATAGATTATAGAAGTCATATTTAACCACCGGCCAGCAAATTTTCAGAAACAGTCCCGAGAAGCCATCTGGTCCCGGAGATTTGTCACCTTGCATATAAGCAACAACTCTGTCAATCTCTTCATGCGTAAAAGGCACAGTCAACAGGTCCAGGCCTTCAAACAGGACAAAATATTGTGAGAAATCAAACGAGGAGTCAATTGGGGAGGAGATACCCAAACGACTACGGTAAGAGTCCCAAAGCAGACCAGCTTTAGCATGATGATCTGATGCCTGCGATCCATCTTCTCTAGATAGGGTAGAGATCAGATTTTTTCTGTACCGAATTGTAGCCATGGAGTGGAAAAAAGATGTGTTCTAATCACCAAGACGTGCCCACCTAGCCGTGCATCTCTTCCGCCAGTAATCTTGTTTACATAGAAGCAAGTGCTGCAGTCTACCTTCACAATGTTTCTAAAGTTCCACTCCGTGATATGTAACGATCGTTGCTCTTCAAAATTATCAAGACGCAGAATGACCTTATTGCAATTATCAATCAGCGTGCTCAGGACTGCAAAACTCGAACTCCATTGTTTCAGCCCTTTCCGAAGGAGTTTGAACTTGGCCGAGAGGCGTTTGGCACTGTCCCCTGGACAATCTATTTCCCAAATAGTTTTGACTTTGTCTAAAAAACCCGGTAGGCGAATCCGATGATTTTCAAAACGGAAAACTTTAGCCTTAGGGATATCTGTACCGATTGTAACCACACATGGCACATGATCGGAGGTGGGTCGACCAAGAGGGTTAATAAAGGTGTTGGGGAACTTTAAGGTCCAAGCAGTCGACGTAAAGAACCAGACCAGTTGGACAAGAAGAGGATCAAGCTGCAAGTTACTCCATGTAAAAGCCCTCCCTTTAATAGGCAACTCAATGAGTCCTAGATAGCTAATCACCTCGTTAAAAGTTGCAATGTCTGTAAAATTTGCCCCCTCACGATTACGGTTTTCTGCAAACCGATAGAAGTTAAAATCACCCAAAAGCAACCACAAATCATCATCCCTTATGTCAAGCGAGAACAGCCAAGCAACAAAATTATCACGAGCAACCCCACGGCAAGGACCGTACACATTAACAATCACGAACACTTCTGAGGAGAGGTTAGATGTAAACATGACAGCAAGACCAAAACTCTCCTCCAAAATCACATGCCCTTGAAATAGGTTGCTCACCCAAATGATCAGTAAGCCACCAGATGCTCCATCAGAGGGAATGTATGCAAATTTGTCAAAGCGGCGCGGTGCAAAACAACGAATAAAGCTTGGATCAAAAGAAATTTTTTTAGTCTCCTGTAGGCAGAAAATTGAGGCATTACTTTCGTCAATTTTGTTAGGGATATGTGGCCATTTATCAGAATCATTTAAGCCTCGAATGTTCCAACTTAAAACGTTCCATACACGATCACGGTTCATAGCAGAACGCAAGCAAGGAGGTCCTTAACTGAAACACAAAATGAATAAACAGGCCCTACTGTCTCATGAGACGATCAACCGTGAGTTCGTCAGTGTCGATCTGGCAGTCCTCGACGCCAATACGCTGCATTTCTTCTATCTGCAGAATTTCAGGAACTTTGGCCTTCGGAACTTTTGATGTCTTGAGGCGAGATGGTTGATATGGCAGTGCCAAAGCCAGATAAACTTCCTTGTTGTTGGGGGTGCAACGCTTGACCTGTGTAACACATGTAGGTGTCTCCTGCTTGCTAGTCGACTTACGAGTGCGGCCCTCTCCCTGCTTGCTTGATCCCGCAACAACTCCCTCGTCAACAGGTTTAACTGAACCTTGTGAGCTTTCAGATAATGTATTGGCAGTATCAGACAGCTGCACATTTCCATCTATAGAACTCATCAGAGTATAAGAAGAAGCTTCAGCAAGATTCATCAGCTCATCAATAGACTGTGCACCAAGAGCCAGTTCATCACCATGCTCACGTTCAGTGGCCCAAGTAAGTTCTCCAAGGTCGTTGAGAAACATCCTAGCAAAAGCCTCTGCCCATGATTTCTTACCAGGAAACAACAATTTCTGAATCTCATGCTTTACCGCCCGCATTCAGGAGATAGCTGAATCTGAATCTGAATTAGGATATAGCTGAATCTGAAGCGAGCTGCTGCAGAACAGCAGAAAAGAAAAAAAAACTGCATTTGAACTCGAAAAACAAAGCAGCCATCAACATAAGCAGATAGAGAAAAATCTCCCTGAACACCGAAAGAAGCAACTATCTCCTCAGTGCAAACAGCGGGACCAGTGAGACAAGGTATCCGAGAGAAACAAGAAGTGCTGAAGAAAAGGATCATTTCCATGAAGTTTCTGACAGTGAACTGCATATCAGCAACATCAATGAACAGGATAGACTGCATATTTGTGTCTGGTTGGAGATTATCAGTACTAGAAGGCTGTCTAATAGTCAAGTTCATAGAGCCAGCCAAAAAAACATCAGGGGTAACAAAGGGAGCTACCTCCTCAATCTCAAATTCAGCATCAATACCACCAGCTCGAACACACCCAGTATCAAACCACATGGTTGCGAACTTAGAGTCCCCCATAGAAACATTACTAGGATCTATCTCATCCGATATAACAAAGAGAAAAGGCTGACCACCTGCACGTTCAGAAGACAAAACACCAGCAGGTGCATCATTGAGGGTCCAATCTGCAGCTTCTTCCATCTCATGGGAGGTATCAGGCCCCGGGGTGTTGTTGTTTTTTTGGAGCAACCAGCAGGAGCACCGCCTTTTCTATTAGAAGAAGAGAATTGGCCGGTTTGGAAGGGAAACCGGCCAAAACCCGAAACAGACGTATAAACACACGGCTCTAGTTAAAAGGGGAACCGGACCAAAAAAACCCCAAACGGCACAGTTTTAAGGAAAAACTGGCAGAAACCACACGAGGCCGCACTACCTAGGTCGACTAGGTCTGGAGCACCGCTGAAACGATACGAACACAACGGCAACAGCGAGCGCTACGAAGAGCCTGGTCCACGTCCCCGGAGAGGAAGTCAGAGCCGAAGGAACGGCTAGGCCTCTCAGGCTTCATGGCGAGAGGCAGGCCGCAGGGAACACGCCAGCGGTACTCGCACGCCGACAGGGCCCGAAGACATTGACTCAACCGGCATCACTAGCACCCCAAGCAAAAGGCTCCACACACTCCGAAAAATGACGCCTCCAAGGGGGTAACGACGTCCATAAGACGCCGCCGTCATCCACTCTGGCAAGCCAGATTTGGGCTTTCACCCCGGAATGATGGACGGAGGGGCGTCGGGGCTCCACGACAACGCCCCCAAGAGGGATAACGGCGCCCACAGGCGCCGGCACTGTCGGCACCGACCAAGTCGGGATGGACTTTCGTCCGGAGACCATGGCCACCACCTCCAAGGGACAGCCACTAAGGCAGTCCCTGCCGCCCGACGAACTAGCTCACCGGCAAAAGAGACGACGTCCACGCCCGTGGAGCCAAAACCCCGCCGCCCACGCGGCCGAGGCAGAGCATCACCACCATCTCGATCCGGAGCCGCCGCTCCGGCTTCTACGCGCAGCGCCGCAACACCCCATGCCGATTGCCACTGCCGCAGTCAAACAAGCCACCCTGCGGCGACCTTCCGCAGCCGCCAAGCCGCCCAAGCACCACCGGAGCAGGGCGTGGCCTCGACGAGACCACCACGCCGAGACACCCCCTTCCCGCTGTTCTCCACGCCACCGAAGCGTCGAGGCAAAACCTGTGGCCGCTTCTCATCCTAAAGACGCCGCGTCCCCGGGGCCGCCGCCCCGGCTTCCTTGCCCCACTTGCACCACTGCCACGAGCGCCGCCCTGCCACCCCCGCAGCCAAGGAGCAAGCGCACACCACCGAGACCCGGGGCCACCGCCCCGGCTTCCGAAAGCCAGCAGCCGCCGCCGAGCAGAGCAGCAGCGCAGGGGAGGCACGACCCGCCGAGCCCATCTGAGCCCAGACGGGCCCTGGCCGTGCCCGGCAACCATAGCAGCGCCGAGGCGACGCCCGTGCCGCCCTCCGCTCCGACGTTGTCCGCCGCCGTAGCCCGCAACCCACCGCGCCCCCACGCCGCTAAGCCGACGAGCACGCCGGCGAGAAATGAAACGCAACCGCCCGGCCCCCTCGCGTCCACCACGGGATCCCCCCACTACCTTTGGCGGCAGCGGCGGGAGGAGAGCGGGGCCGGGGCGACCGGCGGCTGTGCGCGTGGGGTTCCCCCGAGTCGCCCGTGGGGGACGACGCGGGGTCCTATCTCTTTCGTGGCCCCCGAGGTGTTGTGGAAGGGTACCACTAGAAAGATAGCCATGGGGGCGGTGGTGGGGTGGAGAGAGGAGGCGGTGGTGAGGATGGGAGAGGGGGCGGTGAGGAAGGGGGCGAGGTGGGTCGTGGCGGAGAGGGCGAGACAAAGGCCGGTACAGAGATAGAGATAAGCGGTATATCACACTGAGCAATTGCCTCTTGGATTGATACAAGTTCAAGGAAAGCAATCTTGCCTTTGTGGGATGCGTTCTGAGTGTTCTTGACACCAAGCTGTTTGATGTGTACATGCACTTCCAAGATGGCAAAGAGCTCTAGGAGGCACTGAACGCTAAGTTCGGTGTAACAGATGCTAGCAGTGAACTGTACATCATGCAGAACTTTCATGATTACAGAATGGTTAACAACCGTTCTGTAGTCGAACAAGCTCATGAGATACAGTGCTTTGCCAAGGAGCTTGAAATCCTTAAGTGTAACTTACCCGACAAGTTTGTGGCTGGGTGCATCATTGCAAAGTTGCCTTCTTCATGGAGGAACTTCACCACAACTCTCAAGCATAAGAGACAAGAGATATCGGTTGAAAACCTGATAGCGTCTCTTGATATTGAGGAGAAGGCTCGGGCTAAGGACACTGCTGAGAAAGGAGGCGAGGGTCAGTCTAGCACCAACATGGTGCAGAAGAGGACCTTCGACAAGAACAAAGGGAACTATAAGCCCTCCTTCAACAAGCCTGAAAAAACTACAACCTTTAAGAAGAAGAAGAAGCTGAACAAGGCTGAGCTAGGATGCTTTACCTCTGGAGAGCTCGGACACTTCTCCAAGGACTGCCCAGAACGTGCAGATCGCAGAGGAAAAAGTGGAAAGACTGTCAATGTCGTGATCGCTAGCAACACGGATGCGTATGGTAATTTATTTACTATTCTTTCAGTGTTTCAATCACCATGTTGGTGGATTGATACGGGTGCTAATGTTCATGTGTGTGCTGACATCGCTATGTTCACTTCTTATCAGGTCGCATGGGATTCTTCCGTCCTAATGGGGAATGGATCACATGCTTCTGTTCGTGGTATTGGCACGGTGGATCTGAAGTTCACTTCCGGAAAGATCGTGCAGCTGAGGAACGTGCAGCATGTCCCTACTATGAACGAGAATCTCGTTAGTGTCTCCCTTCTATGCAGAGATGGGTTCAAGGTTGTGTTAGAGTCTAATAAAGTCGTTGTTTTGAAACATGGACAATTTATTGGTAAAGGTTATGAGTTTGAAGGCTTGTTCCGTTTCTCTCTTTCAGAGTTTTGTAAGAAATCCGTGAATCATATTTGTGGTGATGTTAATGATGATACCAGTGTTTGGCATTCTCGTTTATGTCACATTAATTTTGGTTTCATGTCTCGGATGTCCAACATGAGTTTAATTCTGAATTTCACTATTGCAAAAGGTTCTAAGTGACATAGTTGTGTGCAATCAAAGCAACCTCGAAAGCACCACAAGGCTGCCGAGGAGAGAAACTTGGCACCTCCAGAACTCATACATTCTGATCTATGTGAGATGAATGGTGTGTTTACAAAAGGTGAAAAGAGATATTTCATGACATTGATTGATGATGCGACTAGATACTGCTATGTTTATTTGTTGCGCATTAAAGATGAAGTTTTAGACTACTTTAAAGTTTATAAGGCCGAAGTTGAAAATCAACTAGAGAGAAAGATCAAACGTCTTAGGTCGGATCATGGTGGTGAATATTTCCCCAAAATCTTTGACGAGTTCTGTGAGGAACATGGCATTATTCACGAGAGGATGCCTCCCTACTCGCCCTAATCAAACGGGGTTGCCGAGAGGAAAAATCGCACGCTGACTGACTTGGTGAATTCCATGCTAGCCACAGCTGGTTTATCAAAGGCATGGTGGGGAAGGCTTTGTTGACCTCATGTCATGTCCTGAATAGAGTTCCTAACAAGAATAAAGAAAAGACCCCTTATGAGGAGTGGGCTGGGAGAAAACCATCACTTGCATATTTGCGCACTTGGGGGTGTTTGGCTAAGGTCAACATACTGATTCCCAAGAAACGCAAACTTGGACCTAAGACAGTGGATTGTATCTTTCTAGGATATGCTCCGCTGGAGTATAGGCTATAGATTTCTAGTGGTTAAGTCTGAGGTTCCTGATATGCATGTTGATACTATAATGGAATCTCGTGATGCAACATTCTTTGAGAATATGTTTCCTATGAAGGATATGCATAGCATTGCTAGAAGTTCTTCTGAAATACTTCCTGGATCTAGTGCATCTATTGATAATTTTGAACAAACACATGAGGAAGTCCTAGAGAAGGATGACGATGAACCTCCCACAAGGAGTAAGAGACAAAGGATTGCAAAATCCTTTGGTAATGATTTCATCGTGTACCTTGTGGACGATACTCCTAGATCCATTGCAGAGGCATATGCATCTCCTGATGCAGATGATTGGAAAGAAGCTATCCAAAATGAGATGGACTCGATTCTTTCTAACAGAACTTGGGAACTATCAGAACGACCCTACGATTGCAAACCTGTGGGCTGTAAGTGAGTGTTCAAGAAGAAGTTAAGGCCTGATGGTACTATTGAGAAGTACAAGGCACGGCTTGTAGCAAAGGGCTACACATAGAAAGAAGGCGAAGATTACTTTGACACCTATTCACATGTCGCTAGACTGACCACCGTTCGAGTACTACTATCCCTGGCTGCCTCTTATGGTCTTCTCATTCATCAAATGGATGTGAAGACAGCTTTCCTTAATGGAGAGTTGGAAGAGGAGATTTATATGGATCAGCCGGATGGGTTTGTAGTAAAAGGTGAAGAGACAAAGGTGTGCAAGTTGTTAAAATATTTATATGGCCTGGAACAAGCACCTAAGCAATGGCATTAGAAGTTTGACAGAACTCTACTTTCTGCTGGCTTTGTCATTAATGAGGCTGATAGGTGTGTGTACTATCGCCATGGTGGGGGCGATAGCGTTATATTATGTTTGTACGTGGATGATATTCTGATCTTTTGGTACAAACATGGATGTGATAAATGGAGTCAAGTCTTTCTTGTCAAAGAGTTTTGATATGAAAGATCTGGGAGAGGCTGATGTGATTCTGAACATCAAGCTTATTAAGAACGAGAATGGGATCAATTTAACGAAATCTCATTGTGTTGAGAAGGGCTTGATCCGTTTTGGCTTTATTGATGGCAAGATTTCTCCAACACCTTATGATCCCAGTTTGACATTGCGAAAGAATAAGAAGGAACCAATAGACCGGTTGAAATATTCACAAATTGTTAGTTCTCTCATGTACTTAGCACGCGCTACAAGACCCGATATCTCTTTTGCTGTGAGCAAGTGGAGTAGGTTCATGTCTAACCCGGGTATTGATCATTGGCATGCACTTGAAAGGGTCATGCACTATCTATGTGGTACAATGAGCTATGGGATTCACTATTCGGGGCACCCTGCTGTGCTTGAAGGATATAGTGATTCGAACTGGATCTCTGACGTTGATGAACTCTACGCCACGAGTGGGTATGTGTTTACCCTTGGAGGTGGCGCAGTCTCATGGAGATCTTGTAGACAGACCGTATTGACGAGGTCAACTATGGAAGCAGGACTTACTGCTTTAGACATAGCCACTGTTGAGTCAGAATGGGTACGCGAACTCTTGATGGACTTGCCTGTGGTTTAAAAACCTGTGCCAGCAATCCTTTTGAATTGTGACAATCAAACTGTTATTGTCAAAGTGAACAATTCTAAGTATAATGCGAAGTCATCAAGACACGTCAAGAGACATTTGAAATCTGTTAGGAAATTCAGAAACTCTGGAGTAATAACTGTTACATATATTCAAACAGATAAAAACCTGGCAGATCGCTTTACAAAGGGACTATTGCGAATTGTGATAGAAAATGCATCGAGGGAGATGGGGTTGAGACCCATGGATGTCATACCATAGTGGTAACCCAACCTATGTGATCAGAGATCCTGTGAATTAGGATCTGGGAAGAACAAGCTAGTGGTTTGACTGAGGAGAGTACTTTTGTAACCTTGCTAGGTGAAGATGCATGACTCTCAAATCCGTAAGGCAGGTTGGCAACATGCCTTAATGTGTTTCTGTTGGCTATAACTAGCGAAGATGCCGTCCTACAGGGCATTCTTGAAAGAACACACCTATATGAGCTCGACTGTAAATGTCGCGGTTTATGAGACTTGGGTGGTCTCTAGTAAACTCATGAAGAGACCAGGGAGTATGACGCATATGCTCCAACCCGCGGGGTAGGCTACTGGCAGCCAGGTACTAGTTATGATTTTGAGTGAAATCTATTGGCACCAAACTTGCAATTCAAGGTTCCTCCATTGTTCAAGTAGCTGACGTAGTTCAAGATTCTAGGCGGATGTTCAACTTAACAGTCTCTGCTAAAAACACTGGTATATAAACAAGTAGCGAGGATTGGAAAATCTTCAAATGAGCATTTGAGATCTAGTGGGGGATTGTTACAAATAATGGGATAATCTATTTAAGCCCATATGTAATTTCAGTTTTTCCCTAAATCTCAAAGCCCATGTGTGATTTATCCCAGTTTGGTGGCAGCTCACATATGAGTGGAGTTGGAGCTAAAGTTTAGTCCCACATGGAAAGTTGGAGGAGAGTTACACCACCTTATAAACTGGAGTGGTTCACAACTTAGTAAAGTGAGTGAGAAGAGGAGAACTACACGCGCGCTCCTCCTCCGACGCCGCCGCGGCTCGCACACACGCACATCCGCCTGCCCGCTCGTCTCGTCTCGTCTCGTCACGATGCGCGCGCGCACACCATGGGTTGCGGGAATCTCGCCGAGCGACGTGTCAACAGTCAGCCTATTCGGGTCGCTCCCGTGCGCAACGTGGGCTTGGTCCACGACGTGCCTCTCTATATAAATGCCAGTGCGGTTTCCACCACGAACACACCGAAAACTCTCTGCTTTGCGCCGCCACCGTAGTCTACTCCATCCCGCTTGCCGGCGAACGAGAGAGCAGGTCTCCAGAACCATTCGCCTTTGCGATCCTGTACGGGAGAAGACGAATAAGGTTTTTGGGAAGCGCTCTCGCGACTGCCCGAGTTCTTCATCACGGGTCGTCTTCCATCCAAGTCGGGCGGTGCTGCCTATCGTCGTCTTCGCCGCCGTCTGCTTCAATCAATCTTCCCCAAGATTACTGCTGCGACTACTACAATCGAACAGTACGTGCGACGTGCTGCTGTCTGGTTATTCATCATGTTCTACGAGTACATGTTTGGCTGCTTCCTGTTTCCGTTCATCTTGTTGTTTAGTACATCTAGTATGTTCAAGTTACATGTGCTAGTAGTTGGTATTGTCATGTTTAATATTCTGAAATTAATCATAGAAATTGTGCCTAATTATCCAACACCTTCACCATGTGGCCCAAGCCAAGCAAACAAGGTACTTATAGCCATCCGTACATTTGCTGCTTTCATGTCCCAAACCCAAACAGCGAAAACAGCATCGTAGCGGACTAGAAAAAAATGTATCCTTTAGCAAGTCAAAAGGCTCAGTTACACCCTGAGAGAAAGAAGACTGCGGACAATCTTTCGCCACATGACCCCTTAGAGAGCAGACGAGGCATTTTCCAATGAAATTGTAGGCCAGTTGCTCACACGGGAGACCAAAGAAATTCAAAGATTTGGACACCTCTGCATCAGAATAATTAGCTTCCCGCAGATCAAGCACTTTCTCAAACACATCGGTAGGAAACGGCAAGTTATCACAATTAGGCCAGAATTGAGATCCCGCAAATCTTGGCTTTAATGACTGGTCATTAGAATAATGTTCCAAAAGAGTAGAAGATTTGCTTGGGATATTTCCGCACCAAAAAATAAATGATTCGGGATCATCCGCGGTCACCGACGGTGGTTCATCCTCCATGCTGTCAGTCATACCCTTAACGGATTCCTTCAAAACAATTTTAGAGCATGGAGAATCAAAATGCAGCTTCCTGACCGGCTTCAGAGAAGTGGAAGATTCCGAAACACCTCGTAAGAAATTCAGATTTGTTTTCATAGCCATAGAGCCTGATTCCCGAACATTGTATCTCACATCTCGATCAACGATCCACCGCAGCCATGGAATTCATTCCACGGAACAAACCAGAAGTATCTCCACGATATAACGTGAAATGACAAACAAAATCAGGCCAAACTCTGTCACAGAGCCCATAGATGAAGTGACCTACCCGATTTGAAGCCACAGAGAAACGAAACCTTTGATCACTCAATTGGAACACCCGGAAATCCGAATGATTGCCGCCTAGGCAACATTGAAGCACAACACTAATTGATTCTTCAGACAAGGGGAAACAAGCCGAAGAGAATGGCACCACGAGAAATAATTCCTTGGATCCTTGCGAGAGGGAGAAATTGATGGGGGAATGAAGCCGACGACGCACATGTGCCTCGACCGCAAGGCCGGGCAAGAAATCCCAAAACAGAAGGCCTTCCATGGTGGATCCTCACGCTAGAATCCATGACTCACCTAAGAGGAGGATGAGAGGTGGAGGGAGAGGTGGGAGGAGAGGAGAGCCATGAAACCATCATAAATCAAAATATGTCTTCTTCATTGTGAGGATTGCTTGTATTTTTTTGGGTTTAGGGTTTGCTCAATCAACTCTTCTAGAGTGATCACTTCTACGGTGATTGCACTTATATCTTCTTTTACTCAATAATGCTTCAAACATTGTCCATTCACCACCCATGCAAGAGCGGGTGTCTTTCCTTTAAGCTTCACTGCTCCGGATGAAGAAGCTTCTTCAACTATATAGGCACCATCCCACTTTGATCTGAGCTTCCCTAGAAACAACTTAAGACGAGAATTATAGAGCAACACTTTGTCTCCACTTTTAAAGGTCTTATTCTCTATTTTCTATCATGCCATCTTTTCACTTTTTCCTTAAACAACCTAGCATTTTCATATCCCTCACTTCTAAACTCATCTAAAGCATGAATATCTAATAGACACTTTTCTCCTGCTGCTTTAAGATCATAATTTAGTTTCTTGATTGCCCAAAAAGCTTTGTGTTTCAATTATAAAGGTAAATGACATGCCTTACCGTACACCATCTTATAAGGTGTCATACCCATTGGATTTTTAAACGCAGTACGATATGCCCATAGAGTGTCATTTAGCTTGTATGACCAATCTTTCCTTGATTTGTCCACCATCTTCTCGAGTATGGTCTTTAATTCTCTATTAGAGAGTTCCACTTGACCACTTGTTTGAGGATGATATGGTGAAGCAACACGGTGAGTTACTCCGTATTTGCTGAGGATTTTCCTGAAAGTCCCTTTCATAAAACGAGAACCACTATCAGTGATTAAAAATCTAGGAACTCCAAACCTGGGGAATATGATATCCTTGATCATCTTCACGCAGGTGGATGCATCTGCATGACTTGTTGGAATAGCTTCAACCCATTTGGTAACATAATCAACAGCAACAAGAATATGAGTGTAACCATTTGATTCAATAAAAGGTCCCATGTAATCCATTCCCCATACATCAAAGGTTTCTATTATGAGACTATACTTCATTGCCATTTCTTGTCTCCTACCTATATTACCTCTTCTTTGGCAAGCATCGCAATATTCCACATACCTATGTGCGTACATGAGCAAGGTGGGCCAATAGAATCCTTATTGAAGTACCTTCACTGCAGTTCACTTACCTGCATGGTGTCCTCCATACGTACTATCATGACAAACTTTCAATATTGCATTCATTTCATGGTTAGGAACACACTTCCGGATCATTCAGTCAGGTCCATGATGATATATATATGGATAATCACAAAAGTAATATTTAAGATCATTAAAGAATTTCATTCTTTGATTTCTAGTCATACCAGGAGGTATAAATTTTGTTGCAAGATAATTAGCATAGTCTGCATACCATGGATCAGCAACTTCAACATTTGCTAAATATTCTCCTAGAAATGATTCATTTATAGGTACGAGGTTAGTAATTATTCCCTCCATCCTAGAGAGATGATCTGCTACCGGATTATCTTTACCCCTCATATCTACTATTTGTAAATCATATTATTATAGTAACAAAACCCACCTAATCAACCCTGGGCTTTGCATCCTTTTTCACAAGGAGGTGACGCAAAGCTTGGTGATCCTTATGAATTATTACCTTAGAATTAATGATGTAGGATCCAAATTTTTCATAAGCAAAGATTATAGCTAGGAACTCTTTTTCTGTAGTAGCGTAATGTTTCTAAATCTTATTAAGAGGTCTACTAGCGTAATAAATAACATTTAAATTATTTCCGTCTCGTTGTCCCAACACAGCCCCTAAGGCATAGTCACTAGCATCACACATGATTTTGAAAGGTTCATCCGATTTTGGAGATTGCATGATAGGTGCTGAAACTAATTTATTCTTAAGGTTCTCAAAAGCTGCAATGTAGTCATGATCTAAGTAGAATGGAGTTTCTTTATCAAGAAGGCTGGTGAGAGGCATAGCTATTTTAGCAAAATCCTTTATAAAACGCTTATAAAAACCTGCATGTCCGAGAAACATTTAAATTTTTTTAATGTCCTAAGGAATTGGGAGATTTTCTATAGCATTTATATTAGTTTTATCTATTTATATTCCCTTCTCCGAAACTTTATGCCTGAAAACTTTACCTACTCTTTCCATGAAACGACATTGTTCCCAATTCAAAACCAAATTTGATTGCCTGCATCTCTGTAAAACTTTTTTTAGATTATAGAGGCAATTATCAAAGGTTGTTCCACAAACAACAAAATCATTTGCTAGAACTTCCATAGTCTTCTCAACAAAATTATCAAAGATTTTTAGAACACATTCTTGAAAAGTTGCTACTGCGTTACATAAGCCAAACGGAATTAATCTATAAGCATATGTGCCATAAGGGCAAGTGAAAGTTGTTTTCTCTTAATCTTCTGGTTGTATGGAAATTTGAGAATATCCAGAATAACCATCAAGAAAACAGAAATAAGAAGAATTATTAAGTCTTTCTAAAATTTTATCCATGAATGGTATAGGTTTATGATTTTCTGTGTCTCTCGGTTTAGCTTCCTAAATCAATGGACATACGATATCCTACAACAGGTCTTACAGGAACTAGATCACCATCCTTATTCATAGCAGCATCAAGACCACCTTGTCTTGATATGCAATGAGTTGGGCTAACCCACTTACTGTCAGAGATAGGATATATTATGCCAGAATCTAATAAGCATATAACCTCTTTTCTTACTACTTCCTTCAATTTTAGATTAAGTCTTATTTCCCTATCCACTACAGGTTCATCATCATCAAGCATGGTAATATTATGTGTTACTATAGATGGATCTATTCCTTTGATATCACTTA
Organism: Avena eriantha; assembly: GCA_910589775.1. Taxonomy (NCBI): domain Eukaryota; kingdom Viridiplantae; phylum Streptophyta; class Magnoliopsida; order Poales; family Poaceae; genus Avena; species Avena eriantha. The sequence goes on along the minus strand of OU342744.1, from coordinate 54,192,802 downwards.
GAGTATATCCAAAGGCTTCATGATGCTTAACCAAGACCGAAAGGAGTTTATTTGTTTCATTATCTAATAATTTTTTTATAATAATAACAGGACATTTATTTTCATTATCTAAAAACGCATACCTCATATCGTCTGGAAGTTGTTTCAATTCAATTGGTGGAGGTTCTTCATCTCCTTTTCTTACCAGTTCTTCATAGTCATGTGGATTTTGTGCTTCTGGAGCTGAATCAAGGTAATCATCCATGTCTTCTCTCTCCTCATCATCTGACGCTTCCTCCCAATTAATTAGTCTCCTCTCTAATTCATCTTCTGGAGTACTAAAATAAATTGCGGCTAGATCGACAATTGTTTTCTGTTCCTTGATATCTTCCACTTCATATGGCCTCTTCTTTAGTTTGGCGAAGTGGAATGTCATTTCCTCTTCTCCAAACATCAGTGAAATAGTCTCCTTCTTATTGTCAACTTGAACTTTGGTTATGGAGAAAAAAAGGCCTGCCTAAAAGAATAGGAAAAAAAGAATCTCGAGGCATATCAACCATATGAAAATCAAGGGGGTACATGAGTGATCCAATAAAGACATAGATATTTCTGATTACACCTTCCGGTTTTATGTTGCTCCTATTAGACAATTTAATAGTAGTGTCTACCGGTTCCACATCTCGATTATTTAAATTGTAGCGAAGTTCCTCATAAAGTGATAAGGCATAATATTTATAGTGGAAATCGGCTCACAAATTCCGTACAAGAAAGTTCATTCGATAAACTCTGTGGTTTCACGGTCCAGAATAACTACTTCATCATCCACTATTCGTGCTTCCATAAGATCCTTTAACATAACATTATTTATATTGGTAGCTTTGGGGTTCTTTTCTGGTTTCTTTGGTCTCTTCTTTATTTGTTCTTCCCCTTTTTCCTTTTCTTGATGATCTCTTGAATAGGTACTGAGGAAAATTCTTCCATTAGTGCTCTTGCACCCTTCTTCTCTTCGAGGGATTTGCGTGGTTCCCATTCTATAGGTACCTGCAAATGTCTTGCATAATTCTCAATAATTTTCTTTACTGAGTAAGAATCAATACCGAGGGGTTTAATCATTTCACCGGTCCTTTCATCTGTAAGGAAATCGTTAACGCAAGCATATTCAGAAAAACTATTTATAATGTTTTCCCTATGTTTTAGATTTTCCATTGCTTCCCTCATTCTTATTATTAGATTCCAAGCTTCATCATAGGTATAAGATACAAAGCTGCCATTAGTGTCTAGATTCATTTTATTTTCAATTTTAAGCCCTCCATAAAAAGTATGAGTGATTAACCAATCAGGCAAACGATGATGGGGGAAATTATCTAGGTAACATTTGTACCTTAGATATCCTTCATACAAACCCTCACTAGGCTTATTTTTGAAATTAATAATAATACCTCTCATCCTGTGAGCTTTGCTTTCTAAATAATATTTTGATAGAAAATTGGTTGTTAGTTCCTTCCAAGTCCTTGGTGCTTCTGCACAAAAAGATCTGTACCAGTCGCAAACATTTTTAGAGAGAGTTTGTCTAAACAACTGGGTTTTAACCATATCAAGATCGAATTTAAAGGCACTGAGAATGTTTTCAAAGAATTGTAAGTGTCCATATGGACTCTCTTCATTGGTTCCTACAAATTTCTTAGAGTGAAGTAGTTCAAATAATAAAGGGTGGATCTCAATTCCAGCCGGATTTATGCTTTTATTGACAGTTATAAAAGCGTCCATGGGTGAACCCATTTTCCTTACTGCCTCAAGCTGGTTTACAAGTTAAGTGTTGTCCATTGTTGTCATCCCGCAACTTAAATTAAAAATTAGTACAACGAAAGTAAATAACTAAAAGTAAAGTGACTTATAGCGCTAAGGTCCCCGGCAACGGCGCCAGAGACACAGGATTTGTTTAACCACAATTCCTTCCTTGTTAAGGGAAGTACCTCTGCATTGGAGGGGTGGGCGGTACTAAGACCACCACGCCACAATAGGCCTCACCCTGTTCTCCGATGGATCCCGTCACCAAAGGCCTGATCCACCTTTCCACTATAGAGACCCTTCGAGGCGGGTACCGGCGCCTTTACACAACTAGCGGGGCAACAACTCCACAATCAACTTGGAGGCTCCCGAAATGATAACAAGCTGCCACAAGAACAAAGTTATCAAATACAACAAACAAGATCTAGGTATTGACAAGAATACTAGATCAGGGATTTCTCCAAGTGAATGGAGAGGAGATGATGCGCTTGATTCGTGATGATGATGATCCTCTCCTCCTTCAATTCCTCCAAGGATCAAAGCCTTCGGGTGGTTGAAGTGGGAGATCGAGAATGGGAGCTCTTGCACAATGTCTAGAAAATTTTGAATGAATCAAGAAGACTGGACGTCGGGGAAGAAGGGGTATATACCCCCTTCCGAAACCAGCCGTTGGACACTTTGGGGGGCGGATTATCCGGCCTGGGGAAAACTCCGCCCCAGACTCGGAATATCCGGTAGATAATCCGCCCCCTATCAGAGCGACGCACCGAGCTTGCCGTTGATCAACTTCTGGGGGCCGGATTATCCGGTCCTATGTGAAGGCCGGATTATCCACCCTGGGGAGGAAAAACCGCCCCAGTTCGGATTTTCCGGGAGAAAATCCGACCGGATACCGAGCGACGCGCCTTGCCACGCTTTGCTCAGAAACTGGGGGCCGGATTATCCGGCCCATGCGACCGCCGGATTATCTGGCCTGGGGAGGAAAAACCGCCCAGTTCGGATTTTCTGGGAGAAAATCTGACCTGATACCGAGCGACGCGCCTTGGCTCCCTTTGAACAATGAGTGACGAGGGTTTAACTCATCAATGCCCATTGTTATGGACTTGGGCTATGGAGAAGGAGGGAGTGCTGGAAACATCTATCGGCTAGCAAACAAGCACACAGGGGACAAAGGATTTACCCAGGTTCAGGCCTCGTAGAGGTCCCTACTCCTGCGTGTCTGCTCATGGAAGTATCAAAGGAGTCGAAAGTTACAATGGTGCGCAGATGCAATCTGGCGAAAGTTGTGGAAACTAGGGTTGCGTGTGTCCTCCTCGCCGCCCCCTCCTAGCCTTTATATAGATAGGCTAGGTCTTGGGTAGCAGGTCGAGTCGGTTACAAGTTAGGGTTTTCCCCTTCAATCTTTCTATCTTTAGCTTCTTCTTGTCTCTCAAGCAATCGAGAGTCCGCAGGTTACTCGAGTCCTTTCGTCTGGGCCTTGGCGACACCGTGGGCCTGTACGTATTTAGACCGTATATACCAAGCTCGAGTACCTGTAGGGTATACCCATGTCAGTAGCCCCCGAGTATCCAGTGGAATCGCAGATGCGACTGGGTACTTTTTGTTGGAGATATGCCCAAGAGGCAATAATAAAAGTGATTATTATTATATCTTTGTGTTTATGATGAATGTTTACATCACATGCTATAATTGTATTATTAGGAAACACTAATACATGTGTGTTTTGTAAACATATAAGGGTCCCTAGTAAACTAGCTTGTTGATTAATTGATGATCATGGTTTCCTGATCATGGACATTAGGATGTGATTAATAACAAGGTTATATCATTAGGAGAATGATGTGATGGACACACACCCATAGTAAGCATAGCATAAGATCAAGTTATTAAGTTCGTATTGCTGTAAGCTTTCAAATACATAGTAACCTATTCCTTCGACCATAAGGTTATGTTAATCACCATCACCGGATGGATACTTTGATGACATCAAACGCCGCTTCGTAACTGGGTGGTTATAAAAGTTTCATTGGGTATTCTGAAAGTATGTGTTGAAGCGCATGAACCAAGATTGGGATTTGTCCATCCATATGACGGATAGATATGCTCTGGGCCCTCTCGGTGGAATGTCATCTAGTTAGCTTGCAAGCATGTGACTAGATCACAAGGGATGACATATCACAGAATGAGTAAAGAGTACTTATCAGTAACGAGGTAGAACTAGGTATGGAGATACCGACGATCAAACCTCGGATAAGTATAGTATCGCGAGACAAAGGGAATTAGTTTCGTATGTAAGTGGTTCAATCGATCGCGAAGTCATGGTTGAGTATGTGGGAGCCATTATGGATCTCCAGGTCCCGCTGATGGTTATTGATAGGAGATGTGTCTCTATCATGTCTACATATTCACGAACCGTAGGGTGACACACTTAAGGTTCGAAGTTGTTTTAAGTAGATATGGAATGTGCGTTGGAGACCAAATGTTGTTCAGAGTCTCGGATTGGATTCGGGACATCACGAGGAGATCCGGAATGGTCCGGAGAATAAGATTCATATATAGGAGATCATTTTATGAGATAGGAAATGTTCCGGAGTGTTTGTATGAGGATTCTAGAAGGTTTCGGAATGTTCCGGAAGGTTCTAGAAGATATCTTGGAGTTTGCTTGAAAATCAAGATAGGGATCAAGGAGTCCTGGTGGGTCAAGATACGGATTCGTGGGGGAGGAGGACTCCTCCCCCCACCTCCAATCCGCCGGCCATAGAGAGGGAGGGGAGTCCTACAAGGACTCCTCCTCCCTAGGCGCCTCCCCTCTTTAAATCGAGGGGCAGGGGCGCCCCCTCCTCCCCTGCTCTCTTAACGTCCAATCTCTGCCGCCTCTCTCCTACACCATCTTCTGCACAGGCATAGGCGAAGCCCTGCAGAATTCTCTACTCCACCACCACCACCACCATGCCGTCGTGCTGCTGGGATTCCGTGGAGAAGATCTACTACCGCCGCTGCTCGCTGGAACGGGGAGAGGAAGGTCTACTTCGACTCCGCATGTGTGACCGATTGCGGAAGCGCTGCCGAATCGCGGCGCCGGAAGGATCGTCCACTTGACCAACGGCGGAAGCGCTGCTGGAACGCGACGCCGGAAGGATCGTCCACACGATCTTGAGATCGGCAAGTTATCGACTACATCAACCACGAGATCTAATCTCGTTAACGCTTTCAGATCTACAAGGGTTAGTTCCTATCTATCTCGTTGCTCATGTCTAATAGATTAGATCTTGGCTTTTATCTGGATTAGATCTAGGTTTTGTTCGTTCTTGCGATAGAAATTTTTTGTTTTCCATGCTACGAACCCATCAGTGGTATCAGAGCCGTATCTATGCGTAGATCTATTGCACGAGTAGAACACAATGTTTTTGTGGGCGTTGATGCTTTTGTTGTCGGTGTCTTAGCGTGTACTTTGCATCTTGCGGCATGGTGGGATGAAGCAGCTCGGGCTAACATTACATGTCATCGCACATGAGACTTGCTCCACGCTTGACGTGCAACTTGCCTTGCACAAGTGGCTTTGCGGGTGTCTGTCTCTCTCACCATAGTTAAGATTCAATTTACAATGAGCATCTTGACAACACTTGTATCAACGTTGTGGTTCTTGTTCGTAGGTAAGATCGGTCTTATGCGAAAGCCCCAAACAACGTAAAACATGCAATGAAAATTAGAGGCATCTAACTTGTTTTTGCAGGGGTTTTGTGATGTGATATGGCCAACATGTGATTGTGATTGTATTTGATGTATGCAATGATCCTTGTTGTAATATGGCAACCGGCAGGAGCCTAATGGTTGTCTTTAATTCTGTTAAGACCTGCGTGTCTATTCATCTTGTAATAGCTTTATTCCAAGTAGTTGTAATAGTTGCTGGTGATGATGGACAACCATGAAGAGGCGCCACTGACCTTGACACAATGCTGGTGATGATGGAGATCATGTTCGTGCTTTGGAGATGGAGATCAAAGGCGCAAGGAGAAAGGCCATATCATATCACACTAATTATGAATTGCCTCTGATGTTAATCCTTTATGCATCTTGTATTGATTAGATCACGACGGTAGCATTATAAGATGATCCCTCTCACTAAATTTCAAGTAATAAAGTGTTCACCCTTAGTTGGCACCGTTGCTAAGACTCGTCGTTTCGAAGCATCTCGTGATGATCGGATGTGATAGATTCTACGTGTGCATACAACGGGTGCAAGCCATATTTGCACATGCGGAAACTAAGGTTGTCTTGACGAGCCTAGCATGTACAGACATGGTCTCAGAACACGGAATACCGAAAGGTAGAGCATGAATCATATAATTGATATGATGAACATGAAGATTGTTCGCCGATGAAACTACATCTTCTCTCGTGAAGATCGGACTTGGTGTAGTGGATTTGGTTCGTGTAATCACTAAGACAATGTGAGGGATGTTGTTTTGAGTGGGAGTTCACCTAGTTAGTTTAAGAATTAAATTTGAACTCAATTTATCATAAACTTAGTCTAAACTACTTGCAAATTGTTGTAGATTATGGCGAACCCCTCCATCAATTTCAATGCTTTCCTAGAGAAAGAAAAACTTAAGAACAATGGAAGAAATTTCACGGACTGGTTCCGTGGACTGAAGATCGTCCTCAGGGCTGGTCATTAGACCTATGTGCTCGATGCACCGCTAGGTGACCCACCTGCAGATAATGCCACCGATGACGAAAATAATGTTTTCGCCACTCGGAAGAATCATTACTCCACAGTTCAGTATGCCATCCTGTACGGTTTAGAAGCGGAGCTCCAACAGCGTTTTGAGCACCACGACCCGTTCGAGATCATTAAGGAGCTCAGGCTAATTTTTGAGACTCGCGCGGCCATGGAGAGCTATGAGGCCTCCGAAAAGTTCTTTAACTGTAAGATGGAAGAAGGAAGCTCCGTTAGCAAGCACATGCTCACCATGTCTGGGTACGCAAAGAAGCTCCAAGAGTTGGGAATATCGATTCCTAATGAATTGGGGATTCACCGTCTCCTTCAATCACTGCCACCAAGTTACAAGAACTTTGTGATGAACTACAACATGCACTGCATGAACAAGACGTTGCCTGAACTGTCGTCCATGCTGAAAACTGCTGAAGTGGAGATCAAGAAGGAGCACCAAGTGTTGATGGTCAATAAGACCACCAATTTCAAGAAACGGGGCAAGCCTAAGAACAAGGGCAACTTCAAGAAGGACGGCAAGAAAGTTGCCGCACCTGCTAAGAAGCCCAAGGCTGGTCTTAATCCTGAAACTGAGTGTTTCTACTACAAGGGTGCTGGTCATTGGAAGCGTAACTGCCCCAAGTACCTGGCGGATCTGAAGAACGGCAACATCAAGAAGAAAGGTATATTTGATATATGTGTTATAGATGTGTATCTTACTAGTAATCGTAGTAGTGCTTGGGTATTTGATACTGGTTCGGTTGCTCATATTTGTAGCTCGAAACAGGAGCTGCAGAATAAACGAAGATTGGCAAGAGACGAGGTGACTATGCGCGTTGGAAATTGCTCCAAGGTTGATGTGATCGCCGTCGGCACGCTCCCTCTACATCTACCTTCGGGATTAGTTTTAAATTTAAATAATTGTTATTTGGTGCCTGCGTTAAGCATGAACATTATATCTGGATCCTGTTTATTGCGAGACGGTTACTCTTTTAAGTCTGAGAATAAATGTTGTTCGATTTATATGAGTAATATCTTTTATGGTAATGCACCTGAGATGAATGGTTTATTCTTACTGAATCTTGATAGTAGTGATACACATGTTCACAACATAGATGCTAAACGAATTAAATTGAAAGATAATTCTACATACATGTGGCACTGTCGTCTTGGTCACATTGGAGTGAAGCGCATGAAGAAACTCCATTCAGATGGACTTCTTGAATCACTTGAAAGATGCGAAACATGTCTAATGGGAAAAATGACTAAGACTCCATTCTCTGGTACAATGGAGCGAGCTACAGACTTATTGGAAATAATACATACCAATGTGTGCGGTCCAATGAGTGTAGCATCGCGTGGTGGATATCGCTATGTTCTCACTTTCACGGATGACTTGAGTAGATATGGGTATATCTCCTTTATGAAACATAAGTCCGAAACTTTTGAGAAGTTTAAGGAATTTCAAAGTGAAGTGGAAAATCATCGTAACAAGAAGATTAAGTTTCTGCGTTCTGATCGCGGAGGTGAATATCTGAGTTACGAGTTTCGCATGCATTTAAAGAAATGTGGAATACTTTCACAATTGACACCACCGGGAACACCACAGCGTAATGGTGTGCCCGAACGTCGTAATCGAACTCTCTTAGATATGGTTCGGTCTATGATGTCTCTTACAGATTTACCGTTATCATTTTGGGGCTATGCATTAGAGACAGCCGCATTCACTTTAAATAGGGCACCATCTAAATCCGTTGAAACGACACCGTACGAATTGTGGTTTGGTAAGAAACCTAAGTTGTCGTTCCTTAAAGTTTGGGGTTGCGAGGCATATGTAAATAAGTTACAACCTGATAAGCTAGAACCCAAAGCGGAGAAATGCGTCTTCATAGGATACCCTAAAGAAACAATTGGGTATACCTTCTATCATAGATCCGAAGGCAAAGTTTTCGTTGCAAAGAATGGATCCTTTCTTGAGAAGGAGTTTCTCTCGAAAGAAGTGACTGGAAGGAAAGTAGAACTCGATGAGGTTATCGAACCTTCTCTCAGATTTGAGAGTAGCGCAGCACCGGAAGATGTTTTTGTGCCGCCTGAACCAATTGGAGAAGAAGCTAATGATAAAGATCATGAAACTTCAAGTGAAGTTACTGCTGAACCTCGCAGGTCAACGAGGGTTCGTACCACTCCTGATTGGTATGACTCTGCCTTGAGCGTCATGTTGGTGGACAACGCTGATGACCCTGCGACGTATGAAGAAGCTATGGTGAGCCCTGATTCTGACAAATGGTTAGAAGCCATGAAATCCGAAATGGGATCCATGTATGAAAACCAAGTGTGGACTTTGGTGGACTTACCGGATGGCCGTAAGGCTGTCGAGAACAAATGGATTTTCAAGAGAAAAACAGATGCTGATGGTAATGTTACCATCTATAAAGCTCGACTTGTCGCGAAAGGGTTCTGACAAATTCAAGGAGTTGGCTATGATGAGACTTTCTCACCAGTAGCGAAGCTAAAGTCTGTGAGGATTTTGTTAGCAATTGCTGCACATTTTGATTATGAGATTTGGCAGATGGATGTCAAAACGACGTTCCTTAATGGTGACATTGAGGAAGAGTTGTATATGGTACAACCCAAGGGTTTTGTCGATCCTAAAGATGCTAACAAGGTATGCAAACTTCAGCGCTCCATTTATGGACTGAAGCAAGCGTCCCGGAGTTGGAATCAACGTTTTGATAAAGTAATCAAAAACTTTGGATTTATACAAACTTATGGAGAAGCTTGTATTTACAAGAAAGTGAGTGGGAGCTCTGTAGCATTCCTAGTACTATATGTAGATGACATATTGTTGATTGGGAATGATATAGAACTTCTTAATAGCGTCAAAACCTATTTGAATAATAGTTTTTCAATGAAGGATCTTGGCGAAGCGGCATATATTCTAGGCATCAAGATTTATAGAGATAGATCAAGACGCCTAATAGGGCTTTCACAAAGTACATACTTGGACAAAGTTCTAAAGAAGTTTAGAATGGAAGAGAGCAAGAAAGGGTTCGTGCCCATGTTGTCAGGTAAGACCTTGAGTAAAACTCAAAGTCCAGCTACGGCAGAAGATAGAGAGAAAATGAATAATATTGCCTATGCCTCGGCCATAGGTTCTATCATGTATGCCATGCTGTGTACAAGACCGGATATAGCACATGCTGTTAGTTTGACTAGCAGATATCAAAGTAATCCTGGAATGGAGCACTGGACAGCGGTCAAAAATATCCTAAAGTACCTAAATAGGACTAAGGATATGGTTGTTTCTTATGGAGGTGATGAACAACTTGTTGTAAACGGTTACACCGATGCTAGTTGGAACACCGATCCGGATGACTCGAAGTCACAATCGGGATACGTATTTATTTTGAATGGTGCTGCAGTGAGCTGGAGGAGTGCGAAGCAAAGCGTTGTGGCGAAATCTTCAACTGAATCGGAATACATAGCTGCTTCGGAGGCTACACAAGAAGCCGTTTGGATGAAGGAATTCATTACTGAACTCGGTGTGGTTCCCAGTGTGTTGGACCCGATGGCCATCTACTGTGACAACACAGGTGCCATAGCTAATGCGCAGGAGCCAAGGTCACATAGCAAGCTGAAGCACATCAAGCTACGTTTCCACGCTATTCGCGAGTATGTCCGAGATGGTGACATAAAGATTTGCAAAGTACACACTGATCTGAATGTGGCAGATCCGTTGACTAAACCTCTCTCTAGGGCAAAGCATGACCAACACCAAAACGCCATGGGTGTTCTGTATATTACCATGTAATCTAGATTATTGACTCTAGTGCAAGTGGGAGACTGTTGGAGATATGCCCAAGAGGCAATAATAAGAGTGATTATTATTATATCTTTGTGTTTATGATGAATGTTTACATCACATGCTATAATTGTATTATTAGGAAACACTAATACATGTGTGTTTTGTAAACATATAAGAGTCCCTAGTAAGCCTCTTGTTAAACTAGTTTGTTGATTAATTGATGATCATGGTTTCCTGATCATGGACATTAGGATGTGATTAATAACAAGGTTATATCATTAGGAGAATGATGTGATGGACACACACCCATAGTAAGCGTAGCATAAGATCAAGTTATTAAGTTCATATTGCTGTAAGCTTTCAAATACATAGTAACCTATTCCTTTGACCATAAGGTTATGTTAATCACCATCACCGGATGGATACTTTGATGACATCAAACGCCGCTTCGTAACTGGGTGGTTATAAAAGTGTCATTGGGTATTCTGAAAGTATGTGTTGAAGCGCATGAACCAAGATTGGGATTTGTCCATCCATATGACGGATAGATATGCTCTGGGCCCTCTCGGTGGAATGTCATCTAGTTAGCTTGCAAGCGTGTGACTAGATCACAAGGGATGACATATCACGGAACGAGTAAAGAGTACTTATCAGTAACGAGGTAGAACTAGGTATGGAGATACCGACGATCAAACCTCAGATAAGTATAGTATCGCGAGACAAAGGGAATTAGTTTCGTATGTAAGTGGTTCAATGGATCGCGAAGTCATGGTTGAGTATGTGGGAGCCATTATGGATCTCCAGGTCCCGCTGATGGTTATTGATAGGAGATGTGTCTCTATCATGTCTACATATTCACGAACCGTAGGGTGACACACTTAACGTTCGAAGTTGTTTTAAGTAGATATGGAATGTGCGTTGGAGACCGAATGTTGTTCGGAGTCTCGGATTGGATTCGGGACATCACGAGGAGATCCGGAATGGTCCGGAGAATAAGATTCATATATAGGAGATCATTTTATGAGATAGGAAATGTTCCGGAGTGTTTGTATGAGGATTCTAGAAGGTTTCGAAATGTTCCGGAAGGTTCTAGAAGATATCTTGGAGTTTGCTTGAAAATCAAGATAGGGATCAAGGAGTCCTGGTGGGTCAAGATACGGATTCGTGGGGGAGGAGGACTCCTCCCCCCACCTCCAATCCGCCGGCCATAGAGAGGGAGGGGAGTCCTACAAGGACTCCCCCTCCCTAGGCGCCTCCCCTCTTTAAATAGAGCGGCAGGGGCGCCCCCTCCTCCCCTGCTCTCATAACGTCCAATCTCTGCCGCCTCTCTCCTACACCATCTTCTGCACAGGCATAGGCGAAGCCCTGTAGAATTCTCTACTCCACCACCACCACCACCACGCCGTCGTGCTGCTGGGATTCCGTGGAGAAGATCTACTACCGCCGCTGCTCGCTGGAACGGGGAGAGGAAGGTCTACTTCGACTCTGCATGTGTGACCGATTGCGGAAGCGCTGCCGAATCGCGGCGCCGGAAGGATCGTCCACTTGACCAACGGCGGAAGCGCTGCTGGAACGCGACGCCGGAAGGATCGTCCACACGATCTTGAGATCAGCAAGTGATCGACTACATCAACCACGAGATCTAATCTCGTTAACGCTTTCGGATCTACGAGGGTTAGTTCCTATCTATCTCGTTGCTCATGTCTAATAGATTAGATCTTGGCTTTTATCTGGATTAGATCTAGGTTTTGTTTGTTCTTGCGATAGAATTTTTTTGTTTTCCATGCTACGAACCCATCACTTTTTGAAGTGTTCGAGTGCCTGAATGAGTACATTTTTCGACTGCTTTCATTTATGTCATAGGGATTGTTGATATACGTGCCTGATGTAGCCAAAGTATCGGTATCAGTTAACCACCTTAGGGTGAAACAACGCAATCTACTCGAACTCGAGTCCCCGGACTCGAATCCGAAAAAGTGCTGGCATGATTTGACTCAGGCCGCGAAGGTCTTACAGGAGTCGAATTCCCGTTATATGGGTGTGAGCACTTGACGCGTCCGTCAATGCATGTTCACCGTGCCTGCAGGCACGGATATATTTCTGGTAGTTCGCAGTTAAATGAGTTACCAGGCCTTTATTCAGGTCTTACCTTCACGCTGTAAGCGTGGCATCCGAATTTTATCATCGCGGAGATGATTCGGGCAACCCAGGAGACGTAGTCTCTTTGTAAGGAAAATTATGAGGCAGTGTCGCCATGATCTGTGAGTGCTGATGTAATCAACGCACAGCTTTCGTGCAAATAATCATAGGGTGTGCGACCAGCGCTCCCTATGGGAGTAGCCCCCGAGTGCCTGGTTGAGTCGAAGACTCAGGCAGGGACTAAAGAAATTTTGCGACTGCTGTCATTTTTGTTTATTTGAGTCGAAAACTTGGGTTGCGACTGCTGTCATCTTTTGCTTGCTTGTTTAAGTCGAAATTGTTTCCAGCGCTCCCTATGGGAGTAACCCACGTCCCACGTTGGGTTTGATTGTGATTGCCTGTATCCCTGAAATAAGAAAAGAAAATCATAGGGTGCGCGGCCAGCGCTCCCTATGGGAGTAGCCCCCAAGTGCTTGGTGGAGTCGAAGACTCCAGCAAGGACTAAAGTAGTCGAAGTTTTCCGCTGCGTAGCTGTTGATGACGTCAGTGCTGACGCTTTCATGACCTCAGTTGCCCGCGTGAGCGGTTTTGACGGGATTTGACGAGCGGTGGGTCCTACTTTCTGACTTTGACTTGACTGGGCGTGCGTAATCTTATTATTAATTGTGCCTCCTCGATTTCCGCATGTAATGAGAGCAGTGGAGGGACGGTTAGCGCTTCCTCTACTCCCTGTGTCGAGCGCGATGCGTGCCATGCATCTAGTAGGGATTTTGTGAGCTGTTGGATTGCATCTCCTAAGGGTTAAGTAGCGACGCTACGGCGGTAATTTTCCAGCGGCGCCCTTTTCTTCCTCGCTGCTATCGCCATTGCTGCTGCTCCTCTGCTTTTCTCCTGCGCTCATCTCCTCCTCAGCTCTGGACCATCTCCACTCGTTTCCAAGTTCTTTCCTGTGTTCTCATCGCCGCCGCGCAATGGGAAAGAAGAAAGGAGGGTGGCCCCTCTACTGCGGGCACCAGTGCCGCCACCGCTGCTACGACGAAGAAGAAGGGTGGCCCCTCTACTGCGGGCACCAGTGCCGCCGCCGGCGGAAAAAAGAAGGTCGCGGGCACCCGCGTGACCAATGGCGCGTGGCGCCCCTCTATCATCAAGGCGTCCGATCTCCGTCTTCTTCGCCAAGACAGAGTTATTTCTGCAACAGTCGCCGACGCGCGCGTCCCCAGCGGTGAGACCATTCCTGTGCCTCCCGCTGGTTTTCGAGTGATGTTTCTTGCTTTCATCATTCACGGCCTTTCTTTGCCTCTCCACCCCTTTCTTAGGGGTCTCCTCTATTTCTATGGGCTCCAGCTCCTTCAGCTGTCCCCAAACTGGATTCTTCACATCTCTTGCTCTATCACCCTTTGCGAGTGCTGGCTTGGAATCGAGCCGCACTTTGGCTTTTTCAAACGTTTATTCAAGCTAAAGCGTCAGTCCGCATCTGGCTCTTTAGTTTATGACGTAGGTGGTTGTGGAATCCATGTCGACCCATCCGCCACCTACTTCGACATCAAGCTCGCCAAGTCCGTCCAGGGATGGAGGGACAGATGGTTTTATGTTCGCGACCAAAAGGCTAAGGACGAGCATTTTGGACTCGCGCCTTTCGACCCCGCGACTCCCTGCAAGAAGATGCATTCTTGGAAGAATGTGATCATGCCCTCCGAACTCGCAGAGACAGACGTGCTATATCAACGCGTCTGCGACCTCGAGAGTCGCATAGGCGCAGAGGAGGGAGGCTGCACCCTTGTCAGGACTTGGTTGTGTCATCGCGTCCAGCCTCTCCAAGCTAGAGTCCATCCCATGTTTCAATGGGGTGGTGCTGATGATGCCACTCGCGTGTCTGCCGATGGCATGTCCACGAGTGAGGTAGATAAGAGGGTGCGACTGGTTACGAAGTACACCTTCAAGGATGTGCTTCCAAATGAGCCAGTCGTTCCTCCTTTCGATGCTTCGAATCCTCCTCCTGAGGTACAGTTGTGCTACGCAGTAGCTTATTTTCGCGATTGCTTTTTCTGTTGCTTACTTGCTCCTTTTGCTCATTTTTGCTGTTTGTATGCAGGATTGGGTGGTATTGCCTTGCATGCCTCCTCTCCCTCAGGGTATGATTCCTCGTGAAGCTTTGGAAGAGTATGAGTCTGAGTCGACTGTCCCTTCTGATGTGGAAGAGGAAGCCCCCGAGTCCGGGAGCCCGGATACTCGCAAGCGTTCGCGCAGCGAGGATTCCGACGCGTCGACTCCTTCGACTCCAGAAGGCACGGTTGTTGGCGCAGAGTCGCCAATTCCAGCTGTTCCTGTGAGGGCTGTGGCACCGTCGACCCGCAAGAAGATGCGACTGCCCAAGGAATCTTCGTCGGAGTCGGTGGAGGCCACGTTTGATCTTGACAAGTTTGACTGGTAAGTTTGTGAGTTTATTCATTCTTTTCTGTTTTCTTCTTGCTGGCTTTGCCCTGGAGTTTCCTTTTTCTCAATGCGAATTTCGTCTTGTAGTCAGGAGGCGTCGTCATCTTCTACAGACGTCGAGTTTTTTGAAGGAATCGGGAGTCGCGACCTCAAGGGCCAAGGTAGAGGTCGAGCGCGCTCCTTCTCCTCCGGCGGCGGCCCACTCCGGGAATAATTCTTCGAGCTCTCCTCACGGAGGGGAGCATCAAATAGTTGCTCGGATGACGGATCAGCAGACTTCTTCGGAGTTGCTAGAGGATCATGTGAGTATATTTTTTCCTTCTTTTGTAATTTTGCAGTCAACGCCTTCTGTTGTCTTCTCTGATTCCTTGTTTGGTGCAACAGCTCCTTGTAAAGGAGGCTGCGCAAGTGGCGGAGCAGGTGATGGCAATGGGTCGTCAACATGCGATGCTGGAGACGCGTCACCGCGTGGTCGAAAGTGAGTGCTTCCACGCTTGTACTTTTCATCTTCTCTCTGTTTTGGTATATTTTACTGATAGCCAATTATTGACTGCCACGTAGCTGAGCATAACGCTTTACTGCGCAATGTCGCAACATTGGAGAAGACATTGGCTGCAGCTGTGAAGGGGCGCGATGAGGCAATCACGGCTCGTGATGATGCCCAGAAGCGCGAAGAGGATCTGCGCGCCTCCTTTGCGGCCAGGGAAAAGCTGTTTGAGGAGCAACTGTTCTCAGTCGCCAAGGCCCTATCAGGTACCTTTACTAGTGGATATTTTATTGTTGCTCTTTTCTGCTTCTAGATTTTTGCCGATGGCACTAGAGATTTGATCCATGTTTTTTGGTGTAGATGCTGGCGACTTGAGTTTTGACCCGCAGGCCCTTCATCGTGATGATGTTCTGGCCGGCGCTGTATCCGCGGTCGAATACCGAAGCGCCGCCGTCTAGGATACATTGTCCAAGGCCAAGGTCTCCCTTAGTCGCCTCTAGGAGGAGTTGATGCCAAAGGCGGAGCAGGTCGATACTATGGACGAGCTGGTGGAGTCACTCGCCGGGGGCGTGCCTTCTTCTTAGAAGAACTCCCTCCGGGCGGCTGGTGCAACAATGTCACTCGCCATGGTGCAAGCCCACGGAGTCGAGATAGATCCCTCTGCGGTGTCGAAGACAATGCCTGTTGGCGCGGATGGTCAGCTGGTAGTCTTCGCTCCCTTTGCGACTGCTTGTGCCAAATATGGCCTCTCCTTGATAAATACTGTTGTCAAGTATTCAGAGGAGCTCCAACGCGCGAAGAAGGTGGCGAAAGCTTTGGCCTCAGGGGCGGGCGGCAAGTCAGTGGCATCTGATACTTCCACGGAATTGATGAAGCCTCCGAAGTCGTCGAAGTCAAAGAAGCCAACTGCTCTGTAGTTTAACTTTTATAATAGTTGATGAATTGTCCTTTTAGTCTGAAGACATGCCTGCTGGCGAGTGCGTTTGTGAATATTTATGCTTATCTTGAATGCATCTTTTTCTCCTTGCCTTTGTGTTAATTTGGTCGCCTTATTTGCTTCTGTCTTGACTTGTGGTAGGGCACATCGAGTGTTCCCTAGGGGGAACCCAGGACTCGGCATCTCTTGATGAGACAGTGGCACCGCCGCACTCCAGGGTAGAGGAGCTGTCCTTGCTGTCGCGACTTCGTGACCGCGTAAAGCAGCTAGAGCGTGAGTTGCCCCTGATCCGCGGTAATGCAGATGTGTGAAAGTCAAAGGCGGAAAAAGCCGCCGCCCGCGAGCAATATCTGCTTGGCGAGGTGACGCAGTTGGGCGACCAGTTTAAGTGTTAGTTTTCTCGTCCTCATCTTTTCCTTTGCAGTTAGTCGCAGTGGTACGTTGTACTCATGCTGTTGGTGCTGCTGCGTGTAGTTGTTAGCGCAAGCCATCCACAGGAGGAGACGGATAGGATTTCCATCCGCCTTCATGGTCTCACCCAGGAGCAACTTCAAGAGAGTGGATACTTCTGGGTGGATCATGATCGTGCGACTGCATTGACGACCCTGCAGGATCGCGCTTCACGAGTGTTGGGGATATACTTTCCGGGTATCCTCAACGTTCCTCACTGACCAGGGTGGCCCACTTCGGGTTAGAGCTTTGCTTCACGGGCGGCCCAGTTGGAGAGAGAAGACGTAGTCCCATCCGGCTACGGAAAGGCCCAGAAGACTTACCGACTTAGGCCCATAATGTTACTTGTAGTTCAAGATGTACTCTGTAACCAACTCTTAGTCGTAGTCGGATTGATCTCTCCTGTAAACCCTAGGCCGGATATCTATATAAGCCGTCCTAGGGAGAGCCTTTAGGGCAACACCAGACGACCAATAGTCTACAATCTCAACTTGCACAGGCGAAACCCTTGTAACCCATATTCCGGCTTTGCCGTATTACTGGATTGATAGCAGGAGAAGGGTCCGTCCAAAGCCGGCGGATTCGAACCTGGGTAAACTTGTGTGCTCACCGTCTCGGAACACCGTACGCCTCACACCCCTCTCTTCCGCACGCCTCGAGGGCAGCACCGCAGGGCCACACATAACTGGAGCAACGTCGCTCCAGTAGCCAAGAAAGACGTAATCACTGCACTCAATCCGAGGAATCCTTCCCGAAAGGGAGAAGATAAAGAAAAACGTCGGGAGGAGGATCGTCAGAAAATGCCACCTCCTAGACATGAAAACCGTCCGGCTGAACCTTACCATGGTGGGAACGACGGACGAAGGAACGACGGAAACCATGCTGGTACAAGCCGGCAGGGGGCTCGTCACAGTCAAGAACCTCCCTGGAACCGGAATAATGACGCTCCGGACGGAGGCTGGCGATCAGCCGGAAACAACCCAGCTGCACCACCCTCTCCACTGCACAGTTATCACAACGGCCCCCAAGGAGGTCAAGGAGGATGACATGACGGAGGAGGTGGTGGCAGAAGCCGGAGTCTGTCTCCAAGGCACCACAGCCACAGCCGATATTCGGGACGATCCCTATCCCCGAACGACACAAGGCATAGGATCAACTCCAACATAGAGGCTCGGCGCTACGAAAACGATGACGTGTACGTGGGCCCAAAGTGCTTTGGACCACGCATCAGAGCTACAAAATTCCCGGAAGGATTTGCTATCTCAAGACATATTCAAGCCTACGACGGCATTGCTTGGCCAGACACCTGGTTACAGGACTTCTTCCAAGCTTGCTGCATCGCTAAAGGCGGAAACAACCTGGTCGCAACCCGATATCTCCCACTTATGTTGCGGAAGACGGCGCGATCATGGCTCAATGAGCTTCCGGCAAACACCATGCACAACTGGCATGACTTACAAAGTGCGTTCTTTCGGAATTTTGAAGGCACATATCGGAGGCCCTGTACGGTTGGAGACCTACAGCGTTGCACCCAGAAAGCCAAAGAAACTTGCCGAGATTATCTCGGACGATGGATTGACACCAAGAACTCCTGTGAGGGAGTAAATGATCAAACTGCGATTGAAGCTTTTATTTCAGGTCTCCCAATTGGATTACTGCGCCATTGCTTGAAGTGTGACAAGGTTACTGATCTGGGAGAGATGATAGAAACAGCGAGCAAGTATGCAGATGCTGACGATGATGCAGAGGGATTACTTAACGTCCTGGCTGTACCACAGTCAGCAAAGACAAAGCAACAGGCTCAGAAACGCAAAAACACCTCGGAAGAAAAACCAACGCGGAGACATCAGTAGTCACTACTGCTTCCGGGACTGGAGGACGAGGAAGACGTGGTGGAGGCCGCGGGCGTGGTCGTGGGACATCAAGGGTCCAAGGTAGAGGAGAGCAACAACCAGGCAAAACCTACACTTGGGCCGACATTGCCAATAACCCATGTGTGCATCACTTAGACGCCAATGGGGGCTCGTCCCACACCAACACTGAATGTCGTTTTAACGATGACGTCAAGAGAGATGATACCGCGGGCTACAAAGCTAAGCGGAAGAAGGGAAAGAAAAATCCCGAAAAAGAAAAAGAGACCAAGGAAGATTCCGACATGGAAGAAGCCGATGCTTCAAATCCCAGGTCAGAAGGGAAGAAAACGTTTCCTACCAAGGACACTTACGTCACCTTGCTCGGATCTCAACCAGCAAAGGTCAAGAAAGCAGTTCTCCACGAGCTCAACGCAATAGTTCCGGCTGTCCCTCAGTATTTGGACTGGTCGGAGGTGGCAATCACATTTGACCGCGCTGATCATCCGCCTAAGTTGCATAGGCGAGGAAAATACGCCTTAATTGTCAATCCACTTATTGACGGTTATGGTTTCTCCAAGACCCTCATGGACGGTGGTAGTAGCATCAATATTCTCTATGTAGAAATGCTACGCCAGATGAAGATCTCGGAAACCCAGCTTAACCATAGCTCTGTGATTTTTCACGGGGTTGTACCAGGAAGACAAGCTAATTCCCTGGGAGAGATCACTTTGGATGTTACTTTTGGAACACCAAAAAATTATCGAACGGAGGCACTTTCCTTCGAAGTGGTCCCATTCAAGAGCGCATACCACGCTATATTCGGACGTCCGGCTTACTGGGCTTTTATGGCTCGTCCATGTTACATTTACAATATGATGAAAATTCTAGGTCCCAACGGCGTGATCACCATCAGGGGTGTCCCGAAGAAAGCGCGAGAGTGCGAGGATGGAAATGCCGCCTTTGCCGAAGCCGTGCTGCACGCCCAGGAGTACCAGGAGATCAAGAAGAGCATAGATCCGTCCGAGATGCCCGCGACGAAGAAGGAGGTGAAAAAACCAAATCCGGAGTTCAAGGCATCAGAAGAGACGAAGACGACGCCATTGAAGGATGATGACTCCTCCAAGGTGACCCAGATAGGCACAGGCCTAAGTAGCGCATAGGAAAGCGCGGTCGTCAAGTTCCTCCGAGCAAATCAAGATATCTTCGCATGGCAGCCATCTGACATGACCGGAGTACCTAGGGAACTTGCCGAGCACTCTTTAAATGTAAACCCGAACGCTAAACCCATCAAACAGTCCTTACGACGGTTTGGTGACGAAAAGCGTAAGGCAATAGCTAAGGAACTAGCGCGGCTAGAGTTAGCCGGATTCATAGAAGAGGTCATCCATACTGAATGGTCGACCAACCCTGTAATGGTCCCCAAAAAGGACACTACTGATTTAAGGATGTGTGTTGATTATACTGCCTTGAACAAGGCTTGTCCAAAAGATCCGTTCGCTCTGCCTAGAATTGATCAAGTTATCGATTCTACGGCAGGCTCGGAACTCCTCTGTTTTCTCGACGCATATTCCGGTTATCACCAAATCCGGATGAAGGAATCTGACAAAATCAAGACTTCATTCATAACCCCTTTCGGAAGCTTCTGTTATGTTACGATGCCCTTTGGGCTGAAGAACGCAGGAGCTATGTACCAGCACACGATGCAGCGTTGCCTCCATGATCAACTCGGGCGCAATGTACATGCATACGTGGATGATATCGCGGTCATGTCCAAAAAGAAGGAAACATTGGTTTCCGACTTAGAAGAGACGTTCGCCAATTTACGAAAATACAACATCATGCTTAACCCGAAGAAATGCTTCTTTGGAATACCAGCCGGAAAATTGTTAGGTTTTATTGTGTCTCAACGAGGCATAGAGGTGAACCGTGACAAGATCAAGGCTATTCTCAATATTTCCAGGCCAACTCGCCTGAAGGATGTACAAAGATTAACTGGTTGCATCGCCGCGGTCAGTCGATTTGTAAGCCGGCTTGGTGAAAGAGTCGCACCATTATACAAACTCCTGAAGAAAACCAAGGATTTTGTCTGGACTGACGAAACCAAAGCCGCACTACAAAACCTGAAGAAAGTACTCTCATCTGCTCCTATCCTTGCAGCACCGAAACCTCAGGAACCAATGTTGCTTTACATTGCTGCGACAAATAGGGTTGTCAGTATAGTTATGGTGGTGGAGAGACTAGAAGAAAATCAGGAGCACCTGGTGCAGCGTCTGATGTACTTTGTCAGCGAGGTCCTGACAGAATCAAAACAGCGATATCCGCACTATAAAAAGTTGGCTTATGGTGTTTTTCTGGCATCTCATAAGTTATGACACTATTTTCAGGAGCACCCAATTACCATGGTGAGCAAAGCTCCCATGAGAGATATAATCAATAACAGCGATGCTACAGGACGCGTCACCAAATGGGGCATAGAGCTTGCAGCTTTCAATATTGAGTACAAACCCCGGACAGTAATCAAATCCTAGATCCTTGCCGACTTTGTCGCTGATTGGACAGAGACCAAGGAGAACATGGTCCTCCCGGAGTCGAAATATTGGACCCTCTTTTTTGATGGATCCAAGGCTAGGGGGGGCTCGGGGGCTGGCGTGGTGCTCAAATCACCCCAAGGAGATAAACTTTTATATGTGCTGCAGATCCACTTCATAGCGACAAACAACATTGCCGAGGATGAAGCACTGCTGCATGGAATCCGGATTGCTAAGGATATTGGCATCCGACGTTTGATGTGTTATGGAGATTCGGATCTTGTTACTCAGCAAGTGTCGGATATTTGTAATGCAAATAAGCACATGGCAGCATATAAAGATGTCGTGGATGATCTATCTAAATCGTTCGAGGGGTTTGAAGTTCAACACATCCCTCGAGCAGAAAACGAGGAAGCAGATGCACTATCTCGAATAGGTTCTGCGCGGAAAGAGGTTCCAGATGGCGCATTTTTAGAGCACCTCAAAGTTCCCTCGATAAAGGGAGTAGATGAGGAGTATCCGACCAAATCCGACTCACCTTTAATAGCAGTTATGGCTGTAATTCCCAGCTGGACTCAACCCTACCTTGATTACTTGGTAGATGGCAAATTACCCGAAGATGAGGTGCTGAGCCGGCAGATTATCCGACGAGCAAAAGCCTATACTATTGTTAAATGTGAGCTCCATAAACGGAGTGTTTCTGGGGTTTTTCAGCGCTGTGTATCTCCGGAAGAAGGGGTGGAAATCTTAAGAGAAATCCACAAAGGCGAGTGTGGTCACCACGCTGTAGCCAAATCTTTAGACATGGTTTTTTCTTGCTCACAACTCAGGCAGATGCCGAACGATTAGTCAAGACATGCAAAGGCTGCCAAAAGTACGCCAAGCAAGCTCATGTTCCGGCCGATCAGCTGCGAACAATACCTATAACATGGCCTTTTGCGGTCTGGGGGCTTGATATGGTAGGACCTTTTAAACGAGCTCCAAGTGGATTTACTCACCTCTTAGTGATGGTGGATAAATTCACGAAATGGATCGAGGCTAAACCTGTCACTAGTTGTGATGGAGCAACAGCTAAAAGATTTGTTGAGGATGTTATAATCCGGTATGGTTATCCGCATAGCATTATCACAGACAACGGGAGTAATTTTTCCATGGGAGAGTTGGCTGAATTCTGCGATGAGCAAAATATCCGGCTTGACATTGCGTCAGTCGCACATCCATAGGCTAACGGACAAGTCGAAAGAGCAAATGGTTTAATTCTACAAGGCTTGAAACCAAGACTCGAAGCAGCACTGAGACGTGCTGCGGGGGCTTGGGCAGAGGAACTACCCTCTGTAATTTGGAGTTTGCGAACAACTCCGAACAGGTCAACAGGATATACACCTTTCTTCTTGGTCTATGGCGCAGAAGCAGTTCTTCCTAGTGATTTGATTCATACTTCTCCTAGAGTGGCCGCATATATTGAAGAGGATGCTGAGATTTCTCGACAAAATGATCTCGACTTAGTCGAAGAAGTTCGCGTCGTTGCTGAAATGAGATCTACAGCCTATCAGCAGAAGTTATGCAAGTATCTTAGCCAGAGAGTCGGAACTAGATCTTTCAATAAAGGTGATTTGGTTCTCCGGCTTGTGCAACAAAGAAAGCACAAACTTTCCCCAATATGGGAAGGGCCCTTTTTGGTTAGTCGAGTATTGCACAATGGGTCGTACTACTTAACTGACATGAGGCCATTCAAAGAAAGACCTGCTACTAAGAAGAGAAAGAGAGCTGGAGGCAGTACAAATCCGGAAGAATTAGACAGACCATGGCATATTGCTCAGCTACGTCCCTTTTATTCTTAGTTTTATCTTTCTTTGTAATTATGCATATGTACATGGTCTGTGAGAAATAAAAGTTTTGGTTACCTCAAAGTTTTCCTGAGAAGTTTTTACCATCTTATTTCCTAATGATCATGTCATAGTCGAAAATCCCAGAATGCTTGAAAGTACTTTATGCTCATGTTCATTATGGTTTAGATTTCCGATTCTAAAAATGCTACCTTCGGGTATAACTCTAAAAAACTCTAGTCTTTACTTGGGTTATTTGTCTGATTGCTGGATGCGGGTATCTTCCGAATACTGAATTGTTGGTACTGGAAGCCGGCTTTGTTTCCGAGTTTAAACTGGTTTAGCAATTGAGCTCCGTTGCTCGGCAAAGTTTCCGGCTGAAGGTTTAGCCGGCTCACGAAAGGGACGAGGCGGAAGGCCAGATAAACGATAAGTAGAGGCGGAAAATTCCAAGTGCTTATGCAAACATTTCAGGCACACAAATAATATAAGACAAAAGTGCTGAATAGATTAAAAAAACTTGGCACTAGCAAAAGTCATAGTACTTAATATTTACAAAACGCATCATGTCTTTCCAGAATAATACATAGTTTTCTGATCTATGATGCAGGAGGAGATGAAGGAACTGTCGGATCGCTGGTTACTCCGCCTTGATATCGTGCCGAGATGTCCGGATCCGAGGTGGTCCGTTCATCGTCAGAAACTTCTTCGGCGTCTTCTGGAGGAGGTGGCGGAGTATCCACGCGGGTGAAGAAGGGCGTCTTGTAGCTGGTCAGATCAGCTACGTGACACCCATATCCGGCGCAGGAGTGCATGATAGCTTGAAGGTCTTGCTCCTGGCCGTCTTTGTCTACTTTGCAGTACCCTCTGGTCACTTGCCATATCTCCATGTTTCCCTGGTGGCTCATGACCATGGTGAGAGCGTTCTACGCAGCGGTCCGCGCGTAGGACATGTTCCAGTCCCGAACAAGCTGCGGCATCTCCTTGGCCTTCTCCCGCACTTGGAAGTCCGACATGCTTGTCATGTCCGGAATCCTAAGAGATTCGCCAATGTCCTCAAGGGACTGGCGATAGTCATGAATGAGATCACCGAATTGAGTAAGCCGGTGAGTGCGGGGTTCGGACGAGGAGGAGTCCGTCAAGTTCAGAGGACCTACACACAAAACAAGTCAATGAAAATCCGACATTGATGAAAGTCGAAGAAAGAATAAATCAGATAGATGGAACATACCAAGAATGACGTCGTCAATCTTGGCTTTCTCTTCCCGAAGACTCTGGAGTTCAGCCCGGAGCGCCTGGGAGTTGTCCTTCTCTCTGCCAACCTCACTTTTTAGGTCCGAGATAACCTTATCTTGAGCGGCAATCTTGAGATCGCGCTCTTCAGTGGCCATGGAAGAGGATTCGAGGACTTGATCTATGCTCCTTTCATGATCAGCCTTAAGCTTATCCAGCTCTTGGCGAAGTCCCTTGTTCTCCACCACTAAGGTTTTGAGGTTCTCGGCCTCTTCAATCATAGCGATGGATTGTTTCACCAACCCTGTAAGTCAAAAAGAACAACAGTTCAGAAAAATTCGACATTGGAAAAAGTAAAAAGACAAGGTTTGAATGTCGATATGTTACCTTCGGCTTCATCCTTGGCTAGCTTGAGTTCAGCATTTTTAAGCCAAAGAGCTTTGATTTCTCTCCGCTTATCACAGACATTTTGTAACAATTCCTGGTTATAGGAATACACTTTCTGTAAGTCAGAATACCCAAAGTTAGAAAGCTACTTAAGACTCGGGCTAATATTTTTTACTAAATATCAGCACGAGCCTTGGGGGCTACACTAATTCGTTCTTTGGCATCCTAATGAAAGCATAAACTCGGATTTCTATATCCTACTTCATGCTTGGGGGCTAGAGGATATGATATAACATAAGGTAGAAAACAAGAGTTGGAATTCCGACTTACATACTGCTCGCAGGTGAATTTGTCTAAACCCGCGTTCACCTCAACTGCCACCTTCTCGGCGAGAGTAAGAGGAATTACTGGGGCTATTGGAAGCTCTCCAGTCCTGATCCTCTCGTCGCAAAGGCGGACTTGGGCGAGAAGGTCAGAGAACTTGACGTCCTCTGCTTCTTGTGCTTCCTCTTCGGGGGATAGATGAATTTTGTCTAGGACTTGCCTGGCCAGCCGCTGGATCTCCTCTGCAGATTTTCGGGATAAGCCAAACTTGGCAAGTCCGGGATTGCTGAGGAGGTTGTCGGCAAAGACTTCAGTCGAGGGATCATTACCCGGAGAGGGTTCACCCTTATCTTGAGATGACGCACCCACGGTGACGTCAGTGTGCGATCCAAGGATCATAGGCACCGTTGGAGGAGCTGGATCTTCTGCAACAACCGGAGAAGGAGTAATCGTCGGTGTTACAGAAGGTTGAGGGGCAGGAGTCGAAGGAGCCATGGTAGGGGAAGCTATGGTAAGCTTCGCCTGTCGCAGGGGCTTTGCAGGAATCCCCTTCCCCTTACCCTTGATGAGAGGCTTTGCTCTGAGAATGTAGTAATGTCGGAAATATTACATCTCAGAAAGAAATTCGAGAAAGGTACAAAGGAAGAAATTGTGAATGAAAGTTACCTCTTCACAACGGGCACTTCCTTTGTGCCTACTGCCACTGTCGGAGCTTTGTGCTTCCTGAGCGCAAGGTCCGGCAATGGAACCACTTCAGCTTCCAGAGAAAACTCAGGAGGATATCCTTCGAGTGGAGCAAGCTCCGACTCGGGGAGTTCGGCAAGCTGAAAACAAGAAAACAGATCAGCATTGCAATATATGACTTAAAATATTGAAACACGTAAAAGGTGTACTGATGGAAGCTTACCGCTACCACGGGATTTTCCGCCGTGTGCATGTCTAGAGAGATCTCCGGAATTTTTTCTCGATCTGCTCTTTAATCAGCCATTTGATCTGGCTTATATAGCCTTGGCTGGTATAGGCCTTGGGGCTGATGCGCGGAGAATCTTTTTTGGAAGACGTGATGGAGTGCATCAGTCTATCCCCGTGGTACTGAAGTGGCTGGATCCGACGTGCGACCCAGCGCTGGACTAAGTCGAATCCACTCAGACCCTTGTGCTTGATAAGATATTCGATCCACCTCTTAGCAAGGATCAGCTCGTCCGTAAGAGTCAGAGCAGCCTCATCCCAGGAAGGCTGGGCTGTGGCGGCTCCGTCGACAAAAGCCGGCAAAGCAGTAGCTTTGCCGGGAGCCAGAATATCCCTATGATAGAAAAAGGTGGCTGACCATTGTTTGACCGAGTCACTGGCAGCAATTTTGGGATAGGACCGGTCTCGTCTAACAGAAAAACTAATAGTACCGGTGATATAAGGAACACCGGCGGTAATAGAATTTCTCCGGACATGGAAGTAATACCGGAAAAGGAGCAAACTCGGCCTAATACCGAGAAAGCCCTCGCAAAGCGCAGAAAACGCGCTCATCTCTAGAAGGGAGTTGGGAGGAAGATTATGGAGTTGAACTCCATAATGGTCAATCACCTCGGAGAAGAACTCCGAGGGAGGAAAAGACAAACCTCGGTCCAAATGGGTGCCGAAGTGGACGCGTTCGCCCTCGCGCGGATTGGGGATGGTTTCGCCAGAACCGCTCCGCCAGTCGCCGGCGGCGAGAAGCCCCTCCTTCTCCACGTTCTTGAGAGCCGCCTCGTCAAGGGCGCAAGGGATCCAGATTCCCTGGAAACTTTCTTTTTTTGCAGCAGCTTTTGCCGCCGCCGCCAGAGAGGAAGAAGAGGATGAAGCCATTTCTCTCCGGTGGAAAGGGGTGACCCTAAAGTGGCAGCGCTAGGAGCTCTGTGGGAGGAAAACGAAAGGGCTCTGGGTGCGCTGGAGATTTGGGAAGAAAGGAACGGCGAAAGGCAGGTGGAGAGGAGAAGAAAAAATCTAGACCCCTTATATTTACCTACCTGCGCCAAGATTCGTGCAAACGCTATAGTGTAACTACCACGCATCATGGAAAGAACTGGGAAGGGCCCGCGCGATGATTGCTCGCCTCGATCTCCACGCACGCATTGAAACGGCACCTCGGTTCCATGAACTGCGGACCCACTAACGGTCGTGCTGACGGAACGTCTGTCAGATGACGCAACTGGACCATGGTTGTGTCAGGTGGCGTTAGAGACCAAGTTTTCCGGCTTAGTTTAAAAAGCGAGCTGGAAAATCCGAATAACTAATTGAAAGGTCTGACTTACTTTTGAAGACCTGGATCGTACTTTTTGTTATAAAGTTTCAGGAACCCTTCAAGATTCTGCAAGCCGAAGATCAAGCTAGACGATGATAAAATCCGACTTTGGATCTTGGAGGCCTCTGGGGGCTACTGTTGGGGATATACTTTCCGAGTATCCTCAGCGTTCCTCACTGACCAGGGTGGCCCACTTCGGGTTAGAGCTTTGCTTCACGGGCGGCCCAGTTGGAGAGAGAAGACGGAGTCCCATCCGGCTACGGAAAGGCCCAGAAGACTTACCGACTTAGGCCCATAATGTTACTTGTAGTTCAAGATGTACTCTGTAACCAACTCCTAGTCGTAGCCGGATTGATCTCTCCTGTAAGCCCTAGGCCGGATATCTATATAAGCCATCCTAGGGAGAGCCTTTAGGGCAACACCAGATGACCAATAGTCTACAATCTCAACTCGCACAGGCGAAACCCTTGTAACCCATATTCTGGCTTTGCCGTATTACTGGATTGATAGCAGGAGTAGGGTCCGTCCAAAGCCGGCGGATTAGAACCTGGGTAAACTTGTGTGCTCACCGTCTCGGAACACCGTACGCCTCACACCCCTCTCTTCCGCACGCCTCGAGGACCCCCTCATGGCGTACTTGTCATCAAGCCGACGACAACGAGTGCTGCTCTTCCTGAAGAAGTTGCAGTCATGTTTGAAGGACATCTATGGGGCGATGTTCCCATTGGATGACACGCCATCAAGCCTGTTGGCTCTCTTGGACAAATTTCAGGATATGTCCATGGTTCGCGAGTGCGTGAGGCAGCAGTTGGTGGCTGGCGCCAAGGCTGCCCTCTCGATGGTGCGATTACACAGGCCTGACGTGGATGTCGCCGTCGTAGCTTCCGGTCTGCCAGCGCCGCCAGCCGGATCTGCTTGGAATATGGTGCCGCACTATCAAGCGGTGGACCGCCCAGCAAAGGAGATTGTCGACTTCTTCGAGGAGCAAACCAATGTTCTTCTGTTGCAGCAGTAACCAGAGTTGTGTCCTGCATATAAGTGTGTTTTTGTTGTAAGGTTCATATATATGTTATGGATAATTTATTGTCACGCGTGTATAAACAGCTTTGATAGCGCGGGGTGCTTTGCACCATGCGAGTCCTTTTCATTAGCCTGGCCATCCCTTTATCAACCTGCAAGGTGCGTTGCAGCTGGGTTGGGTTTTCATTAAGGGGTTTGATTGATGTGCCAGCTACTTAGGATATCGTGTTTATAGGTTCGAAGAACAGATGTATGTAGGGTGGCGCAGCCCCCAAGTATAAAATTGACAGGAGTGAAAAGAAAACACAGAGTTTTGGGGCACTTAGCTTTTATTTATTTGGAGAACAGTATGAGGTACAATGTGTGGCTAAGTAGCCTTGGCTGGGTAGCCTTATTTGCGATGTAAAGGTCAAAACAGTTAGGCGTAGAAGCGTCGCAGTTGTGCGACGTTCCAAGGGTTGGAGTATGCGACTCTTGTCTCTAAGTCTTGAAGGCGATAGGTGCCACCTGGGATTACTTCTGTAATCAAGTATGGTCCTTCCCAGGGGGACTCAAGCTTGAGATGCCCTTGCTGCTTCAGTCGTAGGACCAGATCACCTTCGACGAAGGATCTGGGGCGAAGCCTTCTACTATGGTAGTTGCGCAGGTTCTGCTGGTAGATCGTGGATCTTTCTGCGGCAATTTCTCTTGCCTCGTCGAGGAGGTCTACGGAGTCTTCGAGTGCAAGAGATGACTCGGGTTCGCTATAAGCGACTATGCGCGGCGCCTTGTACCTTACTTCGGCGGGTAGTACCGCTTCTGCTACATGCACCATAAAGAATGGCGTGTAGCCTGTGGCGCTGTTTGCAGTTGTACGTAGGCTCCAGAGTACGGATTGGAGCTCATCTGGCCAGCAGCCCGCGGCTTGCTCGAGTGGTCGAAGGAGTCGCTTCTTGATGCCGCTGCAGACGAGCCCGTTTGCGTTTTCCACCTGACCGTTGGTCTGTGGATGCGCGACTGAGGCATAACTGATGTTGATCCCCAGGTTTCCGCGGAATTCTTGGAACTCTTTGGATGTGAAGTTCGTCCCGTTGTCAGTGATGATGCTGTGCGGTACGCCGAAGCGGTAGACGATGGATTCGAAGAACTTGACTGCGCTGTGCCCTGATTGCTTGGTGACTGGCATGGCCTCAATCCACTTGGTGAATTTGTCTACTGCAACCAAGAGGTAGACGTATCCTCCTTGCGAGGACCTTGGAAGTTTGCCAACCATGTCGAGACCCCACTAGGCAAAGGGCCATGCCAATGGAATAGGCCGTAGTTTTGCGCCTGGTGCGTGTGGCTTGTCGGCGAATCGTTGGCAAGCGTTGCATTTTTGGACTATGTCCTTGGCATCGCGCATGGCCGTGGGCTAGTAAAATCCAGCTCGTAGAGATTTGGCGACGAGGGCGCGTCTGCCTGTGTGGTGCCCGCAGGTCCCTTCAAGGATGTCGAGGAGAATTGCTCTTCCGTCCGCCAGGGAGACACATCGCTGTAGCACTCCTGTAATACTGCATTTGTATAGTTCGCTGTTAATAACAGCGAATGCTTTGGAGTGTCGCACGATGTGCCGTGCGTTTGTCGGGTTGTCCGGTAGGCGCTTGTTGAGGAGATACGTATTGTACAGCTGTGTCCAGGATTGTTCAATCATCATGACACTCATTGGCCCTTCGAGTCCTGTGTCTAGCTCCAAGTTATCAAGTGCCATTGGCTCATTGGGTGGCGTAGCCCCCGAGTCTGTTGTTGCGCTTGTTTTCTTCTCTGCGGCCTCTGGCTTGATGGAGCGTTCGCAGATGCGCTCGAGAAATACCCCAGGTGGTATGGGGGCGCAAGTAGAGCCTATGTTCGCGAGTGCGTCCGCCTCCTCGTTGCTTTCCCGACCTACATGTCGCAACTCACAACTCTCGAAGTCTCCCTCGAGTGTATCGTAGAGGTCACAGTGTGCGATCATGTTGTCATTTAGTGCGTCGCACTCGTGCATTGTTTGGTTGACGACCAGCTTGGAGTCGCCATATATGATGAGCCTCTTTGCGCCGCAGGCTTTTGCCATCCTCATCCCATGCAATAGGGCCTCGTATTCAGCCTCGTTGTTTGAGGCTGTGAACTGCATTCGTAGGATGTATTTCAGCTTGTCCCCTTGAGGTGATGTCAGTATGACACCTACTCCTGCTCCGTCTTTCCGCTTGGATCCATCGAAGTGCATTGTCCAGAGGTAGGACATATCTGGTTTGTCCGGGAGTTGGTTTTCCATCCAATGCACGAGGAAGTCAGGGAGAACTTGCGACTTGATTGCGTCGCGCTTTTCGTATGTGATGTCTCATGGAGACAATTCGATTCCCCAAAGCCCGACTCGTCCCGTGGCGTCGGGGTTATTGAGGATATGTCCCAATGGGGCGTCGCTGACTACCACGATTGAGTG
This sequence comes from Avena eriantha, assembly GCA_910589775.1. Lineage (NCBI taxonomy): Eukaryota > Viridiplantae > Streptophyta > Magnoliopsida > Poales > Poaceae > Avena > Avena eriantha. The sequence goes on along the minus strand of OU342744.1, from coordinate 54,162,187 downwards.
TTCCTGGAAGTAATGGCGCAGTCGTCGGGCGGTCATGAAGACGCCGTACGCCAGCTTCTGGTAGTGCGGCTACCGCTGTTTTGTTGGCGTGAGGACCTCGCTGAGGTAGTATACCCGGCGTTGTACGCCATGGACCTTGTTTTCCTCTGCCCGTTCGATGACGAGCACTATACTAACCACTTGGTTGGTACCGGAGATGTACAGTAGTAGTGGCTCCCTATCTCGTGGAGTCACCAGTACCGGCGAGGTGGATAACAGGCGCTTGAGATCTTCGAATGCTTCTTGCGCTTCCTTGGTCCACTCAAATTTTTCAGCTTTGCGGAGGAGCTGGTAGAAGGGCAGTGCCTTTTCTCCCATTCGACTGATAAATCGACTGAGGGTCGCGATTCGTCTGGCTAGTTGCTGGACGCCTCTTACGTTCTTTGGCTTCTCCATTGCCAGTATGGCCTTTATCTTTTTCGGGTTTGCCTCAATCCCTCTCGTGGAGATGAGATACCTGAGCAGCTGCCCAGATGGTACGCCAAAGGCGCATTTGTCCGGATTGAGCTTAATCCAATAATGATCGAGGTTGGCGAATGTTTCGCGCAAGTCGTCGATTAGAGAGGCTTCCTCCTTGGTTTTGATTACTATGTCGTCGACATAGACTTGGATGTTGCGACCCAATTTCTCCTTGAGGCAAGCCTGCATGCACCGCTGGTAGGTGGCTCCCGCGTTTTTTAGCCCGAAGGGCATTGTGCTGTAGCAGAACACACCGAAGGGCGTTGTAAACACGGTCTTCTCCTGGTCTTCCTCCTTCATTCGAATTTGGTTATAGCCTGAGTAGGCATCGAGGAAGCAGAGGCGCTCGCATCCACGGTGGAGTCGATGATTTGATCGATCCGTGGTAGCGGGAAGTGATCTTTTGGGCAGTGCTTGTTTAAAGAAGTGAAGTCCACGCACATCCGTAGGATATCCGTGTCCTTTTTTGGCACCAGCACCGTATGGCGAGCCAAGTGCTTTCCTTGATCTCGCGTATGAATTTGGCCTCGAGGAGTCTGTTGATCTCCATGCCAACTGCCTGCGCTCGTGGCTCAGACAGTCGCCTAATTGTTTGCTTGACTGGCCTTGCGTCGGGGTTGACGTTGAGTGCGTGCTCGGCGAATTCCCTGGGAACTACTAGCATGTCCACAGGACACCAGGCAAAAATTTCCCAGTGCTCACGGAGGAATTCGACGAGCGCGAGTTCCTATGCGGGACTCAAGTTGTTGGCGATGAGGGCCGTTTTGGCGGGATCTGTCGGATGGACCTGCACCTTCTTTGTGTGCACAGATGAGTCGAAGGAGAGATTAGGTGAGCCTGGCCTGCTCTGGGGAGGCAGGCTGTTGTCTGTCGTTTCCTTCAATTGCGCGAGCTCCTCCTACATGCCGAAGGACTGGGAGATTCTGTTGAATTCCCTGTCGCAACTGTCAGATCGCTCAAAGCTTCCGTTGATCGTGATGATGCCGTTGGGACCTGGCATTTTCATCTGCAGGTAGGCGTAGTGGGGTACCGCCATGAACCTAGCGAACGCGACGCGTCCGAGGATGTAGTGGTATTGTGAGGGCTAGTCGACGACCTCAAAATCGATGCCCTCGCGCCGGAAGTTCCTTGGTGTGCCGAATATGACGTCAAGGTTGATTTTGCCCAGGGGGTATACGCCTTTCCCTGGGATGATGCCATGGAATGTTGTGTCCGATGCCTCCAAGCAAGTTAGAGGGATCCTCATTGCTCGCAAGGTACTCGCGAATATGAGGTTGATGCCGCTTCCGCCATCCATGAAGACGCGACTCATGTCGAAGCCTCCAATTTGCGCCTCGAGTACGAGGGGGCAATGGCCTGGGCGAGGTACTTGAGGTGGGTGGTCTCGTTTATCGAAGGTGATGCACGACTCACTGCCATTGAGGTACTCAGTGGTGGATGGTGGTGAGTGCATGGCCAAGTTGACTTGGCCAGTGATGGCTTTCTGCACCCTGTTGGAGGGGCGCCCCTTTTGGACCATCATGGTACCCATGGCCCGTGGGTATGGTTCTCCTCTGTGGTGGTGGTCCGGTGCAGCTCCGTTCGGGGGTGGCCCCGGTGGTGGTGGTGGTGCGCCATGTGCCACGGCGCCTGGAGCGGCCCCGTAGCCTCTTTCGACTGCGTTGCGGTTCATCCGAACCAATCCCTCGTGTAGTTTGAGGAACTCGTGGCAGTCCTTGAGGAGGTGGCTGGACTTTCTCTTGCCGTCATGCTTGTCGATGTAGAAGTGTACCGTACATGGTCCGGACAGTTTTTCCTCGATGGAGGTCACGGGTGCCTCGTCGCGAGTGCGGCGTTGCCACACTTGCATGCTTTTCCCAGGGTCGTGGTATCCACTGCTGCGGTATCCGCTGTTGCGGTTGTCGTCGCGTCTATCGGCGTAGCCGGCTGCGACCATGTTGATGTCGTCGATGCGCATGCGGCGTTTGCCTCGGCGGTCGCGTCTGCGTTCGAGTTCTGCCTCCTCGTCGGAGTGAGCGCGGTTCTTCACCGAATCTTTTCCATCAGCCCACCCATTCACGATTTCCATTAGGTGGTCGATGGTCTGGGGCTTTGAGCGGCCCAGCTCCTCCCTGAGCTCTAGACGATGGACGCCACCGTTGAATGCATCAATCGCACGGTGTTCCGAGATGTTTTCTGTGGAGTTCTTGATGATGGACCACCTTCAGATGTATGAGCGCAGCGATTCGCCAGATCTTTGCTGGCAGCATCTCAGTTCTTCGATTGATGCGGGCCGTTTGTATGTGCCTTTAAAGTTGCGCACGAAGCTGTAGACCAGATCATCCCAACTGCGAATGGATCCGCGTGGGAGGTTATTGAGCCATGCTCGTGCGGCGCCCTGCAGCTGTAGCTGCAAGCATTGCATGGCAGTACTTCGACTGCCTCCGTGGAGCCTGACGGAGGAGATGTGATCCTCTAGCCAGATTTTAGGGTCCTGTAGACCGTCGAACTTCAGATTTTCCGACGGAAGTTTAAACCCCTTAGGCATTCGCTTCTGCCTAATGGATCTGCTAAAGCATCTGGCACCGCAGAGTTCCCCGTCTTCCTCTTCTGAGTCAGTCGACCGAGCACGTCGTGCTCTTGACTTGTCGATCTTGCGTTGTGTTAGGTCGTTGCGCGCATCGTAGTCGCGATTGTGTCGCCGTGAACGACGACGTCGAGACAGGTCATGACTGTCATCGCTGGATGAGGGCGAGGAGTAGCGTTTTGCTAGCGCTTTGCCCTTTTTTGGGTCTGGTACCGGCTCCTTGTCGAGGGCAGCCTCGATTAGCTCCAAACCCACGATCGTAGATCGGTGCATGGCGGTTCGGGGATCTCCAGCCGGTGGCTGGTTGTTGAGGAGGTACATGGTGGCTATTGTCATCGCGGCCTACGGCGTCCTGGGGACCACGTTGCCTCTCGTGTCGACTATCATAGAGCCGAAGTCGAGGACTTTCGCGGCGTCTATGCGCTCTTGCTCGGTGAGGTGAGCCATTCACGACTGCCTCTTCTTGGCGATGTACTCGTTGCCTCGTGAGGAGGATCCTCCATAGGAGGAGAGCCCAGCGCGACGAAGGCTCGACTCGTCCGCCGCCTTCTTACGCGCCTCAAGTTGCGCGATTGCTTGTTTTTGGCGCGTGAACTCTTCTTTTAGGAGCCAGTGGTAGCCCATCAGTAGTTCCTGCAGGGACCCGAGGGGTAGCGGTGTACCTCCTAGGGCCTCGCGGTAGCGCTCCGACTCTTGCTCGTTGAGCTTGATTACGACGCGTTCGCCGGTTTGCTCATTGATTATACTGGGAGGTTCGACTGCTCCCCCGTTGGCGCCGTTACTGCCGTTGCCGCGATTGGCGGAGGTGTCGCCTGCGTTAATGACGGCGCACATGAAGTGATTGGGGAAGCTGCTGCTTCCACAACTTTCAGATTCAGAACCGTAGGTTCCATCTTCTATGGCCAGATCGCTCAGATCGGAGTCGCGACTGCTGTCGCTGATCGTGTTCTCGACTGCCACCGGAGCATTGAGCTCACTGAGGTGCCGATTGATGGAGGGAACCATCATGCCGGGGCAATCGCCGGTGTCGTCGGTTGATCAGGCATGCGAAGTGTTCCCATCTGACCAACCTGGAAGCGGAAGCTCCCAATCGCCATGCTAATTCCGTCGCCCACGGATTCGAAGGCCGGACAGGTGGCCGGCGTGTGGACAGTGAAGTCAAAGGCGCCAAAGAGCTGGCGAATCTCTGTTGTTGCGGAGTTGTAGATCACCGTTGATGGGGCCGAAGAAGCCGCAACATCAGCACTCCCAATTCCCACAGACGGCGCCAATTGACGAGGGTTTAACTCATCAATGCCCATTGTTATGGACTTAGGTTTTGGAGAAGGAGGGAGTGCTGGAAACATCTATCGGCTAGCAAACAAGCACACAGGGGACAAAGGATTTACCCAGGTTCAGGCCTCGTAGAGGTCCCTACTCCTGCTTGTCTGCTCATGGAATTATCAAAGGAGTCGAAAGCTACAATGGTGCGCAGATGCAATCTGGCGAAAGTTGTGGAAACTAGGGTTGCGTGTGTCCTCCTCGCCGCCCCCTCCTAGCCTTTATATAGATAGGCTAGGTCTCGGGTAGCAGGTCGAGTCGGTTACAAGTTAGGGTTTTCCCCTTCAATCTTTCTATCTTTAGGTTCTTCTTGTCTCTCAAGCAATCGAGAGTCCGCAGGTTACTCCAGTCCTTTCGTCTGGGCCTTGGCGACACCGTGGGCCTATACGTATTTAGACCGTATATACCAAGCTCGAGTACCTGTAGGGTATACCCATGTCAATGAGGTAGGCCGGATTATCCGGCCCTTGGTGGGGTGGATAATCCGGGCCCCCCTCAAAGCTTCCTGCACACTTAGCACACATGAATAATCTCCACAGTATTGTTATCTAACACACAAAACATAGGTAAACATGAAATGTTCTTTCAATCTCCCCCTTTTTGGTGTTAGATGACAATACCAGGATTTGTAGGAAAAAGTCACAAGACAAACAACAATAACCATGGAAGAGACTCCCCCTCAATGTGTGCATATTAGAATTTTGCATTGGAATACACATGCACACAAATAGGTGAATCTATTCCATAGACATATGAGCAACATAATCATACCACCGAGGTAGAGGGAAGGCATCCTTGACATAGCCTCAATTATTACCGAACCACAAACCGCAAATTTAAAGTTCAACGCTAAATGGGCATAAGCAAGAAAACAACGAATAGAAAAATGCAAGTGCTTATGCCCGACCCATGCAAATCCACGAATATGCTAATAGAACTACTTCTCCCCCTTTGGCATCGAGACACCAAAAAGTAAGAAGAGCGATGCTAGCTCCCCACGGGATCACTCGTAGTCCTCGTCCTCATCCTCGTCTTGGGAACACTGGAACCACCTATGTGGAGAATAAGGGCGATAGCATGGGGATAAGCATACACACAAGTCCAGGAGAGAGCATGGAAAAAGTAGTCAAAAAGTTCATAGGACAAATCTACTCAATGCATACTCCATCGTGAAACGGAACCAGAATTGAAAATATCAGGCCAGATTATCTAGCCTGGCCAGGGGCGGATAATCTGGCCCTGGCAGAAAATTTCGATTCCACCTAGATTGAATGCAAAAAAGTAGATCGGGCCTAGAAACTGCAAGACTATGATTTCTATGCGAAAACACATCCTTATAGACAACGTTCCACCCAACAAGTAACACATCTAGCCAAATATGGGGAGAGAGGGAGTTACCCTCACTCATTGGAGGAAGAACGCGGAGCAGAAGGTACCCGGAGGCGTGAAGAAGAAGATCCAGGGAGGCCCGGAAAATCCGGTGGCCGGAGAGGCTCCGGGGAGGGTGGGGAACGACATGCGGCGGTTGAGGAGGAGGAGAGGGTTGGAGAAAAAGTGCTGCTCCTTATGAGCCCTTCCCCCCGATCCCTGCCCTTTAAGACGAAATCCGCCAGGGCCGGATTATCCGGCCACCACTTGGGCCGGATTATCTGGCCTCAAATCTGGGTTTCTGTTGTACACAGAACCAGGCCCTTGGGGAAGAAGGGGTATTTATACCCCCTTCCGAAACCAGCCGTTGGACACTTTGGGGGCCGGATTATCCTACCTGGGAAAACTCCACCCCAGACTCGGAATATCTGGCAGATAATCCGCCCCCCTATCAGAGCGACGTGCCGAGCTTGCCCTTGATCAACTTCTGGGGGCCGGATTATCTGGTCCTATGTGAAGGCCGGATTATCCGGCCTGGGGAGGAAAAACCGCCCCAGTTCGGATTTTCCGGGAGAAAATCCGACTAGATACCGAGCGACGCGCCTTGCCACTCTTTGCTCAAAAACTGGGGGCCGGATTATTCGGCCCATGCGACCGCCGGATTATCCGGCCTGGGGAGGAAAAAACCGCCCCAGTTCGGATTTTCCGGGAGAAAATCCGACCGGATACCGAGCGACGCGCCTTGGCTCCCTTTGAACAATGAGGTAGGCCGGATAATCCGGCCCTTGGTGGGGCGGATAATCTGACCCCCCTCAAAGCTTCCTACACACTTAGCACACATGAATAATATCCACAGTATTGTTATCTAACACACAAAACATAGGAAAACATGAAATGTTCTTTCAATGAGTGCAAGTCCACATATCGTTTGTAGCTAGTTTCGAAATAAAGATATCAATCCCATAAGGAGCAGTAGGCAAAAGACTAAAATGCTTTTAACTAAAACTAAACGAAGTACTTAAGGAATAAATTTAAGATGCAAAAATAGTAGAGTTGTTTTTGGGTTTTTTGGTTGAATAAGGCAATTTAAAGTAAAGTAAAACTTAATGCAAAAAGTAAGAATCGCGTGCGTAAAAGAACTTAGAACTGCAATCGGGAAAAAGGCGTTCTCAGGGAGTGACAGATACAGCGCTAGAAATTTAGACTAAGCAATCAAGAATATTATAATGAATATTCTCATGGTATGTATGTATGTGGGAGGAGCTCCATATATGGACAAATTGGCAACAACCACTGCTCTCATCATCCTCATAACCACAGAAGTCAGCAATCGACATCAATCGAATTACTGCGCTATTAAGGGATTTCTCCCATGGCATGGACATGGCTTAATGAGTTCTCCTTGATTCTCCAAGTTAGTACGTAAAGAATGACAATATCTTTATGGTCACAGTAAGTGCTATCATCCCTCCGTCTACCAAAAAATAATCCCCTTCATCTAGTCCCCGTAGGAGGCAAATATTAAGGAGGTGCACAACTTCCAACACCAAGATGAAGACAATTAACACATACACATAATGATGTATAACATAATAATCTCTATCTCATCTCAATCATATGCTAGGGTTTCTCCATCTCCCCAAGAACTAGAGATCTACTTAGACATGGAGGCAATCAACATCATGGCAATGGTGATGGAAACAATCATAGATGAATGGTACTTGTATAAATCCACAACGAGTATGGAAATTACAACAATATCTAGATGGATGAGATGGGATGGATGGAGATTGTGATGGTGAATTGGTTGATGAAGATGGAGATTGGTGCCTTGGCCTCCCACATTTGCGTAGGGCGAATATGGATCCCTTGGGCAAGTTCCCCCTCCAGATGACTTCCGGAGGTAAGGTTTTCACGATTTTGTTCTGTATGTTGTCTCCCCGATCTAGTTGCACGGGGTGTTATGTCTACGCACACTTCTATTCTTGTAGATAGTGTTGAGCCTCCAAGTGCAGAGGTTTCCCTTAAGTGGATCACCCAAGGTTTATCGAACCCAGGGAGGAAGTGGTCAAAGGTATCCCTATCAAGCAACCCTGCAATCAAGATATAAGAAGTCTTGTGTCCCCAACACACCCAATACACTTGTCAGGTGTATAGGTGCACTAGTTCGGCGAAGAGATAGTGAAATACAAGTAATATGGTTGATTATAAGTGGTAATTGCAATCTGAAATAAAAGTGGCAGCAAGCAAACATGTAACAGGACTGATTGTAAACAGTGTTTCAATGCTTAGAAACAAGGCCTGGGGATCATACTTTCACTAGTGAACACTTTCATATAAATATCTTCTCTTTATGATGCTACCCTGAACTACTATCCGGTTGAACGATGTAGGGCTATAATAACACACCTTAAATTTCACATTCCCCATCTAGATAACCCCTCACTATCACCTTGAACGCTAGATGGTTCCAGCAAACACCACAATCTCATAGAGACATCCAACTCAAATTATACTCATGATAAGTATTTCTGTAATCTTAGCCAAAGTGCCACACGGTGTGCACACTGTCAACTTCACACACGTGGGGATAAGGAGAGATTAAGTAAAGAACTTGAGTAGCAGAATAGATCTATTAGATTACAAAGCTCATGATCTCAATAAGATCATTCATAGAGAGAGATGAACACATAGCTACCGGTAGAGCCCTTAGCCTCGAGAGAGAACTACTCCCTCCTCATCATGGGAGTCAGCAACGACGATGGAGATGGCAGTGGATTCGATGGAGATGGCTCTGGGGGCACTTCCCCGTCCCAGCAGGGTGCCGGAATAGAGACTTCTGTCCCCCGAATCTCCTCTTCGGGGGCGGCGGCGTTGCGGAATTTTTCGTGGAATTCTGATCTAGTCCTTAGGGTTTTCGTCCCGGGAGGAATATATAGGCGAATGGGCAAGGTCGATGGAGGCCTGAGGGACCACACCACCTCCTGGAATGGCCTGGCCTAGCCCGCGCCACCAGGTGGTGTCGCCAGCCCCTGGCCCTCCTCCGTCTCTGCTTTAGACTCCGTCTTCGTGTCGGAAAAAATAGGAGGTTTGGCTTTCGTTTCGTCCAATTCCGAGAATATGTCTTTTCTAGATTTTATAAAACCAAAAACAACAGAAAACATGCAACTAGCACTACGTCATCTTGTCAATAGGTTAGTTCCATAAAATGCATAAAAGTATCTCAAAATGTAGACGAAACATAAGATAGTTGATATAAAACAATCATGGAACATCAAAAATTATAGATACGTTTACGACGTATGAGGGTGAAACCATTTGAAGAGGTGGAGACGACGCCAACTATACGACCGGAACTATATGGCCGAAAACATATTCCGGTCGTATAATTGGTCGTTGAACCGTCTCTATGCCTCGATTGCTTCGGGTTTTCTTCTAGTATTATTGATATTTCCCAAATAAGCGATTTAAGTTATTTTTGACTCATTTTCTCCCCAATACAACTGCTCCAAGAATTGTGTCCAGTGGATCCATCATCTGTCCTGATCCTGGTGAAAACGGACATAAAATGTGCATGCTAGCGCCGTAAAATACCAACATCCTACATCTACAATGCAAAATAATAATATAAAACATGATGGAAATATGCACTCATCATGTAGCTGTAGGATTTGCATTGCGGTGGCCTTCAGACCACCTTATAACTTGACGGTAGCCAGGTAATCTGCCAATGAAGCTTTGGGTTCCTGGAGGTTGTCGTACCTCTGACGGTCATGAGGGAAATCCTTGGGTATTTGGGTCTTGTGAACCCGTTGGGTAAAGCAACTAGCTCTGCATAATTCATAGTCATCCTCGCTGTCGCCGTCGTAGTATCTTCAGCTGTCGCGCTCTTCCTTGGATCTGTTGATCCTATGCTGTGTGACATCATCTCTTAAAATCGTTTTGCGGTTCGAAGCCCGAAAAGTGCACCCGATGTGCGTCCGCGATCGCCGGGTGTGCCGCACCTGCCGAGGGCTGCTGCGATGATGTGGGGATCTGTTGGGTTGTCGTATGATTACTTGCTCCACTTGTGCAAGAGATGCACCCACCATACCGAGGTTTATGGGAGCAGAGCGATGGAGAGCCGCATGGGGATCGTCAGGTGCGGGTTGAGTCGTGATCAGATATATTTGCACAGCTATAATTGTGGCTTGAGCTGTTTTTGCTTTGATGTGTCATGTTAGATCTACTAACATAAACGATAAATCAAGGTCTTGAGTTAGCTCGTTTCTTTCGGCTTCTGGGATATTTTGTAGTCGTGAAGCTCCTTTCCTTGGTTGTGCTCCTGTAGTTACTCTTTTTGATCCGCAAGTATAGCTACCTTGCGCCCGCCGAAGGCTAGACTTGTCGGCTAGCCTTTTTGTTTCGTCGAGTTGCCTCTGCATCCTTAGTAAATCCCTTTTCTTGTGATGGAACAAGTATTGGTAGGACATTAGTTCTTCGTGTGTGGCATCAGCCGCCATTGGATCGCACCTGATATTGGGTCCCTTGCTTTTTGCCATGCTCTGGGTGGTAGCCAGAAGGTTTGTCGCTCGCCTCTGCGTAGTTCTCTCCCTCCTTGGATTATGCGATTGTTTGTCGGATCTCCTTCATTTCCACGATCTCCTTCTTTTCCATGATCTCCTGCATTGTCATTCGACCAAATATCATTATGGTGAAGGATAGGGTTACCGTTGGAGTGACGCTACATTGAGGCTTCCTTGATGACTACGCACACTTGGTCATGCGTTATATATGAACTAGTGAGGTCGTCGTCAGATCCGAGGGAGACACTATTCTGGGGATCAGTGAAGTCCAACAGTTTCTGTTCTGGGTAGATTTCGGCCATCCTGATTTTGAATTCGATACTTTCACCGCTTTCTTCGGGTTTGGTGTTTGGTGGGCTTGATCCATGTGGTGGTGTTATCTAGGAATCTGATTCAAGGGAGAGACCATCAAGATCCCCCAGATCTGCTAATCCTACAGAGTTTTCTTCGTCGTTTGCTGGCCGTGGTGTGAATTCTTTAGATGATCCGATGGAGGATGCAAGCATCACCATAGCCGCAACTTTTTTGAGTGATGGTCCCGACGAGATCGGAGCCGATAGGCGTGATTCTTTGGGTTCCTCCACGTGAAAGTGGAAACATCCGATGATAAGATCGGATCCACCGTTGAAGTCGGTGGGAATCGAGACAGGGGTGGGCGGGCGTGGTTCTGCTTTCTGTCAAATTGTTGCTTGATAAAAAGGGGTCCGCCGAATCCATGACTCTTTCGTTCAGGTTTCCCACAGGCGGCGCCAATTGAAGAGGGTTAACCTCGGCAATGCCCAAGGTTACAGACTTAGGGTTTTGAGAAAAAGAGAACGATGGGGATTTTGTCGGATGTCAGACAAACATGGTAGTCGAAGTCGTCTGATTATCAATGGACAATGAGGTTACATATTGCTCGGGTGTTTTTCTAGTACCTCTCCGCTGGCTCCTCCCAGCCTATATATAATATACTTGGTCCCAAAGGCGTATACAGATAGGTTACATATTTATGATGACAATACCAATACAATGTCGATTTCTATTTCCTTATCTAGCAAAACTATAATTTCCGTCGGATTCTTCCTAGGCCTTCTTCTTTGGTCTTAAAGGCCGTGACCCTTTATGTAGGTACGGTACCCAAAGATAAGCACTCGAGTAATCATACCCATGTCACTAATACTACCTACAACAACTAGACTTGTTACACTAATCCTACCTACATCACATGACAATCCTCATAGTACATCATGAATACTGACTGCCAAGATGTACCACAAAGGGTCTAGATCTACTAGGAGCAAGCACATGCGAACATATGAACTATGAGCGAGAACATGGTAACAGATCTAAGCTACGAGCTAGGGTTTGTTGTCTCTTATCACGAACACAATTTTGACCGACGAGGATGACATGTCGGAGATAGCCGAGGATGAAGGCTTGCCAGTGATGAGCTAGACCCACCAGAGTTGGAGGCGCCGCTTACCTGCTCGTCAGTGAAGAAGGGAATTTGGAGGGAGAGCTCGAAATTGGGGGAAATGATGGCAAGGATTTTGGAGGCGGAGGAGGAGCAGTGTTAATAGCCGGTGCGAATCGGCGGGCGGTAACACCAATTTCTCCCGCCGGATTTTGCGAGGTCCCACCATCCCTCCCTTGCACGTGCGTATGCATCTTCTTCTCGCGCGAGCGCGAGAATAGGTTTTGGCTCCGTGGAAACGTCCAATTTGGGCGTTCCTCCAGAGCCAGCCTGAGGGAAGCTTTGAAACTCGTGCGGTGCAAAGATTCCTCCACGTGTGCGAAACCAAACGTGCTTATTTCTTCCCGCTCCATGCGAGAAACGGGAACACGAGCAACCAAACACGCTCTAAAAGCAATACCTGTGTTTCTCTGTTCACGGAATAACGAGAACGCGCATACAGAGAACAGAATAACACGTCCCTGGAAGCTCGTCTTGATCGCCGTTTGGCTTCGCATGCTGCCATCTTTGTGTGCTGCTCCCAAATAACTCGAGATCAACAGTGGTACCGGACAAAGTCGTTGTCAGCTCCGTCCGTTGTTCCACACTTCTACTAAGAGTCGACTTACCTATGCACCACCAAAGTTTACATGGACCCATGCGGGTTGGGCCATGCCGCTACCTTTGCACGAGGCGATGGTGCATGCCATGGGATCTGCTGGTTTGTCCCTAGGCCCAATGGATGGTGCTGTCGTTGATCAGGTGACATGCCCGCCATGTTGATTTGTCGAAAAAACATTCGAGCAGTCCGATTTTTTTAGACATGACTCCAAGTACTGGAATCCACACAACCAAGTTCCTTATTTTCACTGGAAACGAATTCATACTTTTTTGACAATGCAATGGCTTTTTTAGATCAACTACATATCATTAATCGAAAAACAAGTTACAATAAGCAATACAAGTGGAAACTAAAAGATAGACCGGGATAAAATGATTCTCCTGAATTTGCAGATAAAATCTTATGAGATTGAGAAATACAAAATGAGGGTTTCCTACAACCACCGAAGCCATCGGCCGCCACCCAATTCTAGTGCCACCAAGACAGACACCAAAATAGACGCCGAGCCTCCACCATTGCAAGATCTAAAAAAGTACCATCGCCAACGAGGCTTTGTGATTTGATGAACAAGCTTGTTGCATACAGCGAGGCACATGTCGTTGTGACATGTCGATCGAGGGATGTCCCCGTGCCATCTTGGACCAAGATCCGCCGCACATTGGCGAAGTCAGGGAAGAACGGCAAACCCACCACCTCTAGACCACCATCCGTATTCTAGAGAAATCACCTCGCCTCGGCCGCCACCTTCGTCGCAGATAACAACGAATGGCAGTAATAGAACGAGAAACAGATCTCACCAGATCTAAAGAACGACGACAATACCAAGCTGTCGATCTGAAGGACCAACCAGCACATGTTACCATAAACTCCGAGGGGCCGCCGTGATGGTCACTACCGGTGGGAGTAGAGTTCAGGAAGACTTATTTACCTGGGTGCCTCTCCCACCACCTCAATAAGGCACCACAGCAGACATATCCAAACCCTAACTACTATACCAAAATAGAGGAAACGAGGTCCCCCTCCCTCCTTCCGTCGGGCGGCAAGCAGAGGAAGAGGGGACTAGCGTCTTGGCTGGTGGAAATCGAGGGAAGTTTTTCCCCTCCACCGCCTCTAACTCGTGCGAGAATGGCGAGGTTGAGTTTAGAGAATAACAGGGCAATGGCTTCTCTATTGTAGCCAGAAACGCAAGGGAACCAACCTTCATGGCTATTACCTTTGGCACATGGCCTCAATCCCTTGATATGTAATAATAAGCTCTCACAGATTAGAAAGTCATTCGCTTACTTCTTACCAAAGTATTTAGTGATAAAGCCGGTTAAGATATCAAAGGTGGCTCATGATTGCAATTTTGCTACTGTATGTTCCTGGGTTTTTTCTCTACCTTGTGCACTAGTACCATGTCTTTACATAATTTGAATTGATTAGTGTATCCAAGGACATTTCGCCTACTTATGATTTGAGTATACTTCGAGTTGAGTAGAAATGTTCTAATTTTTTAATCAATTCATTGTCTTGCCTAATTTTAGTTTTGACTTGCTAGGTATAAGGCAAGAAAAGAATAACTCAGCGGCTACTTCTATATGTAAAAATACGTCTAGGCTGTATTTTTTATAAAGCAGATTTATTAATATCATGAAGATACCAATTACATCCAGTCTCTGCACCAATAATATTTCCATCGACATCACAGATGCACACAACCAAGAAAAAAGTGAAAAGAAAGCAAAGACCCATCGCCATGGTGAACCACTCACAACAGTAGCACTCTAACCAGCACCGAAAACAACACCCAGACTACAAATGAGATTCTCCATAAGCAACGCCTCCATTCCATGGTTGCAAACATCGCGTCTAGCGTGTATTTATGTCCTAATTGGTTGCAAACATCGAAACTATTTTGAATAACTATAACATTCCATGGTTCTTACATGAAAGATGAGGCTCGATGTAAACGACACAGAATTCTCAATGATTTCCATGGAAAAATGCTCATAAGAAAATTGTAAAAGTTCATCCTTCACAATTAAGGTAACCACTGAGAAATGCGCATGAACTAACCCTAAACCCTTTGCAATGCAGCTATGATCTTTGGTACATCTATTCCGAAATAACTCCAGTAAACCGTCTATAGGATATTGTGTAGCCATCAAACCATGGTTAAGGCATGTTTTGCTGCTTAAATTTGTAGTCCCTACTGCGCCTTTGCCTGCTAGATCACATGGATTTGTAGAGTGGTTCCCACACACTGGCGGTGCAGGTACAACTGTTGCTAGCTTCCCTTCTACAATGCAAACTGAGCACTGTCTGCACTCTTGTCAAGCAAGTGCCAAGAAATAGACAGCTGGTATAGGTAAGTATATTATATATAGCTTCACCATTTTGTATGGAGTCTGACAAAGGGTTGCCTCTGTTTTGCATGCTGTCATGCAGAAATAAACCTTGGTGCTTAGGCATTTCTTTGCATATACGAGAGCTGTAGATCCTGTGATTGCTTCACGTGGTTCTTCTGTCCGAGGAGTGGCCCTCTTATTTTTGCACATTCGGTCTCGGCGTGGATCGCTGAAACATACTAGCAAAACTATAGAAGCATGGGGCATTCAACAAGAAATGTAGAGGCCCATTGTATATGTAGCTGACAGAGATAGCCGAAGAGGAAACTTGCACGCCATAGTCAGGTAAACATGATGACCGATGGCGGCGCCGGCCATGGCCGGAGGCCCGGAGCCTCCGGTCTGATACTTACATGGGGGATGGGGCCGGTTGGTGTCAGGCCAGGAGGGCACCTCTAGATGAGGCAACGGAGGTTTGCACATTCTCTTCATGGATGGAGACATACTTTTCTCACTGTTTGCACCACCCATTGAGGCATCGCTGAAACGGTATAGCACAGGAACAGAGATCAACAGAACAGGGCTCGGATTTCTATCGGTCATGCATTAGCAAATATTTTGCGCCTAGATCAAGGTGCAAACATTAGCATTCATGCTTCTGCTCAATCACTAATGTTTACAAGCGCCAAGCAGGTCGTGATCTTTTTTTTAAGATCGACACGGGCAGTCCACCCCCGGTTCCATTGAAAGATCAATGAAACCTGAAGAAACTCATGTCTTTACAAAGGAAACCATAGGAGAGGTCCTTTTTAACAACCGAACCAAAACAGATTGACAGTTTAAAGCAGACTTTTAACGCAAAAACTAATTTACAAAGCCAAAGGGGGTGCATCCACACATGCTGGGGAGGACTAGAGAGGGGAAGGGAGGATTGCAGCTTCTAGAATGGATGTCAGCGTCTCCCATGTCCCTAGCAGAGCTGCCCTCTTGGGAGCTGGAGATTAAGGTTGATCATCTTCTATCTCATCATCATGCCCCCTACTCAGCCACTCGTCAGCTTGAAGCTTGAGTTCAGGATTTTGGAGAGGTAAACACATAACCTGTCTCCCTCTTTCAACATCTCCTCCTTGAAGATCAACCTCCAGTGTTTTATGGAAGTTAAGATCTTCCTCAGAACCCGATGCAAGTTAAGCCAAGGTAGACCATTAAAGATCATGTCATTCCTAAATTTCCAGAGACACCAGAGGGAAGCAGCGCATATAGAATTTAAAACTGCATATTTCTTATTAGCAATCCAGAATCTAGCTACTGACATGTAATCATTTCCAATATTAATGTTAAAGAACCTGGAAATGATCTCACAGACCTGTCTAGCAACTAAGCACTAGAAAAAGAGGTGAGCACAGATTCATCCTCACTACAGAAAATGCATTCTTCAGGTTTATTCGTATGTCTCTTCTTCAAGTTATCTCTAGTCATTAGCTTGTTATGGGCAGGAAGCCAAAGGAAAATATGTATTCTAGGGGGTATGTGTAATTGCCAAACAACAGGAATATAAATGGGTGTCACTCCTCCAAAATTAATGAGAGCATACAAGAAAGTGGTGGAGTAAACCCCTTTATTTTCATACTGCCAGATTAGAGCATCAGTGTTAGTATTGAATGAGATACTAGAAGCAATTCCTTCTAAATTATACCACTTAGCAAGCAAATCACTGTTAAACTTCCTCCTAAGAGTGAGCTTAAGGGATGAGCCATCCCAAACCTGCTTGACAGTTTTGTTATGCTCATTGCAAATGACATAAATTGGAAAGAATTGGAAAGATAAAGGGAAGGTCCCAAACCAGGTATCTTCCTAGAACCTGACATGTGCACCATCTCCAATCTTGCACCTATAAGAAAACCTAATACTGTCAACAGCCCAGAGGACCCCTTTCTAGGATGAGAGAACCCAGTTTTTTTGCTACAGAAAATATTAGGTTTTTTTGTGTCATATTTTGTTTCTACAATGGTTCTCCAGATTTTTCCTTCATCCTGGGAGTATCTTTTAATCTAGGAACCAAGAAGAGACAAGTTAACATTAGCCAGATCAGGGATCCCAAGGCCACCAAATTCCTTCTTCTTACAGACTAACTTCCAACTAGATAGATGGAGCTTCCTATGCCCTTCAAAGTCATTCCAGAGGCAATTAGCCATCTGAGAATTAATCAGGTCCAGGGCCCATTTTGGATACTTAAAAAAGGAGAGAAGATAAATAGGGATACTTGCTAAACAAGTTTTAATGAGAATAACTCTGGCTGCATAAGAGAGGAGCTTCCCTCTCCAACCAGCAATTCTCTTGAGAATTTTATCAATAAGAGGTGGAATGTCTTCTCTTCTAAGCTTCTCAAAGTGTAGGGGGTACCCAAATACTTAATGGGAAAGCACCAACAGTGCATCCCAGAATATCAGAGAAAGCAATGACATCAGACTCATCAAGGCCTATAGGGATAAATTCACTCTTGGAGTAGTTGATTTTCATCCCAGATACCTGTTCAAAGCAGGTCAGGACCCACTTAACGTGATCGTGCCTCTGGTTTGCACAAATGGGCTGACCATTTGTTTGTCTAAGCTAGTGCGTTGTGCCTGGAGTCTATATCTCTCTACCCACATTAGTATTTCTGTTTCTCTGCAATCTGCACACTTGCACTCTATTTTTTTGGATTTTTGCATTCTGCACGCTTTCAAAATAATCAGCGTTGGTTAGTCCGATTGACATTGGTTTCATTGTTAACAAATCGTAATCAGATACTCTTCTTTTGTGTTTTGACCACGGAATCTGTCTAATCCATTGCCAAATTAACAGTTTTTATGACACTAACAATTATGAAGTAGATTTCGTATACCATTCAAGTTTGAAACAATATTGCTTGTATATACACACCAGCAATCCAACTAGCATGTATTTTCTTGTTTTTTCGACCAACCAATTACCATACGGAAGCTAGCAGCGCTGTTGGCATGTCGATCCCGTAACATGACGACATTATAATACATGGTGCTTTTCTTCACTATCAGGAGTGACCATCTTCGGCAACCTTTCTCTCGTCAAGCTATCGGGAGAATCTTCCATGTCAGTGGTCACATCGTCAACACCTTGCTCAATGCTCATCCACGACACCTGATGGCAAACTATCCTACGGAGAACCTCCTATTTTGGCTGCCTCACCATTCATTTACAAACATCCTCTTCATTTGGCCTACTCCAATATCTCACAACGAAACACTCCAAAGATGATTTTGTCAACCAAAGTTGTTTGCACCTTGGGTGATCGAATTAAAACGGGATGGCAAGGCATGCTAATATATATAGCTGCACCATTCGTATGGAGTCTGACCAAGGGTTCGCTCTGTACGCATGCATGCTGTCATGCCACTAGTAGAAAATGGGCCTTTGATTCGGGCCATTAGTCCCGGCCGTGGCTAGGGCCGAGACTAATGGTCCGAACCAGACGGCCCGAGGAGGCCGAGGCACTATGTCCCGGTCCGTAAGGAACTATTAGTCCTGGTTTGAGATACAAACCGAGACAAATGGGTCTGGGCTGGCGCGCGTGCTCCTGGCAGAACCTTTAGTCCCGGTTTGTATCTCAAACCGGGACTAATGGCCTGGCCCTATATATATGCACCCAGCCCTCCACTCTCTCCTGTTTTTTTCCTATGTGAGAGGTGGGTATAACTTTATGCTAACTTTTTTTCTTCATATGCACTAGAGGTGTTCGGTCAAATGCCTATTAGAGCGATGCCACTTGAGTTCACACAAGACAAAATATGATATGAGGTGTCAGAACGACACTTAGGTTTCTCCTCTTTGTTTTGAAGTGTCCTAAAAGGTTAGCAACTATTTTCTCGTTTTGATTGCGCGGTACTAATTTAAGCATCGTGATTGCATTTGATATATATGCATGGTTGTATGATGCAAATGAGCCACCCATGGATGTACGGTGATCGACGCTCTGACGCTTACAGAGAAGGCCTGCGTTCTTTTCGCCTTGTGGCCGAGGCGAACAAGCGGCGGGATGGTTTTATGTGTTGTCCATGTGTTGAATGTCGGAATGAGCAGGCTCATACTTCCTCAAGAGTCATTCAGAGCCACCGGCTTCGGTCCGGTTTCATGTCCGGCTATAATGTTTGGACCAAGCACGGAGAAAGAGGGGTTATGATGGAAGACGGCGATGAAGAAGAGAACGATGATGACAACTACCGATCTATGTTCCCCGAATACGATGATACCGCAGTTGAAGATAATGAAAAAGAAGGGGGTGAAGAACGGGAACCACATGGAAGACCGTAAGAAGGCCGGGATGTTGAGGCACCCTGCTGATGGTCGGCAGTGGAGAAAAATCGAGAGAGACTTTCCGGACTTTGCTAGTGACGCAAGGAACTTATGGTTTGGTCTAAGTACCGATGGCATGAATCCTTTTGGGTAGCAGAACTGCAGTCACAGCACCTGGCCCATGACTCTATGTATCTACAACCTTCCTCCTTGGTTGTGCATGAAGCGGAAGTTCATTATGATGCCAGTGCTCATCCAAGGCCCGAAGCAACCCGGCAACGACATTGATGTGTACCTAAGGCAATTAGTTGATGAACTTCTACAGTTGTGGGCCAAACCAGGTGTACGTGTGTGGGATGAGCACAAACAGTAGGAATTTGACCTACAAGCGTTGTTGTTTGTAACCATCAATGATTGGCCTGCTCTTAGTAACATTTCAGGACAGACAAACAAATGATACAATGCATGCACGCACTATTTAGATGAGACTGAAAGTATATATCTGGATAAATGTAGAAAGAATGTGTACACGTACAATCGTCGTTTTCTTCCGCCTAGTCATCTCTTAAAGAAGAAAGGCAAGCATTTCAATGGCAAGGCAGAAACCCGGACGAAGCCTGTCCCCCATAGTGGTGCTGATGTATTTGGTAAGGTCAAGGATTTGGATGTAATCTTTGGAAAGGGTCCTGGAGGGCAACCAGTTCCGAAAGACCCCATTATCGGACACGCACCCATGTGGAAGAAGAAATCTATATTTTGGGAGCTACCCTATTGGAAAGTGCATGAGGTCCGCTCTGCAATCGACGTGATGCACCTGACAAAGAATCTTTGCGTGAATATTCTAGGCTTCCTGTGCTTGTATGGGAAGTCAAAAGATACCCCGGCAGCACGGCAGGACCAGCAACATCATAAAGGACGAGACGACAAGCATCCAGGGCAGTTTCAAGGGCTTGCCAGCTACGCTCTTACCAAAGAAGAGAAGGAAATCTTTTTTGAAGTCCTTTTCAGTATCAAGGTCCCGTCTGGCTTCTCGTCGAATATAAAGGGAATAGTAAATATGAAAGAGAAAAAATTTCAAAACCTAAAGTCTCATGACTGCCATGTGCTTATGACGCAATTGCTTCCGGTTGCATTGAGGGGAATTCTACCAGAAAATGTTCGACTAGCCATTGTGAAGGTATGTGCATTCCTCAATGCAATTTCTCAGAAGGTAATCGACCGAGAAAGTCTATCAGGATTACAGATTGATGTGGTCCAATGTCTGGTCAGCTTCGAGTTGTTGTTCCCGCCATCCTTCTTCAATATTATGATGCACCTCCTAGTTCACCTAGTCGAAGAGATTAGAATTCTCGGTCCTGTGTTTCTACATAATATGTTCCCCTTCGAGAGGTTCATGGGAGTCTTAAAGAAATATGTTCATAACCTTGCTAGGCCAGAAGGAAGCATCTCCAAGGGCTATGGAACAGAGGAGATCATTGAGTTTTGTGTTGACTTTCTACCTGACCTTAAGCCGATTGGTGTTCCTAAATCTCGGTATGAGGGGAGGATGACTGGAAAAGGCACACTAGGAAGGAAATCAATGGTATGTAGGGACGAGTATTCTTTCACTCAAGCACACTACACAGTTCTACACAATTCCACCATGGTGGCTCCGTATATCGAGAAACACAAGAATATTCTACGCTCCGAAAACCCGGGGAAGCCTGAAACCTTGATTAAAGGGGAACACGAGAAGTATTTTGGCAATTGATTGCAGACACATCTCATGAATAACACCACTGTTGGAGATGAGTTGTACTCGTTGGCCAGGTTACCATCTTCGACTATATGTACTTTCCAAGGGTATGAGATAAATGGGAATACATTTTACACGATCGCCCAAGATAAAAAGAGCACCAACCAAGACAGTGGTGTCCGCTTTGATGCAACAGATGAAAATGGGCAGATTGACACATATTATGGGTACATAGAGGAGATATGGGAACTTGACTATGGACCTACTTTTAAGGTCCCTTTGTTTCGGTGCAAATGGGTCAAGCTGACAGGAGGCGTGGTACATGTAGACGAAAAGTACGGCATGACAACAGTGGATCTCAACAATCTTGCGTACATGGATGAACCATTCGTCCTAGCCAATGATGTGGCTCAGGTTTTCTATGTGAAGGACATGTCTACCAAACCGAGAAAAAGGAAAGATAAGCAAAAGAGTACAGAATACGATGAGCCAAAGCGCCACATAGTTCTTTCAGGGAAAAGAAACATCGTGAGAGTGGATGATAAGACAGACATGTCAGAAGATTACAATAAGTTTCATGAAATTCCGCCCTTCAAAGTGAAAACTGGCCCAAGCATCCTGTTAAATGATGAAGATTCTCCATGGCTACGGTGCAGAAGAAAACCACAACACTAGATGTTGGTGATGTGTAATAATGTATTAAACCTTTTATTTGAGACATAAATCTATGTAATTAAACCTTTTATTTGAGACATAAATCTATGTAATGTATTAAACTTTTTATTTGAGACAGAGGTGGGAACCGGTGGAAAGCGCGGGAACGCAGTGGCGCGGTAAACTTTCATCCCGGGTGGGGGTTCAAACCGGGACAAAAGATGGGGGGCCTTATCTGGGGGAGGCTTATCTGGGAGGGCCTTATTTGGGGGGTGTCTAACCTTTAGTACCGGCTGGTGGGTGCAACCGGGACTAAAGGTGGTTTTTGTGTCATCTAACAAAACTGTCGGTGGGACAAGGACGCGTGGGTAGCCTTTAGTACCGGGTGGGGGCTCAAACCGGGACTAAAGCTGCCTGTAGGATAAGGACGCGTGGGTGGACGCACTACTCGATGAGATAAAGCATGTAGCACACGACGCCCTGTCGGAGGAAGAAGACAAAGTAGAAGCGGCGCCATGCCTATAAAAGGAGCATCGATACGCCATGGCAAGCAACTCAACAAGCCAACATGGATGGAGAGTTTCATCCCCATGGATGGAGGAAAGGGTTGGGAAATCTCCCGTGGCGGAACTTCTTGAAGATGCCCTTGGTGCACACGCCCTATGGCATCTTCGGAAGTTCCGCCTCGGAAAATATTTTCCTGCTAGCCCGTGAAAGACTCCATCTCCGCCTCCCTGGGGTTAGAGGTATGGTGGAAGCCATGGGATAGAGTGGAGAGAGGCGGTAGATATGAGTGTAGATGTGCTATGGCAACGACCAAGCCAACATGGATGGAGAGTTTCATCCCCATGGATGGAGGAAAGGGTTGGGAAATCTCCCGTGGCGGAATTTCTCGAAGATGCCCTTGGTGCACACGCCCTATGGCATCTTCGGAAGTTCCGCCTCGGAAAATATTTTCCTGCTAGCCCGTGAAAGATTCCATCTCCGCCTCCCTGGGGTTAGAGGTATGGTGAAAGCCATGGGATAGAGTGGAGAGAGGCTGCAGATATGAGTCAAGATGTGCTATGGCAACGACCAAGCCTAAACCCTAAACCCTAATCCCTAAAGGGGCTACCCTCGTACGGAGAAAGCTATAGGGGTAGACGATCCGAGGCCCCCGGTCTAGGGTTTCGCCGGAGGAAGACCACCGGAGCGTCGGAATCACATGAAAATGGCAAAATGGTTAATAGTTTGACTAGTTAGAATAATTATTTTATAGAAACAGAAAATGGATTTGAATCTTTTATTCAAATTCAAGCACTTTTTATGTTAAAAATATGCAAAATATAATAGTTGATGCATTTTTAAATTGGAAATGGCAAAATGGTTATTAGTTTCACTAGTTAGAATAATTATTTTATAAAACAGAAAATATATTTGGATTACTTATTCAAATTCAAAAACTTTTCATGTTGAAAATTTTCTCAAATTCATGAGTATGCAAAAACTGTATAATTCAAATGTTTAAAAAATCTAATAGTTACAAATTGTAATATTTGAAAAAACAGACGCCAACTTAGGCCCAGCGCGCGCATATTTGGGCCTTTAGTCCCGGCCCAGAACACCATCCGGGACTAAAGGCTCTGCAGGCGAAAAGGCATCCAAAGCCTTTAGTCCCGGTGCGTGGCTGGAATCGGACTAAAGACCCCCCCCTTTAGTCCCGGTTCCAACCACGCACCGGGACTAAAGGGTGTGGGCGTATTTATTTTGTTGCCTTCTTCCCCGGTCAAATCCATCAACCGGAGCGAGGAGCTAGCACTATGCCGCCAGGCTGCCGAAATTTACCTCGCTATCTCGCCGCCCGTCCGCGTACCCCGCGTGCCGTGTTGCCGCGTCACGCCGTCGCCTCTCGAGACGCGCACTCGTCCGCCCCGCTGCTGGGAGGTAATCCCTCCCCCTACCGCGCGCTCTGCCTCCTCTCCGTCGCCGGCCCCAGCGAGCCCCGCGCGCTGCCTCCATCCCCCCAGCGAGGCCGGGCGGCGCCCCGCGACCGGCGAGCCCCAGCGAGCCCGTTATGCCTCCTCTCTTGTATTTTTTATTTGTATATTAATTAATTAAGAATTATTACTAGTAATAGATAGAATTATTACTAGTATTTCTAGTGTATGTTTTTTGTATTACTAGTATCTTTTTTGTAATAGATAGATAGAATTATTACTTGTATTACTCGTATTACTAGTATGTTTTTTTAATAGATAGATAGAATTATTACTAGTATGTTTTGTATCTTTTTTATATTTCTAGTGTATGTTTTTTTTATGAATTTCTAGTATAGTATATATTAATTTCTAGTGTATGTTTTTTTATTTCTTGTATTTTTATTATATTGTAATATTTATTACTAGTATATAAATATAATATATATATATATGTTTGTGTATATATATTTATTACTAGTAATAATATATATAGTAGTATATTATATAGTATGTAGTATTATAGTGTCGATTGGGAAAGACAAGCATCAGTGCTAAATAAAGATAAGCTAAAGAAATAACTACCCTAAGTCCGGTAGGTCTCGTGGGCCCCCGGACTTAGGGTTAGGGTGGTGGTGCTAGCGGGCCACCAGACTTAGGGTTAGGGTGGTAGTGCTCGCGGGCCCCCGGACTTAGGGTTAGGGTGCTGGTGCTCGCGAGCCCCCGGAGATAAGGTTAGGGTGGTGGTGCTCGCGGGCCGCCCGGACTTAGGGTTAGGGTTAGGGCATCACTAGAATTTTGCTATTGTTTAGTATTATTGTAGCAAATTGCGTGTTCATATTATTGTTTAGTGTTATTTTATGCAGCAATATTGAATGAAAAATGTTATTGTGTGCATTTTGTAGAAAACTATGGATCCAATCCAGAGATACCTAGCACAGGAAGAAATTCTCGAGGATATGATCAACGACACCCCCATGTTGATCCACCCGAATCTCCGTCGATTTATCTGAACCCCTCCGGTGAGGGAAAGGAGGTCGACCGAAATGATCAAGGAGAAGACAACGGCGAGGTATATATATGAAGTCTGGTGATCAGTAGATGCATTAACTGAGTTGTATATATATATAAATTGACAATTGTTTCTTCTCTTAGGCCTCCATATCGAGCAAAAAATATTCCAAACGAGGCCCGGCCAAAAAGTTGGACGCATCTACGCGTTATACAATTACGCGGGTATCACCACGGGGTGAACCGGTGGAACCCGAAAAGGCTAAAACTGTATTTAAACAACAATGCAGAGTTATGGTTAGGGATCGCATCCCGATCACCGTTCGAGAGTGGAATAAGACCAAAGGGGCGAAAGCGGGTGAGTATGTCTCCGACAGGTGCAAAGAGGGTCTTTGGAATGACCTCATGACACATTTCACCCTGCCAGAATGTGAGGATGATGCCGACACAGTTGCATTGAGGAAGAAAGTCAAGCAGTGGACTCTTACGAAGATGGCCGAACTATTCAAGAACTGGAAGAAAGCATTATGGCAAAAGTATCAGAAGACGAAGAAGACTCCTAAATTTGAATGCTATCTAACGAAGCAGTAGGCTAACTGGGATGCATTTGTGAAGTACAAGGAGTCACAACCTGCTATGGAAATGTCGGAAAAAAAACAAGAAAAATGCCGCGATGAAGAAATATCACCATCACCTGGGGCCAGGGGGCTACGCGGCTGCCATGCCAAAGTGGGATGCTAAAGAGAATGAGCTGCTTGCTAAAGGGATCACTCCAGAACCAATATGCGAAGAATGGGATCTGAGGGCAAGTAATTGGTTCCTTGGGCATGGGAGTGAGTATGACGAAAGTACATGGGACCTTATTTGCAGTGACAGGATTAGGATACCCCGGGATACATGGCAGAAAGTGTTGAAGGAGATTAAAGCGGGGACAACAAAGTTCCGTCCCGATAGATAGAAAGACTTGCTGACAAAGGTCCTCAGGAATGACGAACACGGAGGACGTGTACGAGGCCTTGGCCCTAGTTATACGTGGGAGATGGGGTTCCCCGAAGACAGAGATACTTATAGGAGCCGAGAGAGAGCAAAGAGGCGACGACAGGAGGAGGAGGGAGACAAGTTCACCGAGTTGATAGGAACACTTCGAATACATCAGCAACAAATTGACGAACTTCGAGGAGCAGCGCGCCTGCAAGATCCTGTACTCAATATTACTGCCGTCCCATCTCAGCGGAAAAGCAGCGTGGCTGAATCGGAGGTCCCTTCTGACGATGCACGTATGGTAGATGGCGGTCCCGGCTACCCCGTGGATGGAATCATGGAGCAGGCATCTTGTGAGCTCCATCAGAAGGTGAAGAACCTATCCATCAAGGTGGCGGTCGGATGTGCTTTACCTTGTCCACCTGTCGCACGCTGGCATGGCCGTGAGATTCCAGCTGGCTATGCTAAAGTTGGTGTGGATGAAATCGCAATGGGGTGGGACTCAATGGAGCTTGACATCCCTGGACATGAAGGTGAGAGGACACTCGGAGAAGTACTAGGTGGTATCATTCTATGGGACAAGAACAACATCAAGCTTCCAGGCTGGACGCCAAAGCCAACACCGCCTCCGAGTGGTCGCATGTCACCTTCACCTCCATCACCTCCAAGAAGCCCACCCCATGACTACGACCACTACAGCCCGAGTCCATCTCGATCTCCGCCGCAGCCTCCGATTAGTACTAAACGACGCAGGAGCCCAAAACGACAAATGTCGCCCCTCCCAAGAGTACCTCATAAGAATCTTTCTATCAGACCTTACGATCGTACTAACGAGGAAACCAACATGATCGTAAAGGCCGAATGTGTTGCGCAGCTTCAAAAGAAGAAACCTGAGCTCGCCCCAGTATACACGGAGAAGCAAAAAGCGTATGCACTTTCTTTTCTGAACACAAAATCGCAATATGACTTGCACCATAAGCCAGATGACTATCGACGCACACTTCGGAATGAAGTGAAGAAGAGCAAATCAAGTAGAAGTGTAAGCGGGAGCAAATCATCAAGTCAAAGTGCAACCGGGAAAAGAAAGGACGTCCCGTAGCTCGGGGAACAGGCCAAAAAATCGACCCCACCCCTCAAGGTGGTATCCTATGCCACTCCCCAGCAGGATATGGAAGAAGCTAAGAAGCTTGCGGCCGCTATGAATGTGACTGTTGAGGAATTGCTAGGTTCCTAGGACGACAAGTTACCCAAGGCTCAGGTAGTCCCTACATATGTCCCAGGGAAGCCTCTGGTCAGCTTTGAGCAGTTCCAACAACTGCCAACACAATTGCGGAGTTTACATAAATGGTACTTGAAAGCCGTAAAGGAGGAGAGAATAATGATCGTGGAGAAAGTCCCACATGACTACTACTTCCAAGAAGAAGAGGTCCATCTTCAGTTTCCAGAACTCTTCCAGTTATACACTTTCGACGCCCTCGACAAAAGACTCATGAGTTGCTATTGTCTATAAGTTGTTGAATTCATTGTCTATATATAAGCTGTTCATTTTTTTCAGTTGTTCAGTTCATTGCATGTAATTATCCTAATTATATCCTTTTGTACTCTATTATTATGCAGAATGAAGATCATGGAATGTAAAAGAAGGTCAATCTTCAGTGTTGGGTTCATTGACCCAGATAAAATACATTGTCGGACGCTAAAGTTAAAACCCGAGGACACACAGGAAAACCTTCTAAGGTTTCTAACGGAGCAAAATTTCTGTGACCACATACTGTTTCCTTACAATTTCGCGTGAGTGTCTTACTCTATTGTACACATTCTCTTTTGCTTACTCGATGTTAAGTGTAATTGATGAGTTACTGATGTATATATAAACGTGTACAGTTTCCACTGGATTCTCATGGACATTCAACTTGATAAGGGAAGAGTTGAAGTCATGGACCCATTAAAGAGACCCCTGGAACAGTTTAGTGACATGCAGGACATGCTCGAGAGGTTATTTTCGCGCTATAGCGGTCTCTTTCATTGATTTCCTGAGATATCATGTAATAGATAACTTATTCATTTTCTTTACCGGGTATGGTTTGGAACCAGATCAAGACTGCGGTTACGGGTGACTTTACTGAGAAGCTGACGTTTAAGCCGGTCTCAGTAAGTAGTAGGCGCATCTCTTTACTTCTAGTTTCAATACAATTATGATGCTGGATTATTATTTTGATTGAATTCTATTCTCGTAAAGTGCGCAAGGCAGCCACAGGGGACGAATCTATGTGGATTCTACGTTTGCGAGTTCATTCGCACGTTTACCAGTGAGCTGAATGATTATAGAGTCGATGTAAGCAATACATTCATAACATTATTTTTATTACCGTCACTTTTTGTTATCATGATTGATATTCATATTGATCTCCTTTTCTTATATAGTTTGAGAAAATGCGGGATCAGCTCCTACCATAGCAACGCGTAGTAGCAATTGCTGAAGAACTGGCAGGATTCTTGATGAACGAGATGATAGATGACGCTGGAGAATTTAGTGTGAATAGGCGCCGATGATCCCCGACCGTGTAATTGAATAGACGGGCTCTAGTACCGATAATTGTGATCTCCATGTGTAAATATCATGTATATATTTGTATGCTCGATCTTAAGAGAAGTTATCTTATGTATGCACGAACATGTACGGTATGTGGTAGCGTAGAAAACTATTTTGAAATGAAAAAAAAGAATACAAATTAAATTCTCTGTCGCGACAGAGAAAGTGCCTAAAATTCTGCCGCGGCAGAGAACCATTTGTCCCGGTTCGTAATACGAACCGACACTAATGGGGGGGCTCCCAGCGCCCGCAGAGACAGCCACGTGGATGCCCATTGGTCCCGGCTGGTAAGAGGGCCGAGACTAATGGGTGGGCCTTTAGTCCCGCCCCTCTAGCCCCGGTTACCAGGACCGGGACTAAAGCCCCTTACGTGCCGGGACTGGAGGCCCGTTTTCCACTAGTGTGCAGAAATGAACCTTGGTGCTATGCCATTTTTCGCATGAAAGCAGCAAAACTTGTGATCGCTTCATGTGGTTCTTATATGTTCTACGAGTGTCTTGTTTCCCGATTGACTTGGTCCGCACATCCGGTATTGGCACAGATTGCTAAAAATGTAGAGGACAATTGTTTGTGTGGCTCATAGAGACGGCCGAAGAGCAAACTTGCACGCACTAGAAAAATGGCCTTTGGTCCGGGCCATTAGTCCCGACCGTGGCTGGGGCCGGGACTAATGGTCCGAACCGGACGGCCTAAAACCTCCGAAATCATTTGTTCCGGCCCGTAAGACCGTTCAAACCGGAACAAATGGGCTAGTCTTATATATATGGCACAACTCTCCATTATTTTTTTATGGGGGGGGGTGTGACATAGTTTGTGCTAGGTTTTTTCTCTTGTGCACTAGAGGTGCTCGATGAAATGCTTGTAAGAGCGATGCCACATGAGTTCACACAAGACAAACATGATATGAGGTGCCCGAGACACACTTAAGCTTTCTCATCTTTGTGCCCAAGTGTCCTAAAAGTTTAGCAGTCCAAAACAACAAACTTTGTCCCTCCCAAGAGTACCTCACCAGAATCTTCTCACAGACCTTACGATCGTACTGAAAAGGAAAACACAGCGATCGCAAAGACCGAATGTGATGCGCATTTTCAAAAGCAGAAACCTGAGCCCGACCCGGTATACACCGAGAAGTAAAAAGCGTATGCACTTGGTAATCTGAACACAAAATCACAATATGAGTTGCACCATAAGCCAGATGACTATCTACGCACACTTCAGAAGAAAGTGAAGAAGAGAAAATCAAGTAGAAGTGCAAGCGGGAGAAAATCAAGTAAAAGTGCAAACAAACCAAGTGCAAACAATCCAAGCGGGAGCAAAGAAAGTGGGAAAAGAAGGGACGTTCCCCAGCTCGGGAAACAGGACAAACAATCGATCCCACCCCTTAGGATGTTATCCAAAGATGTTTCCCAGCAGGATATGGAAGAAGCTGCGAAGTTGGCGGCCTCTGTGGGTGTGAGTGTTGCTGAATTACTAGGTTTCCAAGACGAAAAGTTACCCAAGTCTGATGTAGCCCCGAGATATGTCCCATGGATGCCTCTGGTCAGCGATTAGCAGTTCCAACAACTTCCAACACAAATGCGGAGTTTATATAAATGGTACTTGAGAGCCCTAAAGGAGGCACTAGTAGAAAACCGGCCTTTTTTCCGGGCCTTTAGTCCCAGCCGTGGCTGGGGCCGGGACTAATGGTTTGGACCCCAACGGCCTGAAGCCGTGACACCATTTATCCCGACCCATTAGAGACCATTAGTCCCGGTTTGTATCTCAAACCGGGACAAATGGGCTGGCCCTATATATATGGCACAACCCTCCTACATTTTTTCATGGAGGAAAGTTGGCATAGTTTGTATTAGTATTTTTCTCTTCATATGCACTAGAGGTGCTCGATGAAACGCCTGTGAGAGCGATGCCACTTGAGTTCACACAAGACAAACATTTTCTCGTTTTCCCGAGCCACACTTAAGGTTTCTCCTCTTTGTTTCGATGTGTCCTAAAATTTTAGCAACTATTTTCTCGTTTAGACCGCGTGGTACTAACTTTAGCATCGTGATTGCGTTTAATATATATGGTTGTATGATGAAGATGAGCCATCCATGAATGTACGATGATCGACGCTCTGACGCTTACAGAGAAGGCGTGCGTTCTTTTCGCCTTGTGGCCGAGGCGAACAAGTGGCAGAATGGTTTTATGTGTTGTCCATGTCTTGACTGTCGGGATGAGCAGGCTCGCACTTCCTAAAGAGTCATTCAGAGCCACCTACTTCGGTCTGGTTTTTTGTCCGCTATAATGTTTGGACCAAGCAGGGAGAAAGAGGGGTTATGATGGAACACGGTGACGAAGAAGAGAATGATGATTTCAACTACCGATCTATGTTCCCTGAATACGCTGATACTGCAACGGAAGACAATGAATAAGAAGGAGGTGAAGAACGGGAAGCAGATGAGCATGCTGATGATATTGGTCGGGTCATTTTTGATGCAAAGCGAGACTGTGACACATAAAAGGAGAGGTTGCAGTTCGAGCAGATGTTACAGGACGACAACAAATTGTTGTACCCAACTTGTGAAGATGGCCAGAAGAAGCTAGGTAGCACAATGAATAGCTGAAGTGGAAGGCAGAGCCCGGTGTTTCTAACTCGGGATTTGAAAAGATGCTAGTAATAATGAAGAAGCTGCTTCCAAGAAATAACGAATTGCCCTCAAGTACGTACGACACAAGGAAGCTTGTCTTCCCTCTAGGATTAGACGTGCAGAAGATACATGCATGCCTAATGACTATATCCTCTAGCACGGTGAGAAGTACAAGAATATGGATAAATGCCCGGTATGCACTACATTGCGGTATAAGATCAGAAAAGATGACCTTTCTGATGCTGAGGGCGAGCCACCCAAGAAGAGGGTTCCTGCCAAGGTGATGTGGTATGCTCCTATAATACCACGGTCGAACCGTTTGTTCCAAAACAAAGAGCATGCAAAGTTGTTGGGATGGCACATGGAAGACGGTAAGAAAGACGGGATGTTGAGGCACCCTGCTGATGGTCGGCAGTGGAGAAAAATCAAGAGAGACTTCCCCGACTTTGCTGGTGACGCAATGAACTTATGGTTTGGTCTAAGTACCAATGGCATGAATCCTTTTGGGGATAAGAGCTGTAGTCACAACACCTGGCCCGTGACTCTATGTATCTACAACCTTCTTCCTTGTTTTTGCATGAAGTGGAAGTTCATTATGATGTTAGTGCTCATCCAAGGCCCGAAGCAACCCGGCAATGATATTGATGTGTAACTAAGGCCATTAGTTGATGAATGTTTACAGTTGTGGGCCAAACCAGGTGTATGTGTGTGGGATGACCACAAACAGAAGGAATTTGACCTAGAAGCATTTCTATTCGTAACCATCAATGATTGGCCTACTCTTAGTAACATTTCAGGACAGACGAACAAAGGATACAGTACATGCACGCACTGTTTATATGAGACTAAAGGTATATATCTAGATAAATGTAGGAAGAATGTGTATCCGTACAATCATCATTTTCTTCTGCCCAGTTATCCCTTAAGGAAGAAAGCCAAGCATTTCAATGACAAAGCCTGTCCCCCGTACGGGTGCTGATGTATTTGGTATGGTCAAGGATTTAGATATAATCTTTGGAAATGGTCTTGGAGGACAACCTGTTCCGAAAGACGCCGACGGACACACACCCATGTGGAAGAAGAAATCTATATTTTGGGAGCTACCCTATTGGATAGTGCATGAAGTACGCTCTGCAATCAATGTGATGCACATGGCGAAGAATCTTTGCGTGAATATTCTACGCTTCCTGGGCTTGTATGGGAAGTCAAAAGATACCCGGCACCACAGGAGGACCAGGAACATCATAAAGGACGAGACCACATGCATCCAGGGAAGTTTCAAGGGCTTGCCAGCTACGCTCTTACCAAAGAAGGGAAATAAATCTTTTTTGAATTCCTTTTCGGTATCAAGGTCCCGTATGGATTCTCGTGGCATATAAAGTGAATAGTAAATATGAAAGAGAAAAAATTCCAAAACCTAAAGTCTTATGACTACCACGTGCTTATGACGCAATTGCTTCCGGTTGCATTGAGGGGAATTCTACCCGAAAATGTGTGACTAGCCATTGTGAAGGTATGTGCATTCCTCAATGCAATTTCTCAAAAGGTAATCGATCAAGAAAGTCTAACAGGGTTACAAATTGATGTGGTCCAATGTCTGGTCAGCTTGGAGTTGGTGTTCCTGCCATCCTTCTTTAATATTATGATGCACCTCCTAGTTCACCTAGTCGAAGAGATTAGAATTCTCGGTACTGTGTTTCTACACAATATGTTCCCCTTCGAGGTTCATGGGAGTCTTAAAGAAATGTGTTCATAACTGTGCTAGGCCAGAAGGAAGCATCTCCAAGGGCTATGGAACAGAGGAGGTCATTGAGTTTTGTGTTGACTTTCTTCCTGACCTTAAGCCGATTGGTGTTCCTGAATCTCAGGATGAGGGGAGGCTGACTGGAAAAGGCACACTAGGAAGGAAATCAATGGTATGTAGGGACGGGCACTCTTTCACTCAAGCACACTACATAGTTCTACACAATTCCACCATGGTGGCTCCGTATGTCGAGAAACACATGACTATCCTATGCTCCGAAAACCCGGGGAAGCCTGACTCCTTGATTAAAGGGGAACACGAGAAGAATTTCGGCAGTTGGTTGCAGACACATCTCATGAATAACACCACTATTGGAGATCAGTTGTACTTGTTGGCCAGGTTACCATCTTCGACTATATGCACTTTCCAAGGGTGAAATTAGTTAGCTCGTCGGTGTATCGATCTAGTTAGAGAAGTTATAAACTGCAAGATGGTGTGCGAGAGCAGGGACAACACTACAACCAACTTGAGGGAGATGCCGGCGGATCCCAGTGCTCCGGCATCTCCAACAAGTTGGCCATAGATGCACTCCCTAATATGAGAAATTAGTTAGTCGGCACAAGAATATAAAAACATCTTCATAGTTCTGGAAAGTTGTAGAGAGACCAACACTAGCTAGTAGGAACCGATCTATTAGTCGCGGTTTCCTAACTGGGACTACGGAATCAGGACTAAAGGCCCCCCTTTAGTCCCGCTGGTCCAGCCATAAACCGGGACTAACAGTCAAGACATTTATTATTATTAAAAAACTAGGACTAAGTAATCAGGACTAAAGGCCCCCCTTTAGTCATACTCATGTCTAGCTTCAGGGTCATCTTCGTCATCATCGCGGTCGTCGTTGCTAGGCGCACGCAGCTGGATCATAAGCCCAGCCAGGGCATATTCTAGGGGTACCTGCCACTCCGGCCTCGGATTCACGACGCGCAAGGGAGGGGGCTCCTGGATGACGATGTCGCGGTGCACGCGGCCTTCACCATCACCACCCTTCTTGTGGCTCCGTGGAGGGTCAAAGTGCGGGCACCGCAGGCGAGGATGATCTCCCTAGGCGGTGTAGCGCATCACACCGATGATAGTCCGATTTTCCCACCACAGGTGGCGACCGGCCTCGTTGTGGTTCAATGGGGGCGGGCCATCACCCTCGTACCTGGCGATCTCCATTTCCCACCGGTTAGCAAAGAAGGCATTCCAGGTGTCGTAGTTGTCGGGATCCCAATGGGGATACATCCGCTGCTCCGGCGTGAGTGATACGTTTGATCCGGATTACGGATGTAGTATAGCTTCTTTTTCCCTAGTAGACCTAGGTTATTGAATCCTCGGAAAGAGAATGCATAGTGAAGTTATTTTAACGGACCATCGAGAGTTTTAGAATTCCTTTTGTGTTTTTACCGGACCAATATCTTGCATCTTTTTGTTGTTGTCGATGATGGAGAGAGAGGGCCTAGGCGTTTGGTTTCACCTATAGCTGTGCAAAATATCTTATGGGAATAAAAGATAAAAATAAAGTATGCATGTACATGTTAGAGCAAGATAAATTATATGTGGGAAGTGCATTTGTAATTGCTATTGCCTCCACAACCGAGCAATAACCTACTAGTATCATCCATATATGAAAGAGAACTAATGATATGCATAGTGATATCACCATTAATCCCAAGTAAATCCCTCACATACAACCATACTATGCCTTCTGTCACTGGGGTTCCCAACCTGCAGATTAGTCATTACTCATACTCCCTATACCTGGCTCAACCCTCAGGGTCTTGGGTACCTGACAAGTCCTTGGATTGAGGCAAGAGAGGATACAATAATCATCATGTCATACAAACTAATACACATTCCCATCTATGATAAATAACATGCACAAACGCTACATGGCTAGGCCGACACCCTTAGCCCAGGGAGAATTACTCACACATAGAGATGAGATCAACAATCATAAACATTGTAATGAAAATCATAAGATTGATAGCAATAGTCTTACAATGTCGCCAATCAGAGAAGAGATCTACAATCCCAAGTGGTGGGATATGGCTATGGAGATGGAGAAGGGTTTTGAGATCTGGAGGCGGCTAGTGATCTGTGGCAGAGACTTTTTAGCGAGGTCTAGTTTGTTTTCTCGTCGCCCGAGGCTTCTTTATATAGGGGTCCCTTCACGAAAGTTGATCTGTTTGACCTAACGATGGCGGCGCCAACTATACGACCGGAGCTATACGGCTAGAATTTTCCTCCGGTCATATAGTTGGTCGTTAAAGCGTATGCCTCCACTTGACGGCTCCTGGTTTCTTCTGGTTGTTGGAAATCTTGTATCTTTGACTTAATGTAGTGATTCCCATCTTTAAACGACATTATCTGCGCAGGAAAAATATAAAAGAAAGGATTGCATACCGATTTGAATATTAGGCATCAGTGGCAGGATTTAGAGATAAATTCCATCAAAATTATGAATAATATCTAGTTTAAATGTGGACGTGGGTGGCTATATTTCAGAGCCATTAGTGACCTTGAGGTAGAGGTGGTTCGTGATGGCCGCCTGGCGGTGGAACATTAAGGCACGGGAGGGACATGAACTCCTCCAGCACTCAACATCTAGTCAGCGGGCAGTTGGTAGCCTAGCGGGCATGGGTAGCTAGAGGCGCACATCGCCTTAGTCTCCTCTAGGGTCAGAATGGCCTAGTATGCGGTGTCATTATTGTGAGAGGGGAAGTTGTGGATGTGTGGATGGCCATGGCGGTCGCCCAGATATAGAGAGAAATGGCAGGAAAATATGGCAAGAAGCGGAGGGAAATGGCGGGAATGCATGACGCGTGGCTTGTCGTCTCTAAGAAGGGCGGGAAATATCTTAAGTCCCGGTTATTGGCTCCAACCGGGACTAAAGGCCCCCGAAATATCTTCACTCCCTGTTACTAGTTTTAATAATTAGACCCTAGAACCCTAACCTGAAACCCTAAACCCTAAACCCTAACCCGTAACCCCTAAACCCTAACACTAAACCCTAAATTCTACACCCTAACCCCTAACCCCTAAACCCTAAAACCTAAACTCTAAACCCGAAACCCTAAACCCTAAACCCTAAACCCAAAACCTAACCCCTAAACCCTAAACCCTAACCCCTAACCCCTAAACCCAAAAACCAAAACCCGAAACCCGAAACCCAAAACCCTAAACCCTAACCCCTAAACCTAAACCATAAAATATTGTAAGTTTTATCATTTTAATAATATTAATAACATTGTATGCAATAAGGTGAGAAATAGAGTTTCGGTCATTTTTTTTTTTAAAAAAGGGACCTTTAGTCCCGGGTCATGGCATGCTCCAGGACTAAAGGGGTGTCGTTGGTGTGTGCCCCTTAGGGTGGTGCCGAAAACCCTTTAGTCCCGGGGAGTGGAATGACCAGGGACTAAAGGGGTGATCTTTAGTCCTAGTTCATGGCACGCCCGAGACTAAAGGGTCTTTAGTCCCTGGGAGTTCCACGAACTGGGACTAAAGGTACATCCCCTTAAGTCGCGCACAGGCTTCTTCCCTAATATCATTCGATTCTCTATGTTTTTCCAGGAGGCGCCCTCGACAACGACGAGACGCCGATAGGCTACCCGATTCGGAGTCGCCGTCCGCGCCTCGTAGCTCCGGCCGCCGCGCGGCGTGTCGTACTCCTCTCCGGCCGCCACTACCTCCAGCCGCCACAGCCACGCGTCGCCCCGACCAGGTACTCCTCGTCTTCGTCTACCGCCACACGCATCTCGTCTCCGACTGACACTAGGGGCAGCGCTGGCAGCGGGCAGAGAGAGGGCCGGGCACCACACCCTCTCTCTAGTATTTTTTCTAGTATGTTATTATTACTATATAGTGTAATGTATAGTGTATAAAAATATATAGTGTACAAAAAATATATAAACTATTTTTATTATTACTAGTATGTTATTATTACTAGCTATATAGTGTAATATATAGTATGTTATTATTACTAGTATGTATTATTATTATTTTTCTACTATGTTATTATTACTATATAGTGTATAAAAATATATACACTATTTTAATTATTACTAGTATGTTATTATTACTAGCTATATAGTGTAATATATAGTATGTTATTATTACTAGTATGTTATTATTAGTTTATAGTATTTTTTTCAAGTATGTTATTATTACTATATAGTGTAATATATAGTGTATAAAATATATAGTGTATAGTGACCGGAGTTAGGGTTAGGGTGGTGATGCTCGCGGGCGACCGGAGTTAGGGTTAGGGTGGTGGTGCTCGCGGGCCCCAGACTTAGGGTTAGGGTGGTGGTGCTTGCGGCCCCTCGGAGAAAGGTTAGGGTGGTGGTGCTCGCACGCGACCGGACTTAGGGATAGGGTGGTGGTTCTTGCGAGCCTCCGATGTTAGGGTTAGGGTGGTGGTGCTCACGGTCCCCCAGACTTAGGGTTAGGGAGGTGGTGCTCACGGGCCCCCGGAGATAGGGTTAGGGTGGTAGTGCTCGCGGGCGAACAGACTTAGGGTTAAGGTGGTGGTGCTCGCGGGTCCCCAGATTTAGGGTTATGGGTGCAGGTCGGGGGGTTTATAGAGGTATGGTGGGCGACTGGACACGAGGCCCACGCGAGACATCACTAGAATTTTGCTATTGTTTACTATTTTGTATTATTTTATATTGTGTGAATTTTGCAGAAAACTATGGATCAAATCCAGAGAGACCTAAGACGGGAATAAATTCTTGAGAATATGATCGATGGTGCCCCCATGTTCATCCACCTGAATATTCGTCGATGTATCTGAATCCCACCGGTGAG
This sequence comes from Avena eriantha, assembly GCA_910589775.1. NCBI lineage: Eukaryota > Viridiplantae > Streptophyta > Magnoliopsida > Poales > Poaceae > Avena > Avena eriantha. The sequence continues at coordinate 54,125,024 of OU342744.1, read as the reverse complement.
GGTGAGGAGGTCGACCTAATTGATCAGGGAGAAGCTGATGGCTCCGATGATGGAGAAGCCAATGTCTTCGGTGGACCCTTAACAAAGTCCGGCAAGGTATATATGAAGTCCGGTGATCAGTAGATGCATTAATTGAGTTGTATATATATAAATTGATGAATGTTTCTTCTCTTAGGCCTCCACATCGAGCAAAAAATATTCCAAACAAGGCCTAGCCAAAAAGTTGGACGCATCTACGCGTTATACAATTACAGTGGTATCACCAGGGGTGAACCGTTGGAACCTAAAAAGGCTAAAGGTCTATTTGTACAACAATGCGGAATTATGGTTAGCGATCGCATCCCGATCACCGTTCGAGAGTGGAATAAGACAAAAGGGGCAGAAGAGGGTGAGTATGTTGCTGATAGGTACGGTCTTTGGAATGACCTCAAGGCACATTTAATCCTGCCATAATATGAGGATGATGCCGACACAGCTGCATTGAGGAAGAAAGTCAAGAAGTGGACTCTTATGAAGATGGTTGAACTATTCAAGAACTAGAAGAAAGCATTATGCCAAATGTATTAGAAGAAGAAGACTCCTCCTAAATTTGAAGGCTATCTAACGAGCAGCAGGCTAACTGGGATGCATTTATGAAGTACAAGGAGTCAGAACCTGCTAAGTAAAAGTTGGAAAAAACAAGAAAAATGCCACGAAGAAGAAATATCACCATCACCTGGGGCTAGGGGCTATGCGAGTACCATGCCAAAGTGGGATGCTAAAGGGAGTGAGCTGCTTGCTAAAGGGATCACTCTAGAACCAATACGCGAAAAATGGGATCTGAGGGCAAGAAATTGGTTCCTTGGGCATGGGAGTGAGTATGACGATAATACAGGGGACTTGCAGTGACGGGATTAGGATACCCCGGGAGACATGGCGGAGAGTGGTGAAGGATATTAAAGAGGGGACAAGAAAGTTCTATCGCTATATAGAGAAAGACTTGCTAACAAAGGTCCTCAGGAATGATGAACTCGGAGGACGCGTCCGAGGCCTTGGCCCTAGTTATACGTGGGATATGTGGTTTCCCAAACACATAGATACTTATAGGAGCCGAGAGAGAGCAAAGAGGCGACGGCAGGATGAGGAGGGAGACAGGTTCAATGAGTTGCTAGGAAGACTTGAAAAACATCAGTCATAGATTGACAGATTTCGAGGAGTAGCGCGCCTGCAAGATCCTACACTCGATACTACCGCCATCTCATCTCAACGGAGAAGTAGCGTGGCTGAATCAGAGGTCCTGTTTGACGATGCATGAATGGTAGATGGTGGTCCCGGCTACCCCATGGATGGAATCAAGGAGCAGATATCTTCTGAGCTCCATCAGAAGGTGAAGAACCTATCCTTCAAGGTGGCAGTCAGATGTGCTTTACCTTGTCCACCTGACACACACTGCCATGGCCGTGAAATTCCAGCTGGCTATGTTAAAGTCAAGGTGGATGAAATCGCAACAGGGAGGGAATCAATGGAGCTTGACATTGTTGGGTTCGCTGCATAGAAAACAAAAAATTTCCTACGATGGGAACTATACGCCAAGATCTATCTACTAGATATAAGCAATGGGTGGATATACATCCATAGAGAACTTATCCTCGAAGACAACAAAGCTTTGTTAACGAGTTGGAACTAATGGATGATGTAGTCGTACACTTGCTGATCTCAAGATCGTGATGAAGTCCAGCAGGTCTGGCTCCAGCACGTCCATCAGATCCAGCTCCAGCAAGTCCAGCACCACCAAGTCCAGCACCGCAAAGCAGCGGTGCATCCGTGATCGCACACACGTCCGGTACCCCGACAACCTCCATCCCTCGCTCCAGCAAAGCAGCGGGAAGCAAAAACTCCTTTCCAGATAAAGCCACCGGGAAACATGTATCTCGCTAATCCGAGACCATGAGGGAATAATACTAGAGGGGAAGAGAGATCCTTCACGAGAAGGTGTGAGTGATAAGTGAGGAGAGGGGGGCCTTTTATAGGAGGAGGGGGGTTCCCCTCCCCATGGCCGGCGCCCCAAGGCGTGACCCTTCACCTCCTCATTCATGTGGTGGTAACTCCCTCCACATAAATTTGCCCCTTCACATTCTCTTTTAAAGTCTCCACTTTAAATGCCTTAAATTTTTCTCCAAATTTAATGCTCTCTCATTTAATAAAACTCTTTTATTAGTTTTATTCAGAATTTTGTTAATTACTTTAATTAACAAACATTCACATAAAACCCCCTGCAACATTTCAATATTACATGCAGAACCAATTTCAGCAATTTCACCCGAAACAGTTTCGGTGTCTATTGAAATAATTCCAGCGCTTTCTTAAATCTTTATCTGAAACATATTTGCTCCAAATTGTGTCGGTATCCCTTCAGTGTGTCACCCTACGGTTCGCGAATAATGCAGACATGATCGAGACCCCTTTCAGATCGAGGGCCCAGAGTATATCTATCCGTCATCGGGATTGACAAATTCCACTCTTGATCCATGAGCCTCAACATAACACCTTCGTAGTACTGAACCCACCTTTATAGTCACCCTGTTACGGTGTGATGTTTGGTGTTATCAAGATACTCTTCTGGTGTTAGCAATTAACATGATCTCATGGTCTAAGGACTAAGATTACTTCGTATGATGTTATAGCAATATAAACATAATGACTTTGATCGTAATGCTATACTTCAGATGAATGTTCATCACATCATTCTACCAAATGTTGTGACCTCGTTATTAACAACATCCAATGTCCATGATCAGGAAACCTTGATCATCTTGTTAATCAACGAGCTAGTTTATATGAGAGGCATTACTAGGAACTTTGTATTTTGTTTATTAAACACACATGTATTAACGTTTCCAATTAATACAATTATAGCATGCAAAATAAACATTTATCATAAACATGGAATAAGATAATAACCAATTTATTATTGCCTCTCCGGCATATTCCCTTCAGTCTTCCACTTGCACTAGAGTCAATAATCTAGTTTGAAAAACTTTGCGTATTGAACACCTATGGCTTTCTGGTGTTGCATATACGCGATTGCTAGTGGTTAACATAATCTCCGAATCTGACAGTTTCAGGTCCGTGTGTATTTGCATGTCTTTGCGTCTCTACGCATCACTCATTCTCAAATGAGATGGCATTGTATAAATTTGGTCCTTTGGTGATACCTTTAGTTCGTTCGAGTTAAAATATGTTGATATTATTGTCATACAATATATCTTCATAGTATTAGACCACTTTGAACCACACCTAGTTTGATAACAAACTACTTAACACAAATGCCCTCCTTTGCTGCTACTATAGCAGTCATATACTTAGCCTTTTGTTGTAGTATCTGTCACAATGACTCAACTTTGGAACGCATCCAAATCCATCATGGAACATCCTTTCCATAACATTGTGCCACCCATAGTCTAAATTGAGATAAATTTAATTTGTATCTTGTGACAAAACTAGTATCAATGTAACACTTTACAATGAACTACCTTTAACTATTTGTCACTTATACATGATATATTCTTAGTTCTTCCAAAGATCATAAGAATATTTTTACTATTGTCCAATGATCATCTTATGAATCATTCTGGTATGTGCTCATAACATTTAGAGCATAGGACATTCTGGATATATACATATCATGGTATAATCGATCAAAATCTTCATGTGATTTTACTCACCAAGTGTTGAAACACTTGAATCATGATACAATCTTTTCCATGCAGCAAGAACCTTTCTTGTTGTTTCCATATCGAACCCTTTCAATATCTCATATATGTATGTCTAGCACAACCATATTAGCGCCTCAATCTATCCATATATATATTGATGCCAAATATTCCAGTTTTGCCCAAGTCTTTCATCGAAATCTTATTTTAATAAAATTCTTAACTTGTGTCAATACAAGATACATCATTTCCAATCAACAATATGTCCTCTAAATAATGTATTAGAAATATGTCTCAGCAATCCCACTTAATTTCTTGCAAATGCAAGCATCTTCATCATCTCCGATGAATTTAAACTCTTTTAACAATTTCATCATGGTGAAGATTCCAACTCCGCTATGCTTACTTCAACTATTGAAGTTTGCATGCCCTTTTAGCACTATTTGAATTAACAAAACTCTTCGTACCATGTCATGTACACGTCCTAGGAAACCGTTCTATTAGAAGAACCTTGTTTTGTTTATTCAACTACCATATACCAAATTATATGTAGTGGTTGCTACATTAATTCGTCAAGACTATATATCGCTATGAAAGATAAAATCTTGTCATAGTAAACTCCTTGAATATTGCCGTAAACTTCTTTCCAACATGTTGACTATTTCATAGATGTTAAACATCCATGTCTATTTCTTTATAGATCCAAACACGACCGATAGGCTTTACGCCTTTTCAGAGGGTCTTCGAAGTTCAGGAACTTGATTTCTCGTGTATGGATACTATCACGGATTCTATGACTTCTAGTCATTTTATGGAGTCAGGGCCCATCAACGCTTCTTCGCATGTAGTTGGTTCATCATTGTTAAAACAATAACGACTTGCTTATCAAATCACACTATTTGATTCTTACCGACCCACACGATTCAATAGGAACTCTAATCTGCAAGATCACAACCTTTGTAATCGCGGGAGCCATGAGCATTGTGGCCACCACCGGGACACTTTCCGGCGCTGCGCTACTTAGCACATATAGCTAAGGTTCAACAACTTTATCAAAGTTCTATTGTCCTCCCACTTAACTTTTCGCGAAAAATTCCTTCTTAAGGAACTTGACGTTCCAAGGAACAAACTCTTTTGTCCTCAGTGTTATGGAGAAATTCCCAACAAATTCTTTAGGATAACCTACAAAGACGTGCTTATCCGACTTTGGTTGTAAACATTTTACTTATGCATGGCATACCAAAATTTAAGAAAAGACAATTCGGGTTTTATCCCAAACCATAACTTATATGGTGTCATTTCAATGGATCACGATGGTGCTCTTTTCAGTGTAAAAGCGGTAGTCTCTAAAGCTTCACTCCTTAAAACATAATGGCAGTTTTATAAATGACACCTTTGATCTTACCATGTCAAACATGGTTTGATTTCATCTCTCGAATATGCCATACTGCTATGGTTTACCAGAAACACAAATCATGGAACAATTCCTCAAATCTTAGGTGTTTTGCTAAACATGTAACTCAAATATCTTCCTTTATGATCAAATCGTAAACTCTTTTATTTTCTTGTTACAATGATTTTTCACTTCATCTTGAAAGTCTTTGAACAATTTTCAAATGTTTCACACTTCTTCCTTATTAAGTAAATATATAGATGTATTCACTTAAATTTCTGGAGAAAGCATATGAAGCAAAAAGATCAATCGCATATGGATACACACAATGGATGATATAAATCAACATGCATAATATCCAATAAGTTAGTCATCCGTTCCTATTTTTCATATGGACGGAGTTTCAATTATCTCGAGGAAAGTTTCACAAGCGTCAATTGATCAAAATCAAAAGACTCCAAAAATCCATCAACATGGAGTTTCTTCATGTTTACTTTCCAATATAATTCAAACAGCAATGTCACTTCATAAGTGATCTTCCAATCATTTGTCTTACGACATTTTAGCAATAATGTTTATGGATGTGATTTCTCCAACTAGATTTGTAAAAGTTCATCCATCTTTTATGGAATACGGTAATTATTTGAACAACCATTTTTCTCATAATAACGGAACAAAATAACAATTATTAAAACAAATCTTGAAGGCTAGGTTTGACGATAACGAAAAACACAATAACACTTTATTTGTTTTCGATGAACATCATCACTTATTATCTTGCGACTTACTTAGGCCATTGCAATTCATGAATTGCGTTGTCCTGTATGACACTTCATACCAACCAATTCGGTATCGAATACCTAAGAACCACATTGTTTAACAAGCAAGGAATACAACCATAACATGTATATCTTCTATATACCTAATGCGGACATTTCCAACTTTTTCTTTTCTGCCAAATATTTTATAGATTCTCTTTCAACATTTCCTTTTCCTTTTAAAAGAATCTATCAACATCAATAGTGGTGTCATTCACGCAACACATAGTACAAAGCGTGTATAGTCAAATACTAATACCTTTGGACTTGCACTTTGAAGTGGATCACCATCATCAAATGTTTGGCATTCTTTAGTAATCTTTTAGTGTAGTAAACATTTTACTTACATATTCTATTCATCCTTATCATGACAACTTTCATGATCAAGCTACTATAGCCTATAAGAAAGAATGATGAGTATAATTTTAGTTCCTAAAACCTTTTGGGAGATTCGGATGCCTAGCATCTCCATCCTTCACAAATTCTCATACAATATGAGAACATGTATTTTGCTAAATTATACTCTATCATAATGCAACCAAAAACATTATTTCAGATATCACAATATCTTCCACACATGATGGTTTCTGAAACAATTTTTCAGCTCATAGATAATCTTGATATTAAAACAACTTTTGAATATCAAAAATCATGGAGGCAAACATGATACTTTAGATACTAACATTGGAATTCTTACTCTTGATTTAATACTACTTATTAAACTTCATGGAGTAAATAGAGTTTGCTGAAAGTTTGCAATAGGACTTCTAAACTTTAAATTGACATTCAAAACAATATGATACCAGTTCATAAAGTAAATATCCAGAATTCTATAGTTCTATTATCTCAATTAAAACTAAGCATAAGGTAGTAAACAGATGCCAATGACTACTTTGATTTAGTTTATGACAAATATGGTTCCACTAATCCAAATTAGAAATGAACTCCCACTCAAAAACGACATCCCTCGTGCCTTTTTGGTGATTACATGAACCAAATCCACTACACCAAGTCTGATCATCACGTGAGTCGGTGTAGCTTCAAAGGCGAGCATCAATATGGGCATCACATCAACTATATGACTCATGCTTAACCTTTCGGTCCGTGTTCCGAGGCCATGTCTGTACATGCTAGGCTCGCCAAGTAAGAACCTTAGTATTCGCGTGTGTAAAACTGTCTTACACCTGTTCCTATGAAAGCGTAGGGTCGAGTACACCTGACCATCACGTGATGTCTCGAAACACGATCCACAAAACGGTGCATATTTAAGGAATAACACATTTTATCTTGATATCTAAATGAGGGATCATCTTACAATGCTACAAAAAGTGCCAAACTAGCAGTGTAAGATGCTAACATCTAATGTGTAAAGTGAGATGATATGGTCCATGGATTTGATCTCTATCATATGCATCATGGTATGATCCATATCATTCCTTTGTGTGTAAGGCAAAGGTCTATGGAACTTACACGTTAAGTGTGTTGTAAGAGTATCTATCATACATCTACTTACAACAATACCATATCAAGACACTAGCCCAACAACAATCTAAACTAGACGCCTCTAATTTATCCATTGCAAGTTTTACGTGGCTTAGGGCTTTCGGAGATAGAACCGTTCTTACCTACGAACCCGGAACCACAACAAGGATAACCAAGTTATTAGCAACTTGTTGTAAATCACATATTGACTATAGTAGGAAAGACAGACACCCGCTAGCCACTTATGCAAACTAGTTGCATGTTAGTCGTGGAACCGGTCTCATGTACGATGACATGTAAGGTTGGTCCTGGCCGCTTCATCCCACTATGCCACCAATATCCAAAATACATGAAAGAAGTAATAACATGATCATCATCGCCCACATATAAACATATGTGTACTACCCATGCAAAGCACCTACGCATAGATCATGCTCTGATACCACTGTTGGGTTCGCAGCATAGAAAACAAAAATTTTCCTACGATGGGAACTATACGCCAAGATCTATCTACTAGATACAAGCAACGGGTGGATATACATCCATAGAGAACTTACCCTCGAAGACAACAAAGCTTTGTTAACAAGTTGGAGCTCGTGGAAGATGTTGTCGTACACTTGCCGATCTCAAGATCATGATGAAGTCCAGTAGGTCCGGCTCTAGCACGTCCATCAGATCTAGCTCCAGCAAGTCCAGCACCACCAAGTCCAGCACTACAAAGCAGCGGTGCATCCGTGATCGCACACACGTTCGGTACCCCGACAAACTCCATCCCTCGCTCCAGCAAAGCAGCGTAAGCAGCAACTCCTTTCTAGATAAAGCCACCGGGAACATGTATCTCGCTAATCTGAGACCATGGGGGAATAATACTAGAGGGGGAGAGAGATCCTTCACGAGGAGGTGTGAGTGATAAGTGAGGAGAGGGGGGACTTTTATAGGAGGAGGGGGGTGCCCCTCCCCTAGGCCGGCGCCCCAAGGGGTGACCCTTCACCTCCTCATTCATGTGGTGGTAACTCCCTCCACATAAATTTGCCCCTTCACATTCTCTTTTGAAGTCTCCACTTTAAATGCTAATGCTCTCTCATTTAATAAAACTCTTTTATTAGTTTTATTCAGAATTTTGTTAATTACTTTAATTAACAAACATTCACATAAAAACCCCTGCAACATTTCAATATTACATGCAGAACCAATTTCAGCAATTTCACCCGAAATAGTTTCGGTGTCTATTGAAATAATTCCAGCGCTTTCTTAAATCTTTATATGAAACATATTTCCTCCAAATGGTGTCGGTATCCCTTAAGTGTGTCACCCTACGGTTCGCGAATAATGTAGACATGATCGAGACCCGTCTCAGATCAATAATCAGAAGCGGGACCTGGAGATCCATACTGACTCCTACACATTCAATGATGACTTCTGTGATCGTGAGAACCTTTAACGCTAGCAACTAAATCCCTTTGTCTCATGATATAATACATGTCCGAGATTTGATCATTGGTATCCAAATACCTAGTTTGATCTCGTTACCGACATGCACTCTTTTCTCGTTCCCGTGATATAACATTCTAGTGATCACATCACTTGCTTGCAAGCTATCTAAATGTGATATCACCGAGAGGGCCCAGAGTATATCTATCCGTCATCGGGATTGACACATTCCACTCTTGATTCATGAGCCTCAACATAACACCTTCGTAGTACTGAACCCACCTTTATAGTCACCCTGTTACGGTGTGACGTTTGGTGTTATCAAGATACTCTTCTGGTGTTAGCAATTAACATGATCTCATGGTCTAAGGACTAAGATTACTTCGTATGATGTTATAGAAATATAAAAATAATAACTTTGATCGTAATGCTATACTTCGGATGAATGTTCATCACATCATTCCACCAATGTTGTGACCTCGTTATTAACAACATCCAATGTCCATAATCAGGAAACCTTGATCATCTTGTTAATCAATGAGCTAGTTTATATGAGAGGCATTACTAGGAACTTTGTATTTTGTTTATTAAACACACATGTATTAACGTTTCCAATTAATACAATTATAGCATGCAAAATAAACATTTATCATAAACATGGAATAAAATAATAACCACTTTATTATTGCCTCTCGGGCATATTCCCTTCAGACATCCCTGGACCTGAAGGCGAGAGGACACTCAGATAAGTATTGGGTGGTATCATTCTATGGGACAAGAACAACATCAAGCTTCTAGGCTCAGCGCCAAGGCCAACACCGCCTCCGATTCGTCGCATGTCACCTTCAACTCCATCACATCCAAGAAGCCCACCCCATGACTACGACCAGCACAACGCGAGTCCATCTCGATCTCCGCCGTAGGGTCAGCCGTCTTTGCCGCCCGCTAAGGACAATAAGGAAAAGGATGCTCCGTCGATGAGTACCAAACAGCCAAAAATGACAAATGTCGCCCCTCGCAAGAGTACATCATAAGAGTCTTCCCATCATACCGTACGATCATACTGAAGAAGAAAACACAGCGATCGCAAGCCGAATGTGTAGTGCAGCTTCAAAAGAAGAAACCTAAGCCCGCCCTGGTATACACTAAGAAGCAAAAAGTGTATACACTTGGTTTTCTAAACACAAAATCGCAATATCACTTGCACCAAAAGTTAAATGACTATCTACACACACTTGAAAAAGAAGTGAAGAATAGAAAATCAAGTAGAAGTGCAAGCGGGAGAAAATCATCAAGTCAAAGTGCAAGCGAGAAAAGAATGCACGTCCCCAGCTCGGGAAACAGGGCAAAAAATCGATCCCACCCCTCAAGGTGTTATCCTATGACATTCCCCAGCATTATATGGAAGAAGCTGTGAAGCTTGCGACCTCTATGAATGTGACTGTATTAGAATTGCTAGGTTCCCAAGATGACAAGTTATCCAAGGCTGTTGTAGCCCCTAAATATGTCCCAGGGATGCCTATGCTCAGCATAGAGAGGTTGCAATAACTGCCAACACAAATGCGGAGTTTACATAAATGGTACTTGAAAGCCGTAAAGGAGGAGAAAATAATGATCGTGGTGAAAGTCCCACGTGACTACGACTTCCAAGCCGACGAGGTCCATGTTTAGTTTCTAGAACTCTTCCAGTTATACAATTTCTACGCCCTCGACATATCTATCATGAGTTGCCATTGTCTGTAAGTTGTTGAATTCATTGTCTACATATAAGTTGTCCAGTTGTTCAGTTCATTGCATGTAATTATCTTCATTATATCCTTTTGTACTCTATTATTATGCAGAATGAAGATCCAGCAATGTAAAAGAAGGTCACTCTTTAGTGTTGGGTTCATTGACCCCAGATAAAATATATGTAAAGGCGCTAACGAATAAACCCAAGGAGACGGAGGAAAACCTTCTAAGGTTTCTAATAGAGAAAAAATTCTATGACCACATACTATTTCCTTACAGTTTCAAGTGAGGGTCTTACGTTGTTGTGCACATTCACTTTTGCTTACTCAATGTTAAGTGTAATCGATGAGTTACTGATGTATATATAAACATGTGCAGTTTTCACTAGATTCTGCTAAACATTCAACTTGATAAGGGAAGAAGATTTGTAGTCATGGACCCATTAAAGAGAACCCTGGAACAGTTTAGGGACATGCAGGAGATACTTTAGAGGTAATTTTCGTGCTACATCAGTCTTTTTCGTTGATTTCTTGAGATATCACGTAATAAATAACTCATTCATTTTCTTTATTGGGAAGAGTTTGGAACCTGTTCAAGAGCGTGGTTACGAGTGACTTTATTGAGAAGCTGATGTTTAAGCCGGTCTTGTTAAGTAGTACGTGATATGTCCGTGTATCTCTTTACTTCTAGTTTCAATAGAATTATGATCCTAGATTATTATTTTGATTGAATTCTATTCTTGTAAAGTACGCAAGACAACCACCGAGGATGAATATATGTGGATTCTATGTTTGCGAGTTCATTCGCACGTTTACCACTGAGCACAAAGATTATAGAGTCAATGTAAGCAATACATTCACAACATTATTTTATTACCATCGCTTTTTGTTATCATGATTAATATTCATATTGATGTCCTATTCTTATATAGTTCGAGACCATGCGGGATCAGCTCCTATCAGACCAACGCGTACTAGGAATTGCTGAAGAATTTGCAGGATTCTTGATCAATGAGATGATATATGAAGCCGGAGCATTTAGTGTCTATATGCGCTACCGATGATCCCCGATAGTGTAATCAAATAGATGGGCTCTAGTCCCGGTAATTGTGATCTCCATATGTAACTATTATGTATATGCTCGATCTTAAGACAAGTTATCTTATATATGCACGAACGTGTTCGGTATGTGGTAGCGTAAAAATATTCGAAAACTATTTTAAAATGAAAAAATAAATAAATAAAAGGATACAAAATGAATTCTCTGACATTGTAGAGAAAGTGCCTACAATGCTGCCGTCGTTAAGAACCATTTGTCTCGGTCCGTAACAGGAAACAAGACTAATGGGAGGGCACCCCGCGCGCGCGGCAGTGGCCACGTGGAAGCCCATTGGCCCCGGCTGGTAACAGAGCCGGGACTAGTGAGTGGGCATTTAGTCCCGTTGTTCCAATCCTGGTTGCAGAACAGGGACTAATGCCCCTTACGGGCCAGGACTAAAGGCTGACTCTCTACTAGTGAGGACAGAATAATGATCGTGGCAAAAGTCCCACATGTGTACTACTTCTGATCCAAAGCGGTCCATGTTGAGTTTCTAGAACTCTTCCAGTTATACAATTTCGATGCCCTCGACAAATCTCTTATGAGTTGCTATTGTCTGTAAGTTGTTGAATTCATTGTCTACAATTAAGTTGTTCAGTTTTTCAGTTGTTCAATTCATTACATGTAATTATCCTCATTATATCCTTTTGTACTCTATTATTATGTAGAATGAAGACCAGGGAATGTTAAAGAAAGTCACTCTATAGTGTTGGGTTTATTGACCCAGATAAAGTACATATAAAGACGCTTACGGATAAACCCGAGGAGACAGAGGAAAACCTTCTAAGGTTTCTATAGAAGCAAAATTGATGTGACCACATACTGTTTCCTTACAATTTCAAGTGAGGATCTTACTGTACACATTCACTTTTGCTTACTCGATGTTAAGTGTAATTGATGAGTTACAGATGTACATATAAACTTGTGCAGGTTTCACTAGATTCTGCTGAACATTCAACTTGATAAATGAATAGTTGAAGACACCTGGAAGAGTTTAAGGACATCAGGACATGCTCTAGAGGTATTTTTTCGCCATATCAGTCTCTTTCATTGATTTCCTGAGATATCAGGTAATAAATAATTCATTCGTTCATTTTCTTTACCGGACAGGGTTTGGAACCTATTCAAGAGTGTTGTTACGGGTTCCTTTAGTGAGAAGCTGATGTTTAAGACGGTCTCGGTAAGTAGTCCATGATATGTCTGCGCATCTCTTTACTTCTAGTTTCAATACAATTATGATGCTAGATTATTATTTTGATTGAATTCTATTCTTGTAAAGTGTGTGAGGTAGCCACCAGGGACGAATATATGTGGATTCTATGTTTGCAAGTTCATTCGTATGTTTACCACTGAGGACAAAGATCTAGAATTGATGTAACGAATACATTCACAACATTATTTTATTCCCGTCACTTTTTTTATCATGATTGATATTTATATTGATCTCCTTTTCCTATATAATTCGAGAGCATGCGGGATCAGGTCCTACCAGAGCAACGCGTACTAGGTATTGCAAAAGAACTGGCGGGATTTTTGTTGAAACAGATGGTAGATGACCCCAGAGAATTTAGTGTGATTAGGCGCTACCGATGATCCCCGGCCGCGTAATCAAATAGACGGGCTCTAGTCCCGGTAACTGTGATCTCCATATAACTATCATGTATATATTTGTATCCTCGAACTTAAGACAAGTTATCTTATATCTGCACGAACGTGTACGGTATGTGTTAGCGTAAAAATATTCGAAAATTATTTTGAAATAAAAAAAAGAATACAAACTGAATTCTCTGTCGCGGCAGAGAAAGTGCCTAAAATACTGTCGTGGCATAGAACCATTTTTCCTGGTCCGAAATAGGAACCGGGACTAATGGGGGGCACCCGCGCGCACAGCGGCCACCACGTGGACGCCCATTGGTCCCGACCGGTAATCGTGCCGGGACTAGTGCTTAGGCATGTAGTGCCGCTTCTCCGGTCCCAGTTCCAAAACCAGGACAAAGGCCCCTTACGGACCGGGACTAAAGGCACGTTCTCTACTAGTGACACCATACAGTCAGCCAAACACGACGACCGATGGTTCCACTACAAGTCAAGCCGCCTCTACATCGCCGACACTTTCACACTTACATGGGGCATGGGTGGCCGCTGCGTGTCAGGACAGGCGGCCATCACCTCTAGATGAGGCGACTATTTGCACATTTACTTGGTAGATGAAGACATACATTTCTCACTGTTTGCACCACCCGTTGAAGCATCCCTGAAAAGATATATACCCTTTGTTTTAAAATATAAGATGTTTTAGCTTTATAAAAGGAGTGTATCTAGATCCATTTTAGTGGGTAGGTTCACTCCTAACCTACATGAACCTACACACTTCTTTTACAAAGCTAACACATTTTATATTTTGAAACGGAGGGAGTAACATATAAACAGAGCTCAACAAATTGGCCATGCATCATCAAATCTTTTGGGGATGGATCGAGCTGCAAACATTAGCATTCTTGTGTCTTCTTACTCACTAATGCTTACTGGTGCCTGTAAGATAGGGGAAACCCCATGTTAGGTGGACTTGTATTGCTCATTATATAAGAGGATTACAAGGAGTCCCTGTTTTATACAACACGGACATATATACAAGGAATACACACGCATACGTATCCTACATTTATACAAACACGTGTAGGATATGTATTCTAACACCCTCCCTCAGTCAAAACTGGGCAGCCGATGAATGTTGAGACTGTCGCGAAAGTCCAAGAAGAGAGGCGATGGTAATCCTTTGGTGAAGATGTCGGCGAACTGTGATGAACTAGGAACGTGTAGCACCTTAACCTCGCCAGTAGTCACGCGATCTTTGGCAAAGTATAGATCAATCTCCACATGCTTGGTACGTTGGTGATGCACTGGATTCTGTGTCATGTAAATATAGCTCACATTTTCATAGAAGACCACTGAAGCATCATGCACCGGTCGATGAAGCTCCAAAAGTAGCTGTCGAAGCCAACAAGATTCAGCCACCACATTTGCTACCGCCCGATACTCAGCCTCCGCACTCGATCGGGAAACAGTGTGCTGCCGCTTAGCCGACCAAGACACCAAATTCGCGCCGAGGAACAACACAATAGCCTAAAGTAGACCGTCGAGTGTCTGGACAACCTGCCCAGTCAGCGTCAGAGTAGGCCAGCAATTTGTTCGATGTCCGTCGATACAAAGTGAGACCATAGTTGGTGGGGCCACAGATGTAGCATAGAACACGCTTCACAAGGAGCAAGTGATTAGCCTGTGGATCATGCATATGAAGACATATCTGCTGTACTGCATAGGAGATATCTAGCTGAGTGAAAGTGAGGTATTGGATACCTCCTGAAATACTGCTATATTCTGTAGGATCAGCCACGGGATCACTAGACTGAGCTGCAAGCTTAGAAGCTGTATCAACTGGAGTGGAGATAGATTTACACTATAACATACCAGCTTTGTCAAGAAGGTCCAATGCATACTTCTCCTGTGAGAGGAACAAACTGCCCTTAGTGCGTCTGACTGAGATGCCCAGAAAATAGTGAAGCTCACCCATATCTGTCATGCTGAACTCTTTACGAAGAGAAGCAATTATACCGTGCAACAAAGTCGGAGAAGACGCTGTCAGGATAATGTCATCCACATAGAGCAGGAGATAGGCCATGTCAGTGCCACGCCGGTAGACAAACAGGGAGCTATCGGGCTTGGAGCCAACAAAACCAACAATAGCAATGAACAAAGCAAACTGCTGAAACCATGCTAGAGGCGCCTGCTTGAAACCGTAGAGATATTCGTTGAGGAGACACACCTTGTCAGGAAATCTGGGATCAGTAAACCCGGAAGGCTGTCGAGCATACACGGTCTCGATGAGTGTGCCATTGAGGAAGGCGTTCTTGACATCAAGCTGATGAATGGGCCAGTTACTAGAGAGCGCAAGTATAAAACCATGCGTATGGTGGCTGGCTTGACCACAGGGCTGAAAGTCTAATCAAAATCAATACCTTCGCGCTGAGTAAAACCCTGTTGGACCCAACGAGCTTTGTATCGTTCCAACGAATCCTGGTGACAATGTTGGCATGGCGAGCAGGATCAACCAAGTCCTAAGTGTTGTTGGAGAGGAGCGCATTGTACTCTTCAACCATTGCAGCATGCCAGTTGGGGTCTTTGAGAGCACCACGATGTCTTCGGTATTGGAGATAACCCTACAACATGAAGATCAAAAATCGTCTTGGGCTATGATGTCTACGCACTTCTATTCTTGTAGACAGTTGTTGGGCCTCCAAGTGCAGAGGTTTGTAGAACAGCAGCAAGTTTTCCCTTAAGTGGATCACCCAAGGTTTATCGAACTCAGGGAGGAAGTGGTCAAAGGTATTCCCTCTCAAGCAACCCTGCAATCAAGATACAAGAAGTCTCTTGTGTCGCCAACACACCCAATACACTTGTCAGGTGTATAGTGCACTAGTTCAGCGAAGAGATATTGAAATACAAGTGGTATGGATAATTATAAGTGGTAATGGTGATAGAAGATAACTTGATGGCATGGAAAAGACTAAAGTAAAACAGAAATAAAGATGGAAGCAAGCAAACATATAACAAATCTAATAGCAAACGGTGTTTCAATGCTTAGAAACAAGGCCTAGGGATCATACTTTCGCTAGTGAACACTCTCATATAAATATATTATCTTCATGATACTACGCTGAACTACTCTCCGGTTGGACACTCTAATCGATGGTAGGGCTATAACAACACACCTCAAAGTAAGCCTTTCCATCTAGAAAACCCCACACTGTCACCTTGAGTACTAGATGAGTCCAACAAACACCACAATTTCTTAAAGACATCCAACTCCAAATATAACTCATAACAAGTATTTGTAATCTCTAGCCTAAGTGCCACCATGGTGAGCACGCTGTCACTTTCACACACATGGGGAGAGCAGAGATTCATTAAAGCACTTGAGTAGCAGAATCGATCTATAGATTATAAGCTCATGATCTCAATAAGATCATGCATAGAGAGAGAGAGATGAACACATAGCTACGGTAGAACCCTTAGCCTCGAGAGAGAACTACTCCCTCCTCATCATGGGAATCAGCAATGGTGATGGAGATGGCAGTGGAGATCGATGGAGATGGCTTCGGGGGCACTTCCCCGTCCCGGCAGGGTGCCGGAATAGAGACTTTCTGTCCCCCGAATCTCCCCTTCGGTGGCGGCGGCGCTACGGAACTTTTTGTGGCTGGAGGCTTGACATTTTAGGGTTTATGTCTCGGGAGGCTTCTTATAGGCTAGAGGGCAAGGTCGGTGGGTGGCCAAGGGGCCCACACCATGCCCTGACGCCACCTAGGTGGACCCACGCCTAGGGGTGGTGTGGCCACCCTATGACCCCTCTCTGACTCTCCTTCTGGCTCCGTGAGTCTTCCGGGAAACTAGTAACTTTGGCTTTTGTCCCGTCCAATTCCGAGTATATTCATTTTCTGACTTCCTAGAACCAAAAACAGCAGAAAACAGGCAACTGGCACTGTGGCATCTTGTTAATAGGTTAGTGCAAGAAATCATATGAAAAGTACTCCAAAGTGTGGACAAAACATAAGAAAGTAGATAAAACCAAGCATGGAACATCAAAAATTATAGATACATTTGCAATGTATCAACATCCCCAAGCTTAACTCCTGCTCATCCTCGAGTAGGTAAGTGATAAAAAGAAAGAATAATTTTTGAGGTGTCATGCACCATCATAAACTTGATCAAAGTATTTGTAAAACATTCAAAGCTGGGATCATAGACTTCATTCATAACATAAAGACAAAGTTCTAGCAATAAGACAGAGAAACTATGATGCAACATGAAAAGGCACAAACAAAAGATTCATGAATAACAACGCTTTGCAAGAAGTTTGTTTCACATAAAGAAAACATAGCATAGTAGCATTCAGCTTGTCCCTCATAGAGTAGCAAATAAATGCATAGGACACCTTCAAAGTTCATAAGAGTGACTAGATACAATAGTTTAAAACAAGCAATATCAAAGTATGCATCAATCAACTAGTCTTGGGACAATGCACATAGAACTAAGAATGGCCACTATGCTCTCAAAGTAAGTGCATAAAGATAGAAGGTGGAGACTCAATGTAATGGTGGAAGAAAAGCCTTTGTAAAAGGAAGTAGGGATTCAAGTCTCATAAAGAGCTTCCAAAAATTATGGTACTTATTGCTTTCAGCTCTCATTTCCCCTATCATAAGCATCTTGAAGTGATTAAGGTTAAAGTGACACAACTAAGAGGATATGCTTGACAAGTTATAAACTAAAATCTCATGCCCCTTACTTACGAAGACCGAACCTCATGTTACTCAACTTTAGTCACAAGTAAGCTCTTGTCATTGTAAGTACATGTGTATCATAAAGAACCGCCAACGGGGTACCCCTTGCACATGATACGGGAGCTTTCCCATAATCAAAATGACAAGGCAAGTAGATAATGAGCATCTCAGTGATCTTTTTATTTGCTATTTGCATAGGTTTTTATTGAGGATGCTTCATAGAGTGCTCATTATGGTGATGCTGCAAGTTTCCACCATGATTAGGCATGGCTTAGGCTAGCGGCCCAGGCGTTTCTCTAACACACATACAAACTCCATGATCTTACAAGTTCCACTTTTATTTCACACCGTCGGGATCCGTAAGCAAAATAACATGATATCAACGGGGTACAAAGTATAGGTGCAATGTGGAAAGCGTTCGCCATGATATATGGTTCTGCTAACTTCAACTTATAAAGCGCAAGCATATACGCAACAAAGAAGGACCCAATGGTTCAAGTTTATTAGATGCAAAAAGGTAAAGTGTGCCATCAAGTTCGTGAGAGCTTTAATCACTAGTTTTCTCATAACAAGTTTAATTTGGAAGGTAACCAAAAGCATGAATATACTTGGAATAACATAAGCTAGTAGGTAGGTATGGTGGACTCTTTGGAATAACTTGGTTTAGGGAGTTGGATGCATGAGTGGAACTCATACTTGGTTGTGGAGGCTAGCAAAAGACTGGGAGCGACAAACTAAGAGAGCAATAATGGCCATAATCATGCAGAGCGACAAAACATCATTGATCAAATCATAAATTGATACTACAAATTGAAAACTAAAGGATCATAAAGGCTATGATGACCTGAGATAGTCATAACATGGTGTCAGCATGCGCCAAGTCAACCCAAATAAAGCATCAAAGGAGAATACCACTATACTATGCTTTAATATGCTAAAACAACGCATGATTCATCCAAGACACATTAAGCAATCTCAATTGTTTATAACAATTCATGCTACAGCAAAGAATACTAAGCATAAAGCCAAAACAATATCAAGCATGGCATGACAAAGCATAGGCCACAGTCAAAAACAAGCTCTTTTTACCACACAAGCATGAACTTTCCTACTCTTTTCCAAACCAAACCAAACTATTTGCAAACCAATGTATGAAAGAGGGGGTCCAACCAATTTATTCATCAAACTAAGCAAACCAAAGCAAACGAAAAACCAAAACAAAAATGAAAAAGAAGACGCTCCAAGAAAAACACAATTGTGCATGAAACAATAAAAATGAAGCGTTTGGAAGAAACCTAGGATTTTTTTTGATGAAGAAGGGGGTGCCTTGGGTATCCCCAAGCTTTGACGCTTGTACTTCTTGGATATTTTTTGGGGTGACACGCGTGGCAACCCCAAGCTTGAGCTTTATTCCATCCTTCATCTCATTACTCATTCCTTCCATACACCTGAAATTTTTCCTTCATACCAAACTTCACACAATCTTTATTAGCAACATTAGTGCACTCAAGATAAATAAGTCTTACGGTTCAGTTCTAACACCAAATAAACTTCCATTAGAACACTAGCTACTGTAGCACTTCCCTCAAAAAGCTCAATTCCCCAAAAGAACTCAAAAAGGAACCCACAAGAAGCTAATGCAGAAAATGGCAGAAATCTGTCAAAACAGACCAGTAGGTAAAGACGAATTTTTGCGAAGATCTTCTGTTGCTCAAACAAAAAGTGTTGAACTAACGAAAGTTATATAACATCCTGGGGCAGAAGCATAACAAATTACAGCTCAATCCGACATACAGAGCTCTCGCACGAATGTTTATGGCGAAGCACAAAAATCTGTTTCAGGACAGCAACTTTCCCAATTATTACTTCTCTCTCATTAGAGGTTACTCTTGGCACAAAAAGAAAATAAAAAGGATAAGGAACGGTTATTACTGAAGTAATAACTTCCAAGACTCATCTAAAACTTTTGGTTTGTCTCCCAATAAGTACTTTTCTTTAACGCCTTTAAGTTAGGCATGATAATTTGAGAAGATGCTCACATAAAATTATGAATTGAAGTAAAAGAGAGCATCAAGAAGGGAATTCAAAGAAAATTTAAGTCTTACCCACTTACTATGCATAGGAATATTGTAAAGGACAAATCATGAAAGCACAAAGCAAAAAGCATAGTAAAGAAAAACAAGTGCAACTTCAAGAATTTCAACATAAACAGGAGAAACTTAATATTGTTGAGATACATAAAACCATGTTTCCCTCTTTCATAATAACTTTCAGTAGCATCATGAATAAAATTAACAATATAACTATCACATAAAACATTCTTATCATGAGCCATATGCATATAATAATTATTACTCTCCACATAAGCATAGTCATTCTTATTAATTGTAGTGGGAGCAAATTCAACAAAATAGCTATCATTATTATTCTCATCACCATAATCATCAAATGTAGGAGGCATATTGTAATCATAATTAATTTTCTCCTCAATAGTAGGTGGACTAAAAATATCATATTCATCATTGTAATCATCATATATTGGAGGTTTGGTACCATCATAAGTAATAGAATAGCTATCTTCCAAAGCTGGGGAACTAAAAAGATCATTTTCATAAAAACTAGCTTCCCCAAGCTTAGACTTTTCCATAGCATTAGCAATAATGGTATCCAAAGAATTCATACTAACAACATTGCTATTAGCATGCAAATAAAGTTCCATAGGTTTTTTAATTTTCTCTTCAAACACTTCATGTCCTAACTCAAGATAAATACTATAAAGCACTCTTATATTTTTATTATTTTCCATTAAGCCTAACTAGTGAAAAAAAGAAACAAAAAGACAAAATTGTAGAATCTAAAGGAAATAACTTCGAGCACTCACACTGGAGGATGTGAGTACCTTTTACCTTACCTCCCAGGCAACGGCGCCAGAAATAGCTTTTCTGGTGCGGTGTTGACGTGGGAGTTTCTTCTTCTTTGTTCCCCGGCAACGGCGCCAGAAAATAGCTTGATGTCTACGCACTTCTATTCTTGTAGACAGTTGTTGGGCCTCCAAGTGCAGAGGTTTGTAAAACAGCAGCAAGTTTTCCCTTAAGTGGATCACCCAAGGTTTATCGAACTCAGGGAGGAAGTGGTCAAAGGTATTCCCTCTCAAGCAACCCTGCAATCAAGATACAAGAAGTCTCTTGTGTCCCCAACACACCCAATACACTTGACAGGTGTATAGGTGCACTAGTTCGGCGAAGAGATAGTGAAATACAAGTGGTATGGATAATTATAAGTGGTAATGGTGATAGAAGATAACTTGATGGCATGGAAAAGACTAAAGTAAAACTGAAATAAAGATGGAAGAAGAAAACATATAACAAATCTAATAGCAAACGGTGTTTCAATGCTTAGAAACAAGGACTAGGGATCATACTTTCGCTAGTGAACACTCTCATATAAATATATTATATCCATGATACTACGCTGAACTACTCTCCAGTTGGACACTCTAATCGATGGTAGGGCTATAACAGCACACCTCAAAGTAAGCCTTTCCCATCTAGAAAACCCCACAATGTGACCTTGAGTACTAGATGAGTCCAACAAACACCACAATTTCCTAAAGACATCCAACTCCAAATATAACTCATAACAAGTATTTGTAATCTCTAGCATAAGTGCCACCATAGTAAGCACGCTGTCACTTTCACACACATGGGGAGAGCAGAGATTCATTAAAGCACTTGAGTAGCAAAATAGATCTATAGATTACAAGCTCATGATCTTAATAAGATCATGCATAGAGAGAGAGCTGAACACATAGCTACCGGTAGAACCCTTAGCCTCAAGAGAGAACTACTCCCTCCTCATCATGGGAATCAGCAATGGTGATGGAGATGGCGGTGGAGATCGATGGAGATGGCTCCGGGGGCACTTCCCCGTCCCGGCAGAGTACCAAAACAGAGGCTTTCTGCCCACGAATCTCCCCTTCGGTGGCGGTGGAGCTGTGGAACTTTTCGTGGCTGGAGGCTTGACTATTTAGGGTTTATGTCTCGGGAGGCTTCTTATAGGCCAGAGGGCAAGATCGGTGGGCGGCCAGGGGGCCCACACCATGCCCTGGCGTGGCCTGGGTGGACCCACGCCTAGGGGTGGTGTGGCCACCCTATGGCCCCCCTTCGACTCTCCTTCTGGCTCCGTGAGTCTTCCGGGAAAATAGTAACTTAGGATTTTGTCCCGTCCAATTCCGAGAATATTCATTTTCTGACTTCCTGGAACCAAAAACAGCAGAAAATAGGCAACTGGCACTGTGGAATCTTGTTAATAGGTTAGTCCAAGAAATCATATGAAAAGTACTCCAAAGTATGGACAAAACATAAGAAAGTAGATAAAACCAAGCATGGAACATCAAAAATTATAGATACATTTGCAATGTATCAGGCTGCACAATGCCGTGGTTGGCACGCGTGAGCATGGTGTGAGACGGTGGCGGTGGTGGTGCTCGAGGATGACGAGCCCGAGGAGAATCCGTGGCGGGAGGCGGGGTAGAAGCCGTGGATGGCGAGCTCGTAGAAGGCTATGGGCACCATCATCTGTAAACGTGGCGGGCGAGAGAGCAAACTAGGGCGATCCTAAGGGCGATGATCCGGCCGAGGAAGGTCCAGGAGAGGTGGCCCAAGGCGGCGTGCGTGGGGCGGGAGATCCTGCCGCGGCAGGCTACCAAGTGGCCGCGGCAGAGCCCGCGGCAGAAGTTCCCGCGGTCGGCGGGGTGAATGGCATCAACAACGTCGGCTGCTCAACCTGCAGAAAGTCATAAGTTTGCAAAGTAGGAGTAGAGGATGGTGGTGATGCGTTAGAGGCAATGGGAAAGACAGACTCTTCAAACATGACATGGAGAGAGATGATGATCTTTTGGGTGGAACGATCAAGGCAGGGATAGCCATGATGTTGAGATGGATACCCAAGGAACACACATGGTACAGAGCGAGGCACAAGTTTATGCGGGGCAACGGCGGTGGTGTTGGGGTAGCATAAGCATCCGAAGACCCTAATACCGGCATATGTAGGGTCGACAGCATGAAGGGATCGAAAAGGAACGCGATCCATGATGGCCTTGGAAGGCAGCCGATTGTGCAACAACACAGCTGTATGGAGAGCCTCGGCCCAGAAGCGAGGTAGCATGCTAGCTTTAATTAGAAGGGTGCGAGTAATGTCGTTAAGGGTGCGAATAATTCTCTCAGCTTTACCGTTTTGTTGTGAAGTATAGTGACATGAGAAGCGGAGTGCTATCCCATGGCATTGGGCAAATGATTGTAGGGAGGAATTATTGAACTCATGACTTGGGCTAAGGCATGGAGGGATGACAAGTGTGAGAAGGCTTCTGACTTGGCATGTAAAGGATAAACCCAAGCGTATTGAGTGAAATCATCGAGACAAACGAGATAATACTTAATGCCAGAAATACTCGCAACAGGAGATGGCCACAATCACAATGTATAAGTTGAAACGGAGAATGTGTTACACGATTGGTAGAAGAAAAAGGTAGACAAACATGGCGACCTAATTGACAAGCATGACACAAACTAGATTTATTTTTATCCCTAGGAATAATGCAGGAGCAAGCTAATGACTCCATGACAGGCCGTCCAGGGTGTCCAAGGCGCCGATGCCACATAGCAGGGTCAACGACGAGGAAGGCGTGTGGGTGGCTAGGGAAGGAGGTGCTGACAGGGTAGAGGGCTCTGGGACCATTGCATCTGAGAATCTCGGTCTTGTTCATCTCGCTCATCTTGATCTCGCCCAGCTCGGTGGAGAGGTGGAGCTGGCGGTTGATCTGGTGGTCGTTGAAGAGCCCGTTGATACTTGTCCACATCTCGACGGCGAGGGGGTCTTCGCCCGGTGTCATGACGGTGTCGAGGAGGCCGACGGAAAGAGACCCGTAGAGCCAGGAGACGACCGCGGCATCCAAGAGAGCCCACTCCGGAGTCGGAACGGACGGAGCAGGGGCGTCGACATGGTCGAGCAGCGCATAATTGCGGAGGGCGGCGCGGAAGAAGGTGCGCCATTGGCGATGAACGCCGGTGTCGAGGGCCAGCTCGACGGGGACGTGCCCCTTCATGGAGTGGAGGCCGACGGCTTGGGCATGCAACGAGGTGAGCGAGAAGGCCCCCACGCTGGAGGAGGGGGCGGTGGTGAGGGCGAGCTTCGACTGGGCGTCGGCAGCTTCTTGGGCCTCGTGGTCTTCTTTTTCCTTCGCGGCTTGCGCGATCCGTGCGGCGTCGTCACCGATTGCAGAGGGGCGGCGAGGCTAGAAGGGGAGAGGTGGGTGGTTTGCAGAGGCCGGGCGCCGAGATGGGCTGCGGCGGCGGCGGTGCCGAGATCGGCTGCTGCGGCGGCGGCGGAAGCGGGAGGAGGCGCAGGTCCGGTTAGGGTTTTGCGTCTGATACTATGTAAGATAGGGTAAACCACACGTTAGGTGGTTTTGTATTGCTCATTATATAAGAGGATTACAAGGAGTACCGGTTGCATACAACACGGACATATATATAAGGAATACACACGCATACGTATTCTACATCTATACAAACACGCTTAGGATATGTATTCTAACAGCCAAACAGGTTGTGATCTTGGCTCTGCTCTGTGCAAATGATGCTGACCATTAATTGGTCTAAGCTAGTGCATTGTGCCTGGGGTCTCATATCTCTGTACCATATTAGTATTTCTGTTTCCATGCATTGTGCACACTTGTACTCAATTATTTTTTGGATGGTTGCATTCTGCACGCTTTCAAATTAATCATCTGTTGGATATGTAGTCCTCGATTGGGCCAGGTACATGAGGCGACAGAGCACGCCGTCAGAGCTACCTGACAGTTTGTTCCCTCGGCCCTCGTGAATGAAGCTGGCCTTGATCAAGCAATAGGCTAACATGGCATTGTGTGTATTTCCTCACTGTTCATGTCACTGGTTGAGACATCACCGAAATGGTTTAGAGCACGAACATTAGCATTCATCAAATATAGGTGACCGGGCTCGGATTTCTCTAGGTCATTTTTTTCGAAATGGGGGCAGGCGTCCCGGCCTCTGCATCAAAGTGATGCATACGGTCTCTTATTTTATTGCAAGAAAACTAGCCTCATGAATAGTTACAAAAGGTCCGAAAAGAAACAAAAAACAAAAACAACATTACTAAAACAGCTCAATCCCAAAAGAGGAAGAGACAAGCAAAGGCTAAAGCATCATGGGGTGTTTCTAAGGTCTCATCGCCACCCACATCGGCTGAAAAGGACCCGTGTAACCTTCTCCAGCAAATTGCATCCAGTATGCATAACATGTCTATCCTCTGCAGGCTGCAGGAGCGACCAAGTACGGATCAAGTGGGACGCCATAATAATAACCTGCAAAAAGGATATAGATTGATTGTTGTTAAAGATAAAATCATTCCGGGCATTCCAAATTTCCCAAACAACTGCACAAGCTCCCACCCTAATATTAACGTTTTCCTTCTTAGGGATACCCTTGAGCCAATTCCCAAAAAGATTAGATATGCTAAAAGGTGGAGATAGATTTATAGTCATGTGAATTATACGCCATATGATTTTAGCAAAAGGACATTCAATGAAAAGGTGTTATATTGTCTCGGCCTTGTCGCAAAAACAACACCCAGATTCCCCATTCCAATTTCGTTTTTTCAAATTATCTTTAGTAAGAATTTCTCTATGTTATACAAACCACCTGAAAATTCTGATTTTTAGTGGTACCTTAATTTTTCAAATATACTTCTTTAAAAACCTTGTGCTTCCATTTATTAAATCAAGGTACATGGACTTAACAGAGAACTCACCTTATTGAGTCAAACACCATATAAATCTATCTTCTTCGCCTGTCAAATTAATTTGCATTAACCTATTAACCAGATGTAACCATAAGTTCCATTTGTTACCTGTCAAAGCTCTTCTAAACGACATATTCATTGGATTTGAATATAAAACATCAGCTACAGAAACTTGTTTCCGTAAAGTAATATTATATAAAGAGATATATTGGTCTGCTGAAGTAGTCTCCCCTAGCCAAACATCTTCCCAAAAACGAGTACTAGAGCCATTATATACTTCGAAGCAACCCTTGTCAAGAAAATCTTGCTTCACCTTCATTAGACCTTTCTAGAAAGGGGAATCATTCGGTTTTGCAGTCACTTGTGACAACGATTTTGAATGCAAATACTTATTCGTCAGTATTTCCTGCCAAACTCCTTCTTTGTTCATTAATTTGTGTAGCCATTTACTTAGGAGACAAATATTCTTAATTGCAAGGTCTTCAATCCCTGAACCGCCTTGGTCTTTTGGCCGGCAAATAATGTTCCATTTTGTTAGCCTATACTTTTTCTTATGATTGTCACTTTGCCAAAAGAAACGAGATCTAGAAAAATCCAATCATTTCCTAACCCCAATTGGTATTTCCAGAAAAGACAGCAAGAACATTGGTAGACTAGTTAGACTGAGTTAATTAGGATCAAATGATCACCATATGATAATAACTTTCCAAACCAATTTCCAAGCTTAGTGTCAAAACGATCTTTCACGGGCTTCTATTCTTCGTTTTTTAATTTGCGGAAGTGAATAGGTATACCAAGGTATTTAAAGGGTAGAGTCCTAGATTGGCATCCAAACAGATCCTTGTATTCATCCTCCCACTACCAGGAAAATGGTATAGGTAATCTGCACATCCGTGGCGCACGTGCTAGTGGTGCCCCAGGGCTAAAATAGGCGTGGCGCACTAGCCACAGGTGTCCTACGGCTATCTACCATAATAGTGGCGCACATGCGGTTGGTGCGCCACGGTCGTGTGTGGGCCAGGCCACTATCGCCCGTAGACCACATAGCCGTAGCGCACCCCTATGAAGTGCGCTATAGGTGTGGCCGGTAGTCGTGGCGCACATGGCCTCCATGCGCTACAAGCAAGATCGGGCCAGCCGTACTGTGTAACTAGGAAAACACGTCTGTGGCGCACTACCGGTATGTGCGCCACGGATGTTCTTTACTCCTGTGGCGCACCCCCCATGTGCGCCATGGATGTGCGTTCTGCTACTACTTTTTGGCAGATACACCTTTGCACATTTGACTAGATCTCACCCATCTCACACTTCACTTTCCCCTCCTTCTTCCTCCTTGGATCTCGCCCCCTCCTCCTTCCACCTCAATTTATCCACTCTTTCACCATTTGTAGCATGTAAAACTTACCTTGGATGCTACATACGTAATAGAGGAAAGCTCTCCTTCCAGCCACCATCCTCTCGGTCTCTTACCTCTCCTTCGAGATCTTCTCGGTCTCTCATCTTGGTAAGTTGTCTATGTAAGAGGATGTGTTTATGTGTATGGATGATATGGTCACATATCTATGGAGAGAATCGATGCTCTCATGTGTTTGGAGAGCATGCATTGTATGCTCTCTCATATATTGGCATTGTTTTGCCAAAATGTTGATTCATTTCCATTTTGGCAAGACTTTGGCATTTCGGAAAGGTCCTAATTTTAGCATAGGTCATGCCGAAATTTTCCATCGACCATTGCATGCATGCATTGGTTCTGTGGTTGTAATAAACTTCTAATTCTACCTTGTACACCGCGCAGGCAACCATGGACTGCATAATGAGCGAAGGCATTGTGGCTAGATTTTTGAAATGCGCGACGGCCGACATGATACGAAATAATATGATGGAGATAAGATGTCCGTGCAGAAGATGCAAACTCAATTGGTTGATCGACCCAGATTACGGAAATCTGCAGGCGCACCTTCTCCGCCATGGTTTCATGGATGGCTACACTCGGTGGATAAGTGATGACGAAGACGATGGGGCCGTAAATGGGGCGGCGGAAAATGAGGAAGGCGGGCAACATGATCATGATCACGACAAGGACGGGCGAGATGAAGAAGAGTCTCCTGGAGATGGTGAAGGTGCGGAAGCAGACCAGGATGATGATGATCTAGATGCCGGAGCAGACGATGGAACAACGTCAGGCTGGGTGCGGGACCCTTATGTTCAAGAACTACTTCTGAAGCAAACGAGTAACGCCAGGGTTGCCGCTAGAGAGAAAGACAAGCTTGCGCAACTTGAGAAAGACGCGGTTACTCCATTGTATGAAGGATGCAAGCCCGATGATACCTGGTTGAATGTAACGCTCAAGGCTATGGAGATGAAGGCAAAACACAAATGGACTGACGCAAGCTTCGACGATATGATGGCATTCTGTCATGATCGTCTCCCGGAGGGGAACACGTGTCCAACTAGTATCGAGGACGACAAGAAAATTGTGTATCCTCTTGATCTACCGCACATTAGATACCACGTCTGCATCAATGGTTGCATCATTTATCGGGGCGAGGACGCGTAGAAAACCACATGCCCGGTGTGCGGCGTTAGTCGATACAAGAAAGGGAAGAAAGCTCCTCGAAAAGTGGTATGGTACTTTCCTATCACTCCTCGTCTGCAGCGCTATTTCGCAGACCCTAAGGAAGCAAATCTCATGCGCTGGCATGCGGAAAGAAAGAAGCCAGCAGATGATGATGACCCTGAAAAGGACGAGCTGCTGACGCACCCTTCAGATGGTAGCCAGTGGAAAGCATTAGACCTCGAATTCCCAGAATTCGGTGGAGATTTGAGAAACATCAGGCTAGGTGCAAGCACCGATGGACTCAATCCATTCGGTAGCCAGAGCAACACGCACAACACTTGGCCCGTTTTTGTAAGGACGTACAACCTCCCTCCCTGGTTGTGCATGAAAAAGAAGTACATACAAATGAGTATGCTAATTCAAGGGCCAAAACAACCTAGAACCGACATCAATCTATATCTCGGGCTGTTGAAAGAGGAGCTAGCCATGTTATGGGAATCCGGAGCCAATACGTATGACGCTATCTCACAAGATTATTTCACTATGAGAGCCGCGTTGGTCACTACGGTGCAAGACTATCTAGGTTGCGGATATTTCTCGGGGCAGGTTATCCAAGGATTCTATGCATGCGTTAGGTGCATGGATAACACGACCTATCTCCAACTAGAGAAAGATCTAGGGTCTTCGAAAACCGTGTTCATGGGGCACCGAAGGTGGCTTGAAAAAATGATGCATGGAGAAAACATGGAGATCCGCTCAATGGAAAATCCGAGACCCGAGGAATCCCAGAGCAGAGGAGTAGTGAAGAAGTGGATGAATTGCTGAAAAACTGGAAAGAGTGTCCTAAACCGGGAAAGAAGCGAAATAGGCAGCAAGAGAAGCCGTTGATGAAGGTATGGAAAACAAGGTCTGTTTTCTAGGAGTTTCCATACTGGAAGTTTCTCCGCACGCCTCATAGCCTTGACATCATGCATATCACGAAGAACGTGTGCGAGAGTCTAGTCGCCACCCCAATTAACATGCCAGATAGGACAAAAGATGGTCCTAAAGCAAGGAACGACTTGATATTCATGGGCATCCCGAAGGATCTTCACGGAGGATGCCCTACTCCTGATGATCCGGAAGATGACGATGATCATCAGTCGGAGGCGACACAAGGTCGTCGAAAGGGTAAAAAGGTCAAGAAGAACAAATATAACTGCCCCCCTTCGTGCTTCACACTAAGCCAGGATGAGATCAAACAGTTTTTCAAGTGCCTTCTAGGAGTCAAATTTCCTTACGGCTACGCTGGCAAGATAAGCAGGTACCTAGATGAGGCTAAGCAGAGGTTTAGTGGGATGAAGTCTCACGACTGTGCCGTGCTAATGTCGTAGATACTTCCGGTTGCACTACGAGGTATAATGGACGAGCATGTCCGAGAAACATTGTTTGGGCTCTACAAGTTTTTCGACGTCGTCTCTCGAAAGTCAATTGGCGTGAAACAGCTCGAGAGGCTACAAGAGGAGATCGTGGTGATACTATGCGAGCTCGAGATCTACTTCCCGCCCGCATTCTTCGACATTATGGTGCATCTACTGGTCCATATCGTGGAGGATATCATCCAACTCAGGCCGATGTTCCTCCGCATCATGATGCTGTTCGAAAGGATGAATGGACACATCAAAGGATACGTTTGGAACAGGTCCCGTCCAGATGGAAGCATAGCTAAGGGCTTTTCTGGCCAAAGAGTGCATCTCTTTCTGCACGAATTATCTAGGCATCGAGAACCCTGTCGGTCTTCCCGTCAATAGGCACCTTGGCAAGCTCGATGGATCGGGTCACCGAGAGGGTCGTCGCGTACTGCATGCAGACTACGATTGTCGACGCGCAGACTTTGATAGAGCAATATTTAGAACTGGTCGATCCTTGGGTACAAAAGCACAAAAGGTCAATCGAGAAGAAGTATAGTGACCGGGGCATACAGTGGATGCAGGGAGAAATAATCAAAGAGCACAACTCAGATTTCACCCGTTGGTTTAGGCAGACGCTCCTAGATAATCCACCGCAATCGCATTCTGCGGAGGAAAACATCATATTCACCTTGTCGCAGGGACCCATGCACAACCTGGTGACCTATCAGACGTATGATATCAACGGCTACACATTCTACATGGAGGAAAAGGACAACAAGTGTGACTATCAGAACTCAGGCGTAACATCGGAATTGTACACCGATGACAACGTGAAGGAAAGATTTTACGGAAGGATCGAGGAGATCTGGGAGCTCGACTACTGTGGAGAAAAGGTGCCGATGTTCCGTGTCAGATGGGCCAAGAGCGTCGAAACAGAAGACCGGTATTTCACAACCATGTTAATACCCAAAGCAGCCAAATCCAAGGCCGCCGGTGCGCACGTCGCCGCGAAAAATGAACCGTGGGTACTGGCTAGCAAAGTGGACCAATGTTTTTTTATTACTGACCTGACAAAGCCTAGCCATGTTGTCGTGAGGAGAGGAAAAATAAACATCATCGGAATGGATGGAGTCGCCAACGAGCAAGACTTCGACCAGTACGGTGATGCAAAGATTGAAGATGACGACGGCTACAATGAAGAAACATACATCACAAGAAGAAAAAGGACAACCTTACCCAAAAAAGGTAGCCCGTTCGAGCGAAGAAACATAAAAGTGCCATGGCTAAATTATTCAATCGCGACAAAGAAGGGAAAAAAGATTGTAAAACGCTAGCTCTAAAAAGATTGTATTGATGCATATGGATGGCATATTATTAATGGACTCCTTATTATTTAATTTCTTTCTACTTTGAATCACTTTTGAACCACTTTTGATGGTATATATGTACCATTTTTGTCATATAAATCATATAACATATATTTTATATAGTTTACATAATTTTTGGGATATTTTTTAACATTTTAAAGTAGTTTTAAAATAAAAATAAAAAACGGGGGCACCAGGGTTCAAACCTAGGTGCTCCAGGTTTAGTAAGCGTACATAGCTAGGGCGGAACCAGTGGGATATGCAAGTGTTTGTGTCAACTAATAGGGCGGCAGCCTTTTGTTTGACTTGACACGACACTTAGCCGTAGCGCACTCTTACCTAGTGCGCTAGCCATAGCGCACTAGGTAAGGGTGCGCTATGGCTAAGTGTCGTGACAAGTCATCTGTGCTACGCACGGTCATCTCCCATCTGCCATCTATCCTCCGCCGCTTGGTTTTGCCGCCTCCGCCGCTCGATCTGCCGCCTCCGCCGCTCGCCCGCTGAGTACCGAGGAGGAGGAGAGGAGGCCGCCGCGTCCGTGGAGGAGGTGAGGAGGCCGCCGCGTCCGAGGAGGAGGAGAGGAGGCCGCCGCGTCCGTGGAGGAGGAGAGGAGGCCTCCGTGTCCGAGGAGGAGGAGAGGAGGCCTCCGCGTCCGAGGAGGAGGAGAGGAGGCCGCCGTGCGTCCGTGGAGGAGCTCCGTCCGGAATCTTCATCATCGTCCGCGCACTCTTCGTCGTCGTCATCTTTGAGGTGAGCGTCCCCTCTCCCCTCTCTCCCTCTCTCCCCTCTCTAGGGTTTCCTCCCCCAAGCACATGAACTCGTGGTGGGGCTCGACGACGTCTCCCTTGAGCTCGAGATGCTACTTGACAAGCTCCCTGTCAAGCATGTCGTCCCCCTCTTCAACTTGAAAATAGTACTCATTGATTTGATAGGCTGTAGAAGATTGATTGTTTTGTTTCTGCCGTGTACTTCATTTTTCTTCGGGATCTATGAAAGGGTCATGTGGCATACTAGTATGCTCGTCGGATTCTATTTAGTGTGATGCTAAGCTTGTCTTGATTTGATAAGCTGTTGTATATTGATTGTTTTTTTTGATGATGTGTTTAAACATGGGTGTTGGATTCACAGCGATGGCCAAGCTTTTCTATCTAGTGATTGCAAGATTTCATGGGCATTCTCTCTCCTGAATTGGGATAAGCACTCTGGATCAAATAAAATTCAGCTTAGCAGTCTATTTATCTTAGTAAGTCAGGGTATAAATGTGACAACTTCTGATGATGGGAACTGAATCTCTTTACACCCACATTTGCAATGTAGTCAAGTAGTGCGCTACACTGTTATGTTGTCAATTTTTTATGCTATTGGTGTTAGATTGGTTCAACTGAACTCAATGGGGGTTCTTATGCATTGTGAATATGCTTTCATGTTCGCGTCCATAGTTGGCTCCATCCACTCGAATCATGGCATCACAGAGAGACAGAACTGCAGATCAATATATCAACGTATCAAAACAAAGTTCTTTTTGGCAGATTGTAATATAATATTAATTGCACTCACACTTAAGTTAGTTTGTTCACAAATCTAACCTCATTTATCATTTGACAGCCTCACATATTTAACTATAACGTTAATGTCTCGCTCACTATATACCCTGTAGGCACCCCAAAAAACAGTAGTGACAATAGATGAACATTCCCCGTTAAAAGACCTAGCAACCATTACTGCCAGTTCGCTTCAGGCTCCGAAAGAGTTTAGCTTTAGCAAAGAGTGACAAAATATCAACAAGGACACACATACTAGTAGCAATCTTAGCATCAGTTACAATTGATGTATAGTAGTTGTACTGATCTATTATTTTTAAGACACTTTATACTGATTCATATTCTGTTACAATTGTTGTACAGTAGCTCTACTGTAGTTTGCTGAATCTAGATGGAACATGCATTGCATCTTTATTTTTTCTTTCAGTAGAACATGCATCTCTCAGTGCTGCATTGCATCCGCTAATTCAAGTCTAAGTGGAACTATGTTTCTTCTTTTGAGTGAAACATGAAGGAAAAGGCAAGTGTAAATTCTAAATGTGCATATTTATCTATTCTAAATGTGCATATTTACAGTGATTCTTATTGAAAGAAAAGATAATCTGCGAATATCTTTTTGTTCATGGTCAGGTTCTGAATAAAGTACTCCTAAGATTCATACTACTACACCAGTTCTGTTCTTTTCATTGGGTCCCTGACTTCTGATCCTAAATGAAATACAGCTTTGAAGCTTACTATATCTGATAACAAATGTAGGTCATTTTAGTATTTTACCAATCAAACATTACTATATTTGAACCTTTATAACAAAAGAAATAATGCATTATTTTGTGTAGCTCTACGTCTGCTGTTAGGCTTATATGCAGGTGCTCCAGGTCTGCTGTTAGGCTTATATACAGGAAAATACCCTGCCTAGTTGTATTCGTATGCATGTGCTTGTATGAAATGAGTCCTGATTTTCGCCGAAATGTTGATTAACTTCTGTTTCGGCAGAAATCAGGCACTCCTAGTTTAACAAAAATGAGCAATGGTCATGCCGGATTTTTCTGCGCACTTTACTAACCATTATTTGCCTTTTATTAGTGAAAACATGTGTGACAACGACGAGGCTGGATCTTCTTAGCGTATCAACGCTGAAGGAGAAGTGAGACCTCAAAATAGACCCTTTTCATTCTGGGAGGAGGTCGAGCGGCTAGAAAGAATGACAGAGGGTGATGAAGAATACAACCCTTCCGAGAGCGACGCCGATGAGATGGAAGACGCGGAGGAAGAACAAGCGGACGAAGGAACGGCGGATGATGAAACCACTGATGGCGGCGAAGGCACAACAAGTGGTAGTAATACGCCTAAGAAGAAGAAGGAAAGGCGCCCGAACACGGTCGGCACCGTCAGAGAGGAAATTACCGAAGTGAGCCCAACAGGTGTTCCTTTGGCGCCCGACCATGTGGTCAAAGGGTACGGTGGGCAAGTGGCGGCTATCACCCGGACCACCATCTCGATCAACACCGAGAATCTCCGGCATAAAGAGAATGGCCATTTGCGCACACTCCTCTTCGAGAAGCTGCACGCAAGATACAAGTTCCCCCTTCAGTATCAGAACACAGATTATCATGGGAATGAAGTAAATAAATCCGCCCTCACGAGGATGAGCACCGCCCTGGCCAGCTGGAGAACCCGGATAAAGAAGAAGATATTTAAAGAAGAGAAAAGTCTCGAGGAGATCCAGAAGATTGACCCACAGATCACCAAAGATCAATTCCAGGAGTTCAAGGCCAAGTGCACCTCTGAAGCAGCCAAGGCCTCGAGTAAGCAGGGAAAGGAATTGCAGGCGATGAATATAGGTCACCACCATCTCGGATCTGGTGGTTATAGAGCTGCGGAGCCCAAATGGGATAAGGAGGACAACGAGTATAGAGCTAAGGGGATACCTAACCCCTTTTCGAAATTCGAAAACAAGCAGCTTTGAAACTTCATCAGGGCTCGTTACCATGTGGACCCCAAAACCAAAGAATTCACCACGGAAACTAAGGTGAAGGACTTCGAGGTTCTTGCGGTAAGTAATTTAATTACCGTGGATCAAGTCGATTACATTATAACCGATCAAGTCGAATTTCTAAACGGTTCACGTTACTTCTTCTGCAGGATGAGGAAATTGCTAGTCAGGGATCCCATGGTTCCACATCCCACGGGTCGATGGCGGCCACCCGGTGGGATAACCCTTTTAACAGGGCGATGAACCAGGCCAAGAAAATCACGCCGGTTACAAAGAAGCCATCGTCGGTTGGCCCTCTGGCCTGCTTCGGGGCTAAGAATTGAGTGGATCATTTTGGTACACCCCCGAGGACGCGTGTGGAGGGAAGGAGCGACGAGGAAAACCGCGAGGTTCAGGAACTTAAGGAACAAGTGGCGCGGATCACGCAGATCGTCCAAGTCAACCTGGCAATCACCCTCACCTCCATCCTACCTACCTTGGTGGAGTCAATAGCGAACTGGAGTGCGGGTGGTCGACAAGGGCCATGCTCGATTCCAAGCATGGTCAGTAGCCACTCAAACAATGCGGCGCCAGCGATCCCGGTGAATTATGTGTTCGTGACTCCGCCCGCTAGCACAGCGGCGCCGGAAGCATTGGTGACTCCGCCCGCTAGCACGGTGGCACCGGAAGAATTGGTGACTCCCCCTGCCATCACCACGGCGCCGGAGATTAATGCAACCGATAGGGAGAATACATCGGCGGCCGGCACCGTGCCATCAAGCAGCCCCTCCGTCTCTTGCACGCTCGTCGTCGTATGCAGTGCCTCGACATTAGCCGAGCTCGACGCCATCACGGTAAACCAAATACTTTACCGCCTTGCCATTTATTACTCTTATGGCATCTTTTTAATGCCATACATGTTGTTCGCAGACGGATGTTCCATGCACTCTCTTAAGCTTCGTGAACAACGAGTTGAGGGATGTTGCCAAGGGTACCATCATTCAACCCTTGCACCGCACGTTCCACTCAAAGCCGATGCCAGATAGCATGCATAGGGTTAAAATTATCCTGGTGCTAAGGGGCTGCGAGCCGGTTGTCCTCAGAAGTTTCTTCGGCTTATTCGTGCTATGGCCAAAGAACATGATTCGTTTGGGGACGGCCAGGGCCATCACCCCACAGACAACAACACTGCCTGTCGTGCCAGCGCCAAGCCATGGCAAGACCCCCACACCGTCACCTCCATGCGATTGTTCGGCTGGTCATATTGACATGACCATGGCGTAGGATCCGAACGAGGATGACGAAGATTACTTCGATGATTTCATCAACACTAATCTTTGCCCCGGCGACCTAAACGAAGACCCAGCTGGTGGCCCCGCAGAGAAAGCCACTTGCAACAAACGTCTCTTTGGTTCTCAGGAGACGCCTCCAGCTTGCACCTTCACCGAGCCAGCGAATACATCCAACCGGCCCTTTGTTCTAAGCCCTGACACACTACATAGGGCGATCGATGCTCAGATTGCGGTGACTACCCACTTCCCAAAAGGAAAGAAGACCAGGAAAAGAAAATCTCGTAGCTCGAGCCAGTCGGTGGCGTCAACTGCGAATCCGATCAGGTTTCAGGACGGGCCACCAAGACTAAAGGGTATTATGTGGAGGATGCATGTGGTGGGTGAGCCCATGCTAACTAAGAAATTTCTCAGGCTCGCCACTTCAGAAATGAGGAGTGTGCATGACGGTGTGCTAACGATAGAGAGACGCCTTCTGGCGGAGAAAGATCCCTCGCACCCGGTATTCGTGGTTAAGGTGCCACGAGGCTTGGGCTTCGTTGATAATGTCCCCGCGGATCTGTTCTTCCTGCGGTTTGACGACATCTTCAATATGTTCCACCTATATCCGCTGCACTATACCATGGTACGCCTGTTTTCTCTCAGCCTGGCCATTCAGATCATTAGAGAGAACACCTCGGGCATCACTATAGTGGACCCCTACTACATGCGTGATGGCTGCTTG
The DNA here is from genome assembly GCA_910589775.1 of Avena eriantha. NCBI lineage: Eukaryota > Viridiplantae > Streptophyta > Magnoliopsida > Poales > Poaceae > Avena > Avena eriantha. Next base: position 54,088,382 of record OU342744.1, on the reverse strand, counting down.
GGAAGCGCCATTGAACGGAGATTCGTGGCCTCATACCTCCAAGGCATCTTGGTGGCGAACAAGACAAAGGAATACATTCTCGTGCCTTTCTTTCCCGAGTAAGTCATTATTCACTCCCCGCCATAACATGCTTTATTAGATTTTCATCATTATTTTTCCAACACATTCCGTTTGAATTGTTTTGCGCAGAGATCAACACTGCACACTCATCTGCTTGTCGCCAAAACATTCGCAAGCCACGTATTTCGACTCAGGGAGTCAAGAAAAGAAAAAAACCTACGACAAGATCAAGGAAGTTCTGGATGATGCTCTCACCGGCTATGCCTCAGCGGAAGGCTCCACCTTTGTGCGTAAGAAGCTCAAGTTTGGCAGGCACGTCTTCACCCATGTGACGGAATTCCCTTGCGTGAAGCAGCCGGCAGGCAGTCAGAAGGAAGCCTACTATGCACTCCATCACATGAGGGCGTTCCTACTAGAGCAACAGAATTCTACGCTGCCATATCATCTCAAACGGTGGGCCAAAGTCAAGGCCAGGATCAATGATTCAGATATTAGACAAGAGATGTATCGCATCCAGCAACAGTTTGGGGCAATCATCAGCCGTGATGTCATGACTTCAGGGGGGGTCTTCTACGGAGGCAATCCCCCGAATAACCGTGACATAGTAGATCGCCTAAAGATGCAGGGTGACTATAGGGCATTCATGACGAAACAAGGCGTCCTCCCGTTCCCTGAGCTGAGCCAGAAGTCTTGATGTGTTGGTCTAGTTGTAGTTCTTTATCCCCATGTGTACTTGTGTGTGTCGACATGTACGTGATACTACTTGGAAGTTTGGCTTACTTTGTTACCTTATTTGATAAATATATCTTTATATGCGACTTTTACTTGTTTTTCCACCATCATTTAATTATTATTGCCAACTTTTAGATGACGTGGTACGTCGTGTACAAGGGACGGGTTCCTGGAGTCTATGATGATTGGGAAGAGTGCCAGAGATAGGTGCACTGTTTCAGCGGCAATAGCTACAAAGGGTACAATACTATGGCGGAGGCGTAAGCTAGATACGCGCGCTATCTAGCAGGAGTTCGGACGAGGAAACGGATAAAGACCTATACCTTCGTCGCGGTGATGGTTATCGTCCTTAGTTGTCTGTCATGCATGTTTCTACTTTAGATGTCTAAGCGAGCTTCCGCGAGCTCTAACTTGGTTGAGACATGTATTCATGTCATCACTAGCTACTTTGTAACTTGATCGGAATAATATAACTTATACTGTGTATTTATGTATGGGACTTATCTATATGTATTTGTTTCTATCTTGTCTGTGTATTTATTTCTGTATTGTATATCTGTGTATTTATTTCTGTACTATATATCTGTGTATATCAGTTGTATTGTATATAATCTGTATTGAGTATTTTTGTTTTTGTTTTTTGCAAAGCTAAGTCGTGGCGCACATATACGTGGTTAGTGGCACACCACGTTGGTGGCGCACCTGGTCAGGTACTAGTAGCGCACTACGTCATGCGCCACATGAATAACCGTAGTGGCGCACCATCCAGTGCGCTACTACTAACTAGATACTAGTAACGACTTGTCATGCGCCACAGGGAAAATAGTGGTAGCGCATGGTGTTGTGCGCCACTACTAACTCGAGATACCTGTAGCGCACCTGGCAGTGTGCTACGGGCACTTTTTAGCGGTAGCGCAGAAGTCGTGGTGCACCCCTAGTGCGCCACGGAAGGGGAAAGTAGGTGCGCCACAGACGTGCGTTTTCCTAGTAGTGTCCACCGCTTTGGCTTGTACAAAACAAAAAAGCTCACTCTTATTAAAGTTTATGTTAAGACCTGAAAGTTGTTCAAATATACACAAAATGAGTTTCATGTTCAGAGCTTTCTGCAGATCGTGTTCCATAAAAATAATTGTATCATCCGCGTATTGAAGAATGGACACCCCCTTCCACTAAATGAGGAATGAGATCACTGACTTGTCCATCCTCCTTAGCCCGATTAATAATAATCACCAATGTATCTACAATAATGTTAAACAGAATTGGTGATAAAGGATCACCCTGGCGCAACACCTTGTGGGTTTGGAAATAATGCCCAATACTATCATTAACTCTGACCCCCACACCCCCGCGTGTAATAAAGTTCGTTATCTAGTTACACCACTTTGGACAAAAGCCTTTCATTCGCATTAGTTGTTGCAGGAAAGGCCACCTAACTTTATCATCAACCTTTTCAAATCTACTTTAAGAAGTACCCCATCCATCTTCTTCTTGTGTAACTCATGTATAGTTTCATGTAAGACCACCACCCCCTCTAAAATATGTCTCCCTTCCATGAAAGCAATTTGGGATGGCCTAATAACCTTGTTAGCTACTCCAGTCAGCCTATTCATACCCACTTTCATGAATATCTTGAAACTCACATTAAGTAAACAAATAGGCCTATATTGTTGAATTTGTATAGCATTCTCTTTTTGGGTAATAGTATAATTGTACCAAAGTTGAGTCTATAAAGAGGTAATTCACCATTTTGGAAAGCAGTAAACATCTTTAACAGAAGGTTTGATAGAATTCAGTAGGAAAACCATCCAGCCTAGGTGCTTTATTTTTTTCCATTTGCATAAAAGACTCATGAATTTCCTTTTCATTAAAATCCACGCACAAAATGTGATTCTCTTCCAAAGATAATTGAGGAATATCTTGTATATCCCCCTCATCCATGGAAAAAAAGTTTTGAGATGGTGGCCCGAACAGGGATTTGTACAAATCCGAAATATACATTCTTAGACTTTTTTCCCCGACAATTGTACCTTCATTTTTCTACGATGTTTTCCATTAACAATTAAATGAAAGTTGTCGTGGTGGTGTCATGGCAGATGCCATGTATAGGCTAAAGGTGGGGACTAATACACGCTAGGGGAACCCAGGGAGGGATAGTGAAGTGATTCTCCACACAAGTGCTTGTATTGATTTACTTCCAAGGTTACAAGTGCTCCTAGAGCTGTATTGGCGAGAGGAGGAAGAAGGAGCTCTCTTACTCTCACCCACAGATTATCCCTAAAACCCTAGCTCAAACAGAATCGTAAAGAGACCAAAACAGCCAACCCCTTCTATAGAAGCCCTAGCCCCCCTTTTATAGAGGAGGCTCGGTTTCTACCTAGGGCATACGTGGAGGTATATTCCTAAGAATATGCCTCCTCCCAAAGTGGTAAGCTGACCGGGGTGCTTTTTCCCCCGCGTCACACATGCTTTAGCTACGTGAGCCACTGCGGCGCCCTCGTCAGCTGACACGAGCGTCATCACGCTTGTCGGCCACGCCCCGGTGGTCCTGTCCTTGCTCGCTTCGCTCAGGCAGTGCGTACCGGGGCTCCTTTTGACCAGCGAGATTCCTTCCTTCTCCTAGAAGCTTGCTGTGACCCGGATGATGGTTCATCCGGCCACACCAGTTCCTGCATACAGGTAAAACATGCACTTCCGACTTACTGCTTAAGTCGGATGAGACCTAGTTAGGCGAACGCCCCCAGGTCCGGATTACCTCGTGATTTGGCCTGCCTTGAGGTGACCCGGCCAGCATCTGCTTTGGCCTTGCCGAACCTCGGCTAACTCGGCCTTTATACCCCGGCGTGACCCTACCCGGGGGTATCCCCCCAACATTAGTCCCCGAAGCTAGTGCGTTCTTAGCCGCCTTGGTCGCTAAGGCCACACCAGGTTCCATTTTGTACCCCTGTCGTAGTTGCCGAGTTACCTCTGTACCTCGGACAGCTTGGATTTACGTTCCCTTCGCACATTTAAAGTTTTCACTTGCCGGCCGGGTTACCACAGTTCCATCCGGGTCTTACTTCCTTCTCTCGTACGCTAGCCCATGTGAAGGGTAATCATTATGCCGTCTTATTTTAAGGGACGGTACAGTAACCGCCGTAGTAATTGTCAGTTATCACTGTGCGCGGGTCACGTCACGCCTGCCTCCTCGTTTATCGCATCAGTGCGTCACGTCACAGGACTCTCTTCGCCCTGTGGCCTTCCGTGTGGCTTCTTACTGATTGGTCCGAACGGGTAATACACGGCCACAGCGTGTGGCCGGTCCACAGGATGCGATCCCACTCACCCCTGATGGGAGCGGTTAAATGCGGAGGGGTGCGTCCCTTAGGATTTTTTCCCCTCCGCACCCCTCTGCCCGTTGCTATTCCTCTTCGTCTTCCTCGCGACCGCGCCGCCGCCAGCACTACCAAAAAGCAGCGTCACCGCCGCACTTCTCCGCTGCGCCTCTGCGTCACCGTCACTGCGACGGAAATCTCCCGCTACGGGTCCTTGTCAGTCCAAGCCACTGTCCCCCGCCGCCTCTAGCGCCAGCGAGGGCTTCGAGGAGGAGATGGCGGAAGAAGAGCTCGCCATTGCTGAGTAAGAGATGGAGGAGGACGCTGCTGCTGCGGACCGCGGCGCATGGGTCGGCTCCTGGGTCTGCCAGGACGATCTGGACTAGCTCTACCGGACCAGACGCATCCCCGCCGGCGTCGCCGCTTGCCTCGCCTCCACTGAGCTAGCTCCTTCAACCAATCCCGGGGAGTTCGTCGTGTTCCTGTCTCACTTTCAACGGGGCTTCAGACTCCCGGTGAGCGATTTCTTGCACGATTGGCTCAGCACCTACCATCTCCAGCCGCACCATGTTCCAGCCAATGCCATTACTTCTCTCTCTGCCTTTGCTTCTACAATCGAAGGCTACGCCGGATTATGGCCCACAAAGGAGCTATGGATCCAGTTTTTCGCCCTTCGTCGCAACGTTATTCCCGACATCCACACTGATCCGGAGGACAAGCGGCTCCCTCAGTTCGGAGTGGCCTCCATCTCACCCCGGAGGTTCTCTGTTTTCCCTCGGGTCACAGGGCTAGAATCCTGCAAAGGGTGGGCCCGGACGTTCTTTTACGTCCGGAACACGGGCACGGAAGATTTGATCCGGTTGCTCCCCTATACACCGGGTCCACCGAACACGGACCTGTGGGACGCCGTTCCCAGGAAACCTACCGCCCTAGCCAACCAAGTGAACAAAAGGTTCGCGGAGCTGAAAGAGCTCGGGTTGCGCAACGAGGATGCAATGATCACTTTCGTGCGCAACCGAATCTCCCCTCTCCAGAAGCGCACCCACAAGGTGTGCCATATGAGCTACGGCCGTGATCCCAACCGGACTTCATATTTCGAACTGAACAAGACGGAGATCTTTCGCCGGGTTAAGGCTCTCTTCACCACTCATAAGGACTTCTCCTCTGACTGGACTTGGGGGATTGAGCATTTCTGCCGTGACCGGCTCCCTCCCGCGGTAAGTTTCATATTGCAAACTTACCCCGGACTAATCACGTGTCTATTATTGTTGCATTTTTGACTCATTTGTTTACTCTTTTCCCCAACTATTCCTTCAGCAGACGCTCGAGGACGGCACCGATCCGACCCTTAAGTGGGCACCGGACCGGGCGACTTCGGACGAGGAGGAGCCGGACCAAGAGATGTTTCTCCCCATGACCGACGCCACGAAACGACCCACGGGTAACTTCTCTTCTGCTAGAGATTGGCCCGATGATGAAGATTACTCGGATATCGAGATAATTGAACCCTTTGAGGCTGTCCCCCTTTCTTTTGCTTTTCCGCCATCAGCTTACCCCGGTAGTCATATCCACGAGGATCCTCCCCTCGCTACGGACGAGCCCGTTTCGGTGGCGTCGAAGAAAAAGCGCGGGGCTTCCTCAAGCTCTTCCTCCGGACCTTCCCAGCCCGTTAAAAGGCGAAAGAAGGCCCCAGCACGAAGGGCTCGGAAACCCAGAGCAGCTGAAACCTCGGATGCGTATGTACTTCTTTCTTTTGTAACTCGTTCATCCTTACCTCGTCGTAATTTTTCTTCTAACGTTACTTGATTTCACAGGGCTCCGGTGGAGGTCCCTCAAAGCGGATCCAGTATCTCATCACCTCTCCGGGCTAGCCCTTCACCCTGCCGTGACGACGAGTCACGTCCACTAAGCCTTATTCCAGAGAGCTCTGCGGCCGCTCCGGGTCATCCTGGGGCGGGGGGAACTGGCCCAGCCAGAGAAACGACACGCACTACCTCGGCAACGCCACAACAGGCAGCCACTAAGGCTACCTTGACTCCAGCATCTGTTCCAGTACCAGCAGCCAAACCAGCACCAACTCCAACCTCGGCAGCAGCACCAACTCCGGCAGCGAAAACATCAGCGTCGGCGCCAAGTCCTGCAACGAGAGTACCAGCGCCCAGTTCCTCTGCATCTTCCGATTCCTCTCAACCTCGGCAGGGAAAAACCGCTGCCACGGCTTCTTCTTCCCAGCAAGCCAAGGGCAAGAAGATTCAAGACGCTGCCAAGCCCAGTGCTGCCGAGCCTGGGCAACGCACCCTTGAGTCCATGCTCCCCAAGTAGACATCAGCGGCAAAGGACGCGCCTGCCGAGCCAACAGAAGCCCAGCAGTTGGTTCTGCACACCAGCCCCGCCCTTGCCTTGGTGGAGAGGAAGGAAGCACATGCTAAGGGTTTGGTGACGCCTCATATGCCCACAGGTGAACGGTACCCCTCGAGCCTGATGGAGTTTGTCATGAACTAGAACAAGGCCGAGGTAGTCCATGAATCTGATCAGGTGAATACCGCCGCCAAGGCCATTAACCTCGCTAGACGAATGATGGAGGTACGTCATTTCTCCTTTGCAAATTGTAGATAATAACCATTAGTCCCCGAGCCTCCGGGGGAGTAACTTGTTACTTGGTCGGATGCTCTTTTATAGAACTAACGTAGCTCCATGATAACTTCGAATATGCACACACCGAAAGCCGGGTTAAGTTCCACTTGGCCCGGATTTTAGTACACTTCGAACATGCACACACCTAGAGCCGGGTTAAGTTCCACTTGGCCCGGATTTTAGTACACTTCGAACATGCACACACCTAGAGCCGGGGTTAAGTTCCACTTGGCCCAGATTTTAGTACACTTCGAACATGCACACACCTAGAGCCGGGGTTAAGTTCCACTTGGCCCAGATTTTAGTACACTTCGGACATGCACACACCTAGAGGCGGGTTAAGTTCCACTTGGCCCGGATTTTAGTACACTTCGAACATGCACACACCTAGACCCGGGTTAAGTTCCACTTGGCCCGGATTTTAGTACACTTCAAACATGCACACGTCTAGAGCCGGGTTAAGTTCCACTTGGCCCGGATTTTAGTACACTTCAAACATGCACACACCTAGAGCCGGGTTAAGTTCCACTTGGCCCGGATTTTAGTACACTTCGAACATGCACAAAGCTGACTAAATTTCTGTGTATCTTTTAGGTGACCACCAACCGCCGAAGTGCTAAATTCCAGCTATTCTTGGATACGCAAAAAAATCTTCGCACGAAACAGGCTGCACTCATCGCAGAGTACGAGAAAAGGGGTAAATTTCTTCCTAATACTTTCCTTAGTTTTCTTCAACTTCGCTTGCCGAACTAATCTGATTGTTCGGTTTCCGCAGCTGGGGTGGAAGCTGAAAACAAAATAATGCGGAAGAACTTGGAGCAGATCAAGGGTACGTCCTTCTTGTCTGTTTTTACTGCGCTTTTCATCATCTTACCTCCTTGGCTCGGCAAACATTCATACCTCGGCTCTGCCTGGCCAACACACGGTTTCAGCATTGCTTGAAGAAAGTGTGCATGTGCCTGACATGATGCTGCATTTTCTCGAACAAGTAGGACAACACCAAGCCGAGCTGAAGAAGAAAGATGATGAGCTCGCCCTCCTCCGGACCAAAGATGATGAGATAGCCAAGCTCAAAGCTGAAATGGCTAAGATGAAAGTGCAGCACCAAACTGAGTTGAAAAAGGCTGGCCGGGACTACACCGAAGAACGGGAGCGCCTCAAACTGCAAAATGTTAAGGACCGTGAACTTCTTCAGGAAGCCGAGGTCAAACTTGTGTCAGCAAATGCTGAGCTCGGGCAGCTTCGAAAGAGGCGTGATGCTTGCATCAGGGAGTTGACCCGTATTCACAGTCACATCTCACGTAACTTCTTTTTCTTTATCCGCCTTATTTCTCCGTGTTACTTCATATGCCTTGTTTTCTCAACTTTGTCCTTTGCCTTGTTTCCCAGGCCACTTTCCAGAGGGTACTGCCATTGCAAGTGCTGCTGCCGCCAATTTCCGCCGAGAAAGGGGTACTCCGGTCGCTCGTGAGGGTGAGAGCATTCCCTTTGACATGGAGGACCTGTTGGTCAGCCTGTCATCTTGCGTGGAAATCATCAAGAACTACGGCAGGGACCTCCTCGATGTTTCAGTCCGGGTCTTCAATGCCTTCTGGCCTGCCGACGATGCTCCGGAAAGAGTCACACAGCTCGCTGAAAGACTTTCAGAGATCGAGACCCAGCTCGACCTCTAGCGAGAATCCGCTGGACGTGCGGCAGCCGATACCGTCCTTCACCACATTTTGACGTGGTATGAAAAGAGAGATCTCAGCCTCCTCACACGCCTGCGCACCGGGTCCAAATGGACAGATGACCCGGAGTGGGTAGCTCGGCGCCAGTCTTGCGCCCATAGCCTCATCGAATATGCCCCCATTCATGAATGGACTGAGGGTCCGAGCTTCCTGGAAGCCGCAGGTGAAGAGGAAGTTGAGAACATTGAAGGTGACTCAGGTGAAGACGAGGAGGACACTGCCTCGGATATCGAAGAGGGCGACGATGATGCCGAACTTCCTCCTGCTGCTCCCTAAGTAAAAACACTTGAAAATTCATGAGATCCCCGGTATGCCGGGTGGAATTGTATTCCAAACACATGTGATATTTTGCTACTGAGTACTTATGCCGGATTTAACTTGGGCGTAGTCCCAGAGTTTCTTTTTCTTGTTCATTCAATCTTTTGGCTCGGATCGTGTCTACCTTGATTCGGTTTTACAACTTACGAATCCGAGCTTCAAAAATTGTCTCAACAGTACTAGGAAACTTTTAGACTTAGCACCAAAATAAAACTGCGTAATAACTTGAAAATAAACACGGGGCTAGGCCGAAACAAAAACGTCAGCTCGAATAAATTCTTTTCCTTAGTCGTTTTTCATGTGCAACGCAATTCCAAACTTGTTCTCTTGCTTGCCATGAAGCCAATTCTTGTTGGACAGCAGCAAGTCGAAGAGTTGGGTTTTTGGTGCTCACACACTACTAATTCGAGTTAAGTAGAATAACTTACTCCAGCTGACGTGCAGAAAATAACAAACATTATTAAGGCAGTCCCCGAGTTACTGCTCGAGGTGCCAACATTTCATTGATAAGCTCATTGCCGACATACATACCGACACATGAGATGACTCGGATACATACACTTCTTAGCTAAGTGTAGAAGGGACGAAGTAGAGCTACATTCCATGGTCGCTTGGATTCCTCTTCGGACCTATCCACCTTGTTCTTTTCCTATGGCTTTGCATCTATAAGATAGTACGAATCATTGTGCAACGCTTTGCTCACGATGAACGGCCCTTCCCATGGGGGGATAGTTTATGCATTTCAGTAGTACATTGTACCAACCGGAGCACCAGATCGCCTTCCTGAAAGACCCGGGGGCACACTTTCCGGCTATGATAGCGTCGGAGATTTTGCTGATATATGGCGGATCTGGACAATGCCAGTTCTCTCGCTTCTTCCAGCAGATCAACATCATTTTGCCGGGCTTCTTGCACTTCAGCTTCTGTGTATTGGGTGACCCTAGGAGAATCATGCTCTATGTCGGCTGGTAATACAGCTTCTGCCCCATATACCAGAAAGAACGGCGTATAGCCTGTTGATCGATTCGGAGTTGTTCTTAAACTCCACAGTACCGCTGGTAGTTCTTCTATCCAGCACCCCGCTGATCTTTGCAGCGGCTCAATGAGCCGGGGTTTTATCCCAGATAATACTAATCCGTTGGATCTTTCCACTTGCCCGTTCGATGCGGGGTGGGCTACCGAAGCTACATCCAGCCAGATCTTCTTATCCCGGCAGAAACGAGCGAATGCTCCTTCCGCAAAATTTGTGCCATTATCAGTTATGATACTGTGTGGATAACCGTACCTCAAGATGATATCTTTGAGAAACGTTACGGCCGTAGCTCCATAGCATTTTCTTATAGGCTTTACCTCAATCCACTTCGTAAACTTGTCCACCATTACCAGAATGTGAGTCATATTTCCCCTTGGTGGTTTGAACGGGCCAACCATATCCAAGCACCATACGGCAAATGGCCAAGTGATTGGGATGGTCTTGAGTTCCAACATTGGCATATGTGTCTTGGTAGCGTACCTCTGACAACCATTACATTTTCTCACTAGATCTTCTGCTTGCTCTAAGGCATTTGGCCAGTAGAATCCGTGTCGGAAAGCTTTTGCTACCAAGGCTCGGGATGAGGCGTGATGCCCGCATTCCCCCTGATGTATATCTCGGATGATTTCAAGCCCTTCTTCCGGGTCAACACACCGCTGGAGGATTTTGGTCACGCTTCTTTTGTATAACTCGGAATTGATGATCGTGTAGGCCTTTGCCCTCCTCTGTGTTTGCCTGGATAGCACCTCCTCAGTGGGTAACGTTCCATCCTTTAGGAATTGAAATATAGGCAGTGCCCAAGCCGGTATTGGCCGCACGGGGAACACGTCCTCGTCTATCTCCATCTGCTCCACCGGCATAACTTCAACCGGACCATGCTGAGCAGTACCCGGGTCTTGCGAAGCACTCCCCGGGTTTTGCGAAGCAGTCCCTGGGTCTTGCGAAGCAGTCCTCGGGTCAATGTCCATGGGCACAGCTCCGGATTCGGTGTCCTCCGGGACATATATTGACTCGGATTCTGGGGATGGCCTGATGGATGGTTTCTTGAGGAGCTCTAATGTTACACCCGGTGGAATTGCTTGTCTGGTTGACCCGAGCTTTGACAGCATGTCGGCGGCCTCATTTTCCACCCGGGGTACATGATGAAATTCGCATCCCTCAAAGTAACCAAAAATCTTCTGCACATGAAATCTGTATAGTGCCATGTTTGGATCAAGGGCGTCCCACACTCCGGACACTTGCTGCACCACCAAATCCGAGTCGCCAAAGCATATAATTCGATGTATGCCAATTTCTTTTGCTACCTTGAGCCCATGCACAAGTGCTTCATACTCAGCGACATTGTTTGATGCAGTGAAGTGGATCTGCAGCACATATTTCAACTGGTCCTTCTTTGGTGATGTGAGTACAACTCCGGCACCTAGCCCGGTTTTGGTCTTTGATCCGTCAAAGTGCATTCGCCAATAGTTCGGATCAGGAAGCGGTGGTTCGTACTGTACCTCGGCCCAGTCCATGAAAAAGTCCGCTACTGCCTAAGACTTGATGGCTTCTCTCCGGTCATACTGCGGAGCATAAGGAGCTAGCTCAATTGCCCATTTTGCAATTCTGCCGCTTGCATCCTTGTTACTCATTATCTCGGATATGGGGGCCTATGACCCAGATGGGATGCTCCTCAAAGTAGTGCTTTAGTTTCTTGGCGGCCATGTACACGCCATAAGCCACTTTTTGATAATGTGGGTAGTTCTGCTTTGAGGTTGACAATACTTCGCTCAAATAATACACCGGCCTTTGCACCAATTTACCTTCCTCATCCCGCTCCACCACTATCACTGCACTTACATCTCGGTTGGTTGCAGCTATATAGAGAAACATTGGCTCCTTTGATAGTGGTGAGGCTAGCACTGGTGTCGTGGCTAACGTTTTCTTTAGGTGGGCAAAGGCTTCAACAGCCTCCGGTGTCCAAATAAACTTATCCGACTTTTTCATGAGTTGGTAAAGAGGCAAAGCCTTTTCTCCCAACCGGCATACAAACCGACTTAGCGAGGCCAGGCAACCTGTGAACTTCTGGACATCGTTAAGACACTTCGGCAGTTCCATTCGTTCGATGGCCCGGATTTTAGTTGGATTAACCTCGATACCTCGACTAGAGACAAGGAAACCGAGCAATTTTCCAGCCGGGACACCGAAGGTACATTTTTCCGGGTTAAGTTTCATCCGGAACCTTCTTAGGTTTGCGAACGTTTGCCTGATATCGTCAATGAGCGTTTTGCTTTCCTTGGTCTTGATAACCACATCATCCACGTACACCTGTACATTTTGACCTATTTGGTCGTGCAAACATTTTTGCATACATCTCTGGTACGTTGCCCCTGCATTATGTAAACGAAACGGCATGGTGCGATAGCAATAAGCCCCATACGGGGTAATAAACGCAGTCTTTATTTGATCATCCGGATTCAGAGGTATTTGGTGGAAACCAGAATAAGCATCAATGAATGACAACAGTTCACATCCAGCAGGTGAGTCTATGACCTGATCTATTCTTGGCAGCGGAAATGGGTCTTTTGGACACGCCTTGTTCAGGTTCGTGTAATCGATACACATGCGCCAAACCACTGCCACGTTCGGATCATCCTTTTTCTTTTCCACCAGCACCGGATTAGACATGATAAATCCGCGCCAATCCGGGTAGAGGACCTCCATGATAAATCCTACAGCTAGCAACCGAGCTATCTCATCCCCAATGACTTTCCTCCTATCTTCGGATTGGCTCCGGGTCTCACATTCAAAGAGTGCTCGGCCAACTCCCTCGGAACACCTTGCAAGTCCTGTGTGGACCAAGCAAAAATGTCCCGATTCTCACGGAGGAAGCTGACGAGCTCGCTTTCCTATTTATCACTTAGCCCGGCACCAATTGTTACGGTGCGCTCTAGGAACATGTCATCAACGGGAACCTTCTTGGTATCTTTCGTGGCCTGGAAGGAGACAGTTCCATGCGGGTTACTCAGCGCTGGCATATACTGCTGCGCGGACTGAGCCAATGCCGCCACCTCTTGAATTTTTCTTTTTTCCTGCGTGATCACAAGTGACTCGGCTAAGTTTGATCCAGCCGACGCACACTCCATCGAACGTCGGAAGTCCCCAGCAATGGTAATCACTCCATTTGGTCCGCGCAATTTCATCTTCAAGTAGCAGATATGACAACTTGCCATGAACTTGTTCAGCGCTGGCCTTCCGAGCAACGCATGATACGCGCTTTCTAAGTTCACCACTTCGAACTCCAGATTTTCGGTCCGGCAATTATCCCTGGTGCCGAACAAGACGTCAACCCGGACCTTGCCTATGGGCTCGCAAGAAATGCCGGGCACAATGCCGTGGAAAGTTGTCCTCCTGGCCTGGAGCATGTTCTCCGAGATACCTAACTTGCACATTATGTCCCCATACATGATATTTATGCTACTGCCGTTGTCGATCAGTACCTTTGAGAACCTTACGTTGATGCTAGGCCCAATGAACGTAGTATCCAGCACCAATGCATACGAACCAGGGCTCAGCATGAGCTTGCGATGATCCCTAAAGCTCCAGGTGATTTCCTGATCGGACCAAGGCATGTACCTCGTCACTGCCGGCATTACCGCATTCACCTCGATATGCCTACGCTGCAAGCTTTTTCTATCACTTTCCTCTGTGGTAAATACACAGTAGCTCTGGTGATGCTCCCTGTACTTGTTTCTCCCATCATTTCCGGGGTGTCTCTGATCCGGCTGATGCTGATTTTCTACCTGATGCACTGCATCCCTTCTTTCATTGTTATCATACCTCGGCGGAGGGGGAGGCAACATTAGTTGTTGCGTGTTCGCTCCGGAGAGCAATTGCTGCCGGGGTAACTCCTGCTGAGGCTGATCATTCCGGGGTGCCTGAGCATTCCCTGAACCACCTTGCTCGATCTTACGCATCCACTCGCATTGCCTCGTCGTATGACCCGCTGGGTTGTTCGGATTTGGCGTGTGAAACTTACACGGCTGGTCCAACATCGACTCGTATGTATACCTCGGACGGTCTTTCCTTTCTTGCCACTGCTTCTTTTGCTCCGGTGTCCAAGTTTTCTTCCCATCGTTCCTTGGATTCCATTGACCTCCAGTTTTCTGGCGCTGGCTACCCCCTGCTCCGGGTTGATCTTGATTCATAGCTGCAACTTGATGCGAACCGTACCTGTGGTCCGGTCTATCATCTCTCCTTTTTCCTCTGTAATCATTTCTCCGGGATGATCCAGATCCATCCCTCTGATAGTATGCATCGCTTGACTCGTTTGAGGCGAGCCTCGGTTGGGTCAGGTCACCCAATGCATACGAATCTGCAATCCGGATCATTTCTGCCAACGTTGCGAGCATTTTCTGTTGCAACTTCATCCACAGCTCGCTTCCATATCTGCACCCCTGTGCAAACCATGCTATGTCCTGTGATTCTATCACGCCCTCGCATGAGTTTCTCACGGTACACCACCGGGTCAAAAACTCCCGGTCTGTCTCATTGGGTCTTTGCTTGCACATAGCTAGGGTCTGTGGCCTATTTGGCCTTTGATACATACTTGAAAAATTGTTGATGAACATCTCCTCAAAATCTATCCAGCAGTTGGTGCTTCCTGGTGGCAAATTGTTCAACCACACCCTTGCCGGGCCTTCCAACATCTGGGGTACATACCGTACGGCCCATCTCAGGTTGCCTATGGCAATTTTTACAGCTGTAGCATAGTTTATCAGCCAATCCTCTGGCTTGATACTACCGTCATAGGTCTTGGTGCCCCTGGGCAGCTGAAAGTTCGGTACTGGTGGCTCTTTCATGATCCGGAGTCCAAAACATGTTGGACCCGGTGGACCTTGATATTCAATCTGTTCCGACCTATATAGTCGATCCAGTTTCAACCTTTCATTGTCCGGCATCAAATCCCTAATTCCCAATCTTGACCCTATCACATGATAGTCCGGTCTGGGATATCTCGCATTTTCCATCTCCGAGTCACCGTCGTTATACCGGTTTTGCTCTTGCGGTGCACCTTTCTGTTGCATACCTCGGTCGGCACTATGCTCTTGCCTCGGCATGTTCCGCTGCTGCGGTTGTCTTGCTCCGGCTGAATTTTTCTGCCCGGCATTGCCGTTGACAACGTTCCTTTGACCGGCATTGCCTTGGTCACAGTTACCTCGGCCAGCTTCGCCTCGGCTCACACTCCGTCGATCATCATTTTTCTGCGCTTCTTTTTCTTTCCCTGCCCGTGTCGGGTCATATGGGACAATATGTTTGTTCCGTCTGGCCGAGGTTACCACCTCCTCTCTCCTTGGACCACCATGAGGGGACGATGCGGCTCTAGCGGATTTCTCCGGGTTACCCACCGCCGAATGGACGATCTTGGAGGCTCCAGCTCTCTCCGGGTTTGCCCTGAGTAGTTCCTCGTTTTGCCTATTTGCAATCCGAACCAGCTCGTTAACCCGATCTTGCTGCCTTTGTCGGGCCTCACCCGTCAGTCCCTCTAATTCGGATGCAGCTGCATCCGCTGTTCTGAGGTTCTTGGCCGGGGTACTATACCTCGGCAGCCTCACGGGAAAACAGTTTTCTGATTCCTCGATTCCAGCATCACCTTCTCTGTTCATCTCGCTCATGAGATTTCTCCCTTTGACTTTTACATTATCAACCTTGTTCGCCTTAGCGTACTCACGCAGCGTCATGTTCAACGACTGCTGGGCCGCGGCTATTTTATTTGCGCCCTCTAGTATTTTCTGCCTAGTTTCTTCCAGCTCGGCCTGTGCACGAGCGAGATCTACCCCTGCTACTATAGGGTTTGCCAAGCTATCCATTCCCTCTCTCAACACGTTTTCCGGCCTCTCTAGCGGAGGACCTCTACCTTTCCTTGGTGCCTTGGGCGTCACCTCCGGATCTGGCGCCGGATCTTTGCTCGCACCCACACCTGGCGTTGTCATCATTACCTCTGCATGGTCCGGAGAACGAGCGATACGCTCCCCGCGAGCCACAGTGAGGGGCGGTTCACCTGCTTCGACGACGTGGCGCGGATGAACACTAGACACGTCCACCGCAACGTAGACCATGTGCGCGCCGAGCTTGACGAAGATGCCGTTGCGCGGGAGAGTGCGCGTTCCGAAGAAGCCTGCATTGTCGCTGACGTAGTCCCGTGCTCCAAAGCACTGAACGAGCCCGGAGACGATGCGCTCGCCGGTGGCGATGAAGTTTCCCATCCGGATTTTGACCCTTGCTAGCGCCGCTAGCCCCACGGTGGGCGCCAACTGTCGTGGTGGTGTCACGGCAGATGCCATGTATAGGCTAAAGGTGGGGACTAATACACGCTAGGGGAACCCAGGGAGGGATAGTGAAGTGATTCTCCACACAAGTGCTTGTATTGATTTACTTCCAAGGTTACAAGTGCTCCTAGAGTTGTATTGGCGAGAGGAGGAAGAAGGAGCTCTCTTACTCTCACGCACAGATTACCCCTCAAACCCTAGCTCAAACACAATCGTAAAGAGACCAAAACAGCCAACCCCTTCTACAGAAGCCCTAGCCCCCCTTTTATAGAGGAGGCTCGGTTTCTGCCTAGGGCATACGTGGAGGTATATTCCTAAGAATATGCCTCCTCCCAAAGTGGTAAGCCGACCGGGGTGCTTTTTCCCCCGCGTCACACATGCTTTAGCTACGTGAGCCACTGCGGTGCCCTCGTCAGCTGACACGGGCGTCGTCACGCTTGTCTGCCACGCCCCGGTGGTCCTGTCCTTGCTCGCTTTGCTCAGGCAGTGTGTACCGGGGCTCCTTTTGACCAGCGAGATTCCTTCCTTCTCCTAGAAGCTTGTTGTGATCCGGATGATGGTTCATCCGGCCACACCCGTTCCTGCATACAGGTAAAACATGCACTTCGGACTTACTTCTTAAGTCGGATGAGACCTAGTTAGGCGAACGCCCCCAGGTCTGGATTACCCCGTGATTCGGCCTGCCTTGAGGTGACCCGGCCAGCATCTGCTTTGGCCTTGCCGAACCTCGGCTAACTCGGCCTTTATACCCCGGCGTGACCCTACCCGGGGGTATCCCCCCAACAAAAGTATTTTGTATTTTCTCCACCTTCTTGGACATGCTTAAACTTTGCCCTTTGTGCCCATTTAGTTTCCTCATCCCTACGAATTTTAGCTAGTTCATCATTTGCCCTTCTTAACTCCTCTCTTTCGGTAGGGGAGAGAGTATTGGTTTCTGCTCTAGTGTATAAAAGCAAAATTGTATCCAAAAGGCGTTCCTTTTGTTGTTTTAAATGGCCATTTAAATTTCTAGCCCATCCCCGTAAAAATTGCCTAATATGGCGAACCTTGTTCTGCCAATTCAAAAGAGAGTTATTGTGGGGAAGTAACAAATTCCACTCGGTTGCAACCATGTCAAAGAAACCATCCTTACGCAACCAAGAAAGTTCAAACGAGAAATTGGATTTGTTCCCCTGATGAGCTTGTACACCGGAATACAAAAAAGGGGGGTATGGTCTGAACCTGTTCGAGCAAGAGCTCTAACAGTGACCAAAGGAAAAAAATCCCATTCCGCACTAGCTAAAACTCGATCAAGTTTTTCATAGGTTGGGTTTTCTCTCCGACTAGCCTAGGTGAATTGACGACCAGCGAGAGCAATCTCTCTCAAATCAAGACTCTCAATAATCGCATTAAAAATAAATGGCCAACGTGGATTGAAGTTGTCATTATTTTTTTCCTCATTCCTTCGAATAATATTGAAATCGCCCCCAATTAACAAAGGTAAAGTTTCGTGTTCACAAGTGCGCACAAGCTCGGCCAAAAACAGATGCTTGTTGACTTCCTGAGCCGCCCCATAGATAGGTACTAAAATCCACTCAAACCATAACTCTTAGACTTGAGGTGAAACTTAACACAGAAATCACCATTTATCACTTTATTGACTCGATGGGTTGTAGCATTTCTCTAGGTCATGTATCAGCAAATCTTTCGGGGTTAGTTCGAGGGGGCATTAGCAGTTGATTCGATACAGTTGACACACAAGTTCAAATTGAGTCGATGTACTGCTCTGAATGGTTTGAAATCGGACACTTGGGGGACCTTTGTCCTTGTCTTCGCCATCTGAGAGATCATCAAGACCAAGACTTGACTCGGAAGAGGCTTCACCTTCTCGCTAACGAGGCACTACGACGGACTCAAAGAAAGGTTTGATGTAGTCGGATATGGCAGTGACATGGTAGGCATACCTAGCGATGGAGTTGTACATGGCTCGGACGTTTAGGAGATTGCCGGTGTAGTCCGTCGTTGTGATGTCGTTGGTGCCTTGGAAAATACCCATCTCATTGTGATGGCTCATGATCGTAGCAAGTATCATCTGTGTAGAGGTCCATGCATATGACATTTTCTACTTGTCAATAAGACACCGAATGGATTTGGCCTTGTCCTTCAGTACCAAGGGAGCATCTTGTGTTGTCTTCGTAAAGCCAATGGCTTCACCCGCTTCCCTTGTGATTTGAAGGAAGTATTGAACCTAGCTTTTGGCCCCCTCAGTCCGTTGTGGAAAATGGTTGGAGCTTGAGGCAACTCTGAGTCAAAGTGGATCTGTGGAAACAAATACAAAGTAAAGCATTCAAAGTCGGATAAGTAAAAAAGGAAAATGGGTAAAAGGATAGGCATAAAAACTTACCAAGGATATGACGGTCTAGGGAATTTTGCTCTAAAATCTAGCTCTCCAGGTTCTGTATAATTTCGAGACTACCTCGCCTTGTTTCTCCATCTATTCCTTGAGGTTCTGGATCTCCTTGTTTTTAGAGTCAGAGTTTTCTCTAGCTCTTTTGTGGCACAGGAAGACAACTCCATCATGTTCTTGATGCTCTCCTCGTGGGATTTCTTCAAATTCTCTAGCTCGGTGCGGGTTTCTGTGTTTTCCTTCTCGAGTATCTTGAATAATAGAAGGAATAACTTGCAATGAAAAGTTGGAAAAGGAAGGGAATGTTATACATTCCACCTCTTTCTTCTCGCGTTGCAGCCGGATGTTTTCTGCCTTCACCAATTCCACCTCATGCCTCTTTTTGCAGATGTTTTGCAACAATTTTTGATTATAATTGGTAACTTAGGAATCCATAGACATATGATAATAACCAGAGTCAGGTGCCTCTAGAGACTCGAGATATTCTTTCACCAAGTAAAAGTCTAGCATGAGCCTCGGGGGCTACACTACTTCATCCTATAGCACATCTAAGCATCAAGGTGAAATTTGATTACTATTTCCAACTCACTGCTCAGGGGCTAGAGGATATGATAAGTGCTATGTAAAAATTTGGAATACTTACCAAATGTTCAACGAGCAAACTCTAGAAGCTAGAAATTCTGGGAATCTTCCACCACTTTATGATATTTGGAAAGAAGATTTGCAAGAGTCAACGCATCAAGAGAATAAATGAAAATAATAGAAGGAATAACTTGCAATGAAAAGTTGGAAAAGGAAGCGAATGTTATACCTTCCGCCTCTTTCTTCTCGCGCTGCAGACGGATGTTTTCTGCCGTCACCAATTTCACCTCATGCCTCTTTTTGCAGATGTTTTGCAACAATTTTTTATTATAATTGGTAACTTAGGAATCCATATACATATGATAATAACCAGAGTCAGGGGGCTCTAGAGACTCGAGATATTTTTTTCACCAAGTAAAAGTCTAGCATGAGCCTCGGGGGCTACACTACTTCATCCTATAGCACATATAAGCATCAAGCTGAAATTCAACTTACTATTTCAAACTCACTGCTCAGGGGCTAGAGGATATGATAAGTGCTATGTAAAAAGTTGCAATACTTACCAAATGTTCAACGAGCAAACTCTAGAAGCTAGAAATTCTGGGAATCTTCCACCACTTTATGATATTTGGAAAGAAGATTTGCAAGAGTCAACGCATCAAGAGAATAAATGAAAATAATAGAAGGAATAACTTGCAATGAAAAGTTGGAAAAGGAAGCGAATGTTATACCTTCCGCCTCTTTCTTCTCGCGCTGCAGACGGATGTTTTCTGCCTTCACCAATTTCACCTCATGCCTCTTTTTGCAGATGTTTTGCAACAATTTTTTATTATAATTGGTAACTTAGGAATCCATATACAAATGATAATAACCAGAGTCAGGGGGCTCTAGAGACTCGAGATATTTTTTTCACCAAGTAAAAGTCTAGCATGAGCCTCGGGGGCTACACTACTTCATCCTATAGCACATATAAGCATCAAGCTGAAATTCAACTTACTATTTCAAACTCACTGCTCAGGGGCTAGAGGATATGATAAGTGCTATGTAAAAAGTTGCAATACTTACCAAATGTTCAACGAGCAAACTCTAGAAGCTAGAAATTCTGGGAATCTTCCACCACTTTATGATATTTGGAAAGAAGATTTGCAAGAGTCAACGCATCAAGAGAATAAATGAAAATAATAGAAGGAATAACTTGCAATGAAAAGTTGGAAAAGGAAGCGAATGTTATACCTTCCGCCTCTTTCTTCTCGCGCTGCAGACGGATGTTTTCTGCCTTCACCAATTTCACCTCATGCCTCTTTTTGCAGATGTTTTGCAACAATTTTTTATTATAATTGGTAACTTAGGAATCCATAGACATATGATAATAACCAGAGTCAGGGGGCTCTAGAGACTCGAGATATTTTTTTCACCAAGTAAAAGTCTAGCATGAGCCTCGGGGGCTACACTACTTCATCCTATAGCACATATAAGCATCAAGCTGAAATTCAACTTACTATTTCAAACTTACTGCTCAGGGGCTAGAGGATATGATAAGTGCTATGTAAAAAGTTGCAATACTTACCAAATGTTCAACAAGCAAACTCTAGAAGCTAGAAATTATAGACTCGTAGATCCTTAGTCAGAATCAGGGGCTCCAAAACATGTGGCAGAATATAGCCACCCGACCTTGCAATCTTTGCATCCCTCTTTTGGATGGCCTTCAGCAAGCTTTCTAACTTGACGTCTTCTTGTTCTTGTTTTTCCTGCTCTTGGGAGAGACCCATTGGGAACATGTTGACAAGTTTAGCCTTGTGATTTGATATTGAAGTTGATACATCCAGTCCTTCATACTCTAGAATCAAGAAGAGAAACCCGCAATCCAGATCACTTTCTATGGGATCATTAGTCGTAGCTTCACCCTAAATAATATCCGGATCAGAACTAGCATCTCCTGCTGAAGCCCTTGATACTGCTAACTTTATGATAGTTTCCGTCTATGGGATGGTTATGGTTAGTAGATTCTGAGCACTTGGAGAAATATCCATAACCGGCACCTCAGAAGATTGTGGTACTGGGTGAAGGAGCAGCGACAGGTGATATCATCATCAACACCATCTGAACAAAGCCTTTCTCTAGCTTGGAGGAGGCACCTTTACTCTTCAAAGGTTTGGACATGTGCAAAAAAGCGAAAAATTACCACAAGGTCTGAGAAGATACTTGTGTATTTGCTGACTGTTTAAAGTAGAAGGGATAGAATTACTTCTTAGACATGGGAAGCTTGGTTGGTCGGTAGTGCTCCAATGCTTTCTCTGGCTGAGATGGTGATGGTGACATCCTGACGCTTCTTGGGACATGGAGCATGTTGCTCTTCTAACTGATGTTCCTCCTCAACACCCACCACTTCTTCTGGTAGGTAACCTTCAAAAGGAGTGAGATCTTCTTCTAAAACTTGTAGTTGTTGATCGAAAAAATGTAATCAGGTTGGAAGAAGAGTAAAAAATACGACTAAAACTCAAGATGAGAAAGTACCTTGGGCATTTTGGTTCTGGCGGTGTACACAGATAGAGACTTCTAGAATCTTCCGATGCTCATGCTCCTTTACTAGAAACCTCATCCTCCCGTAATACTCCTGTTAGGGAATCCGACTTGGAGAAACCCAAAGACTATTTGTCTTTCATTTTGTGATTATGCACATGAGACGCTCACGGTACGTTAGAGGCTAGATATGATGAGCTAGGCAGCAATGCACCAAGCCAGTGTCGTGTAGGTCCTTCTTCCTCATCATGAACTCTACTCGCCTTGGTGTCCGGATGAGGTTATCCGACAGCTTGTTCAGCACTGCGTCCCATGACGATATTGGGGTTGCAGCACCGTCGACGAAAGGAGGCAGGCCTTTTATCTCACCTGGATCCGGCATATCCTTACAATAAAAGAAGCTGACGGCCCACTTCTTGATAGACACACTATGATAAATCCTAGTATAAACTAGGTTCTTCCTAATAACTAATTGAAGAGTGTCAGTTTTGTACAAGGGACCGCTACTAGGCAAAAAGTTTTTCAGGTCCCATAGTAGTATCGGCATAAAGAAGACTCATTGTGATATCGACATAACCTTGCAGAGCAGCATACACTATGTTCTATAATGCAATTAGTAGGAAGATTGTGGAGTTGAACTCCATAATGCACGAGTACCTGAGAGAAGAACATAGATGGCGGGAAGCTAATACTCCGGTCAATGTGGGACACGACGCTTGCTGTCCTGCGGTGCCGGGAGCGTGTCTCTGACGGTGAACCACCAAGAACCGGCCACAATGTAGCATTTGTCCTTGAGCTCCTTGAGCTTCACCTTGTTGAGGACTGAGGGGATCTAGATTCCGCTCTCTTCCTTCTTCTCCTCTTTCTTACTTGGTGCCGTCGAAGCTGCCACAACTGACGAAGATGAGCCATCAATCGGTGGCGACCTTAAATGGGTGGCATTGTTGGAAGTGGGGGAGAAGATCTTGGGCTCGGTAGCTAGGGTGCGAGGAGGAAGAAGAAGTGTGGCATAGAAGATGGCGAATGAGCATGGTAAGGCCATCGTCTCCCCCTTTATTTCCAGAACCGCCAAGATTCGTGCGGGAGTGTTATGAATGTGCGAGATTTCCAGCACGTGTCGAGGAAGCGGCACGGAAGATTCTCCTACGTGGCCACATTCTCTCTACCTCCTCGAGTACCGCGCGCAGCTAAGGACTCCTCGATCTTAGATGATCATGGGACCCACCAACGGCCATATTCATGACAGATGTTTGTCAGCTTCACATGACAAGGCCTAAAACGGTCCTGAAACAAGTCTCGAATCGAGTTGAAAAATGAAAAATAATGAATAGTGTTTATCTGACTTTATTAGAGTCAGATGAATTTTGTTGACATAGTTTCGGGAACCCTTCAAGATTTTCTACTTCGAAGACCACTGGAGCCAAGAGAGAAGAAAGGAATCTGACTCGATATGCTAATCCGACTAAGGATCTTGGAGTGCTCTAGAGGCCACTATCGGGGTTATATTTTCTTGTTATCCATGGACATCACTTATTCTCGGAGACTAGGGTGACTCACTTGTGGTTAGAGCCTATGGATCCACGGACAGTCCAGTCAATGAGACAGACGGAGACTCGTACGGCTGCAAGAAAACCCAAAAGAGTTACAGACTTGGGCCTAAAGCTAGAAGACTGGAAGTACAAGATGTAGTAGTTACCGACTATGTTATAATTTGTATCATAGCCGGATAGCCCAGAAGAGAATGTACTCTAAAAGAGATCTTGAATGATGCGTGTATATTTTGCTTAAAATTCAGTTTTCCATAAAAAGGTCCTAAAAAGGAAATAATCGTCGTGCATATGCGTTACTTTCATATAATCAGCAATTAGCATCTAATTAATATCATATAAGCAGCAATCAACGTCTAATCTTTAAATATAGCCGGCAGCACATAACTTAGCTACACACAGAAACCAAAAAAAATTGTCCGCTTGCATATGAGCAGTAACGAAAATCTGATTAAAAGGGCTATACAACATAAACATGAACCCACGGCTAAAGCATACAAGCCAATAGATGATATTGTTTCAATTGATGTTGACTGCTTCAGATTTGGAGAGCTTGTTGATTTAATTTACGTTGCTAATTAGAAGCACATGTGATGCATTCACATGCAACCTGAGAGTCCATGGGCATGGAGTATGGACGTGGGACTATTGCACCACTAGCTAGTCAAATATTCTACAATGTCAGGATAGCATTCAAGTGTCAGGTGATAAGCTGCATGTCAAGATAGCCTGCATGTCAAGATAGCCTGCAGGACTGCAGCTAGTTGCAGGCCAAGTTGCTAGGGCGGCTTGACTTCATAGACTCTATTCACATTGTAAAATAGTGGCGGTAGTAGTAGCTGGAGTAGTATAAGTAGCGGTCCTTGTATCAGCTTGATGTAATGCAATAAGGAGCATTCAGTCTGACTCTCTCTAATCCTGAGCAGTCCTTGTATCAGTTGATGATCTTGGTCGGGTCATTTCTGATACAAAGCGAGACTGCGACACAGAAAATGAGAGGTTGCAGTTCGAGCAGATGTTACAGGACCACAACAAATTATTGTACCCAACTTGTGAAGATGGTCAGAAGAAGCTGGGTAGCACACTGGAATTGCTGAAGTGGAAGGCAGAGACCGGTGTGACGAACTCGGGATTTGAAAAGTTGCTGGTAATAATGAAGAAGCTTCTTCCAAGAAATGACGAATTGCCCTCCAGTACGTACGACGCAAAGAAGCTTATCTTCCCTCTAGGACTAGACGTGCAGAAGATACATGCATGCCCTAATGACTGCATCCTCTACCACGGTGAGAAGTACGAGAATATGGATAAATGCCCAGTATGCACTGCATTGCGGTATAAGATTAGAAAAGATGACCCTAGTGATGTTGAGAGCGAGCCACCTAGGAAGAGGGTTCCTTCCAAGGTGATGTGGTATGCTCCTATAATACCACGGTTGAAATTTTTGTTCAGAAACAAAGATCATGTCAAGTTGTTGGGATGGCACAGGGAATACCGTAAGAAAGACGGGATGTTGAGGCACCCTGCTAATGGTCGGCAGTGGAGAAAAATCGAGAGAGACTTCCCAGACTTTGCTGGTGACACAAGGAACTTATGGTTTGGTCTAAGTACCGATGGCATGAATCCTATTTGGAAGCAGAGTTGCAGTCACAGCACCTGGCACGTGACTCTATGTATCTACAACCTTCCTCCTTGTTTGTGCATGAAGCGGAAGTTCATTATGATGCCAGTGCTCATCCAAGGCCCGAAGCAACCCGGCAACGACATTGATGTGTAAGTAAGGCCATTAGTTGATGAACTTTTACAGTTGTGGGACAAACTAGGTGTATGTGTGTGGGATGAGCACAAACAACATGATTTTGACCTACAAGCGTTGTTGTTCGTAACCATCAATGATTGGCCTGCTCTTAGTAACATTTCAGGATAGACGACAAAGGATACAATGCATGCACACACTGTTTATATGAGACTAAAATTATATATCTGGATAAATGTAGGAAGAATGTGTACCCGTACAATCGTCGTTTTCTTCTGCCTAGTTATCCCTTAAGGAAGAAAGGCAAGCATTTCAATGGCAAGGCAGAAACCTGGACGAAGCCTGTCCCCCGTATTGGTGCTGGTGAATTTGGTATGGTCAAGGATTTATATATAATATTTGGAAATGGTCCTGGAGGACAACCTGTTCTGAAAGACGCCGATGGACACGCACCCATGTGGAAGAAGAAATCTATATTTTTGGAACTACCCTATTGGAAAGTGCATGAAGTCCTCTCTGCAATCAACGTGATGCACCTGACGAAGAATCTTTGCATGAATATTCTAGGCTTCTTGGGCTTGTATGGAAAGTCAAAAGATACCCCGGCAGCACGGGAGGGCCAGGAATATCATAAAGGACGAGGCGACATGCATCCAGGGAAGTTTCAAGGGCTTGCCAACTATGCTCTTACCAAAGAAGAGAAGGAAATCTGTTTTGAAGTCCTTTTCAGTATGAAGGTCCCGTATGGCTTCTCGTTGAATATAAAGGGAATAGTAAATATGAAAGAGAAAAAATTTCAAAACCTAAAGTCTCATGACTGCCACGTGCTTATGACGCAATTGCTTCCGGTTGCATTGAGGGGAATTCTACTAGAAAATGTTCGACTAGCCATTGTGAAGGTATGTGCATTCCTCAATGCAATTTCTCAGAAGGTAAGCGATCAAGAAAGTCTATTAGGGTTATAAATTTATGTGGTCCAATGTCTGGTCAGCTTTGAGTTGTTGTTCCTGCCATCCTTCTTCAATATTATGACGCACCTCCTAGTTCACGTAGTCGAAGAAATTACAATTCTTGGTCCTGTGTTTCTACACAATATTTTCCCCTTCGAGGTTCATGGGAGTCTTAAAGAAATATGTTCGTAACTGTGCTAGGCTAGAAGGAAGCATATCCAAGGACTATGGGACAGAGGAGGTCATTGAATTTTGTGTTGACTTTCTTCCTGACCTTAAGCCGATTGGTGTTTCCGAATCTCAGTATAAGGGGAGGCTGACTTGAAAAGGCACACTAGGAAGGAAATCAATGGTATGTAGGGATGGCATTCTTTCACTTAAGCACACTACATAGTTCTACACAATTCCACTGTGGTGTCTCCGTATATCAAGAAACACAAGAATATTCTACGCTCCGAAAACCCGGGGAAGCCTGACTCCTTGATTAAAGGGGGGCACAAGAAGAATTCCGGCAGTTGGTTGCAGACACATATCATGAATAATAACACTATTGGAGATTCATTGTACTCGTTGGCCAGGTTACCATCTTCAACTATATGCACTTTCCAAGGGTACGAGATAAATGGGAATACATTTTACATGATCACCCAAGATAAAAAAGAGCACCAACCAAAATAGTGGTGTCCGCTTTGATGCAACAGGTGACAATGGGCAGAAGGACACATATTATGGGTACATAAAGGAGATATGGGAACTTGACTATGGACCTACTTTTAAGGTCCCTTTGTTTTGGTGCAAAT
Organism: Avena eriantha; assembly: GCA_910589775.1. Lineage (NCBI taxonomy): Eukaryota > Viridiplantae > Streptophyta > Magnoliopsida > Poales > Poaceae > Avena > Avena eriantha. The sequence continues at coordinate 54,061,718 of OU342744.1, read as the reverse complement.
GGTCAAGCTGACAGGAGGCGGGGTAAATGTAGACCAAAAGTACGGCATGACAACAGTGGATCTCAACAAACTTGCGTACATGGACAAACCATTCGTCCTAGCCAACAGTGTGGCTCAGGTTTTCTATGTGAAGGACATGTCTACCAAACCGAGAAAAAGGAAAGATAGGCAAAACAATTCGTCCGATGAGCCAAAGCACCACATAGTTCTTTCAGGGAAAAGAAACATCGTGGGAGTGGATAGCAAGATAGACATTATGTCTTGAGTGTTGACACTATGTTGTGCTGCTTAATCTATAAATAGGCATCCTTGTGAAGTTATCAACTATAAACAAGATGGTGTGCGAGAGTAGAGACAACACTACGGCCAGTTTGAGGGATATGCCACCGGAGCCCAGTCCTCTGCCATCTCCAACAAACTGGCCATAGATGCACTCCCCAGTATGTGAAATTAGTTAGTTCGCTGGCGTATTGATCTAGTTAGAGAAGTTATAAACTGCAAGATGGTGTGTGAGAGCTGGGACAACACTACGGCCAACTTGAGGGAGATGTCGGCGGGGCCTAGTGGTCCAGCATCTCCAACAAGTTGGCCATAGATGTACTCCCTAATATGTGAAATTAGTTACCCGGCACAAGAATATAACAACATCTTCATAGTTCTGGAAAGTTGTAGAGAGACCAACACTAGCTAGTAGGAAACGATCTATTAGACCCGGTTTCCTAACTGGGACTACGGAATCGGGACTAAAGGCCCCCCTTTAGTCCCGTCGGTCCAGCCACAAACTAGGACTAACACTCAAGACATTTATTATTATTAAAAAATTGGGACTAAGTAATCAGTACTAAAGGCCCCTCTTTAGTCATACTCATGTCTAGCCCTATAGTACACAGCTTCAGGGTCGTCTTCGTCTTTGTCATCATTGTCGTCCTCATCACTAGGGGCACGCGGCTGGATCCTAAGCCTAGCCAGGGCATATTATGGGGGTACCTGCCACTCCAGCCTCGGATTCACGACGCACGAAGGAGGGGGCTCTTGTATGACGATGCCATGGTGCCCGCATCCTTCACCATCGCCACCCTTCTTGTGGCTCTGTGGAGGGTCAAACTGCAGGCACCGCAGGCAAGGATGATGTCCCTAGGCGATGTAGCACATCACACCAACGATAGTCCAGTTTGCCCACCATAGGGGGCGACCTGCCTCGTTGTGGTTCAACGGGGGCGGGCCGTCACCCTCGTACCTGGCGATCTCCCTTTCCCGCTGGTTAGCGAAGAAGGCCTTCCAGGTGTCGTCGTTGTTGGGATCCCAATGGGGATCCATCCGCTGCTCCAGCGTGAGTGATACCTTCGATCCGGATTACAGATGTAGTATAGCTTCTTTTTCCCTAGTAGACCTAGGTTATCGAATCCTCGGGAAGTGAATGCGTATTGAAGTTATTTTAACCAAGCTTCGCGAGTTTTAGAATTCATTTTGTGTTTTTACCGGATCAATAGCTTACGTATTTTTGTTGTTGTCAATGATGGAAAGATAGGGCCTAGAGCATTTGGTTTCACCTGTAGCTGTGCAAAACATCTGATGGGAATAAAAGATAGAAATAAAGTATGCATGTACTTGTTAGAGCAAGATAAATTGTATGTGGGCAGTACATCCATAATTGCTATTGCCTCCGCAACCGCTTATAGCAATAACCTACTAGTAGCATACATAGAATAAAGAGAACTAATGATATGCATAGTTATGTCACCGTTAATCCCAAGTAAATCCCTCACATACAGCCGTACTATCCCTTCTGTCACTAGGGTTCCCAACCTGCAGATCAGTCAATACTCATACTCCCTATACATGGCTCAACCCTTGGGGTCTTGGGTACCTAACAAGTCCTTGGATTGAGGCAAGAGAGGATACAATAATCATCATGTCATACAAACTAATACACGATCCCATCTATGATAAATAATATGCACAAACGCTACATGGCTAGGCCCAAGCCCTTAGCCCAAGGAGAATTACTCACACATAGAGATGAGATCAATAATAATAAACATTGTAATGAAAATCATAAGATTGATAGCAATAGTCTTAAAATGTCGCCAATCAGAGAAGGGATCTACTATTACAAGTGGTGGAATATGGCTATGGAGATGGAGAAGGGTTTTGAGATCTAGAGGCGGCTGGTGATCTGTGGCAGAGACTTTTTGCCAAGGTCTGGCTTGTTTTCTCGTCGCCCGAGGCTTATTTATATAGGGGTCCCTTCACGAAAGTTGTTCAGTTTAACCTAACAGTGGTGGCGCCAACTATACAACTGGAGCTATACGGCCGGAATTTTGCTCCGGTCATATAGTTGGTCATTAAAGCGTCTGCCTCCGCTTCACGGCCCCTGGTTTCTTCTGGTTGTTGGAAATCTCGTATCTTTGACTTTAATGTAGTGATTACCATCTTTAAAAAACATTATCTACGCAGGAAAAATATAAAAGAAATGATTGCATACCACTTTGAATATTAGGCATTAGTGGCAGGATTTAGAGATATATTTCATCAAAATTATGAATAATATCTAGTTTAAATGTGGACGTGGATGGCTATATTTTAGAGCCATAAGTAGGCTCGAGGTAGAAGTGGTTTGGCTGCCTGGTGGGCGGAACCTTGAGGCACAGGAGGGACATGAACTCCTCCGGCACTCAACATCCAGTCGGAGGGCAGTCGGTAGCCTGACGGGCGTGGGTAGCTAAAGGCCCACGGCTCCTCAGTCTCCTCTAGGGTCAGAATGGCCCAGTATGCAGTCTCCATTATTGTGAGAGGGGAAGTTGTGGATGTGTGAATGGACATGGCGGTCGGCCTAGATATAGAGGGAAATGACGGGAAAATATGGCGCGAAGTAGAGGGAAATTGAGGGAAAGCATGACGCATAGCTTGATGGCTCTGAGAAGGGCGGGAAATATCTTAAGTTCTGGTTATTGGCTCCAACCGGGACTAAAGGCCCCTGAAATATCTTCAGTCCCTATTACTAGTTTTAATAATTAGACCCTAAACCTAATCCTAAACCATAAACCCTAAACCCTAACACCTAACCCCTAAATCCTAAACCCTAACCCTAAACCCTAAATCCTAAACCCTAACCCCTAACCCCTGAACCCTAAACACTAAACTCTAAACCCGAAACCCTAAACCCGAAACCCGAAACCCTAAACCCTAAAGCCTAACCCCTAAACCCTAACCCCTAACCCCTAACCCCTAAACCCTAAACCCGAAACCCGAAGCCCTAACCCTAAACCTAAACCCTAAAATATTGTAAGTTTTATATTTTTAATAAAATTAATAACAGTGTATGCAATAAGGCGGGAAATAGAGTTTTGGTCAAAAAAATTAAAAAAGGGACCTTTAGTCCCGGGTCGTGGCACGCCCTAGGGCTAAAGATGTGTTGTTGGCGTGCACCCCTTGGAGTGGTGCCGAAAACCCTTTAGTCCTGGGATGTGGCACGACCCGGGAATAAAGGGGTGACCTTTAGTCCCGGTTCGTGGCACCCCCAGGACTAAAGGGTGTTTAGTCCCAGGGCGTGGCATGAACCGGGACTAAAGGTCCATCCCCTTAAGTCATGCGCAGGCTTCTCCCCTAATCCCATTCGATTCTTTATGTTTTTGCAGGAGGCGCCCCTCGACAATGACGAGACGTCGGTAGGCTACCCGATTCGGAGTCGCCGTCCGTGCTATCGTAGCTCCGGCCGCCACGCCGCATGTCGTCCTCCTCTTCGGCCGCCACCACCTCCAGCCTCCACCACCGCGTGTTGCCCCGGCCAGGTACTCCTCCTCTTCGGTTGCCACTGCGCGCGTCTCGTCTCCGACAGCCACTAGGGGCGACGCTGGCCGCGGGCAGAGAGAGGGCCGGGCACCACATGAAACGTTACAACCCGCAAGGATTGCACCTCTATGTATCACGCCAATCCCTGGATCGGTTCATTGGCATACATAGTATCGATAGACATCAAAGAATTAATAGTGCATCATTATTACAGCGGTATGATCTAGAATATTGCATTATTACAAAGTTTGCAAAGCATAACGCTCGCACAAATAAGCAAGTAGCAAATAGATAGCATAAATAAAGTAGCTCCAGTCTCCATTAGATGCCACAGGCGAACAAAAAGTTGAGTGGAGGGTCGGAACCAACACAACTACTCTGAGTAACCGGAAGAGTAACCTGCAACATGAAACGTAACAGCCCCGAAGGATCAGCACTTGGAATGCACTGGCAAGTGGAACAATGAGAGAAACAACAAGACTAACAGCTATATGCATATCTGGCTTGTGGGGTTCAGGCGGCAAAATACTTTATCCTAACATTTGTAAATCATTTGTAAAGCATTTAATCTTCAACAAACAACCCAATTAAGTTTCAACCACAAGTTTTAGCAATTATAAGTTAGAATGAATGATAACACGTCATAGCACCCATAATTCAGCAACTCAATCGTCCATTACCGGGGACACGGCTAAGCACTTAGTTTTACACCCTGCAGGGGTTGCACACTTTACCCATATGACTTGGTCGACCCGCTCGTACCACGACACGCATATTGAGTCGTGATAGGGAGAAGTCCAAGAAGAGACAATTCGGGAAGTAGCTCCCCAAGCCCATCCACGCACCGTACCAACCTATCACATTCACTACATCTCTGGATACGAAGAGCTCGGGTCGCCACAACCTACTAAGTCCATCCAGCCACCCATAACTCACTGGCATATGCTTGCACACGGAAGCTACCAAATCAAGACACTAATCATTTCTCAGAAACCTGGGTGGCCATCCACAAGTGAGCTACTCGGGTAAACCATAGACATGGGCCCGGCATTCACGAACCAAGAAATTACCAATCCACCCAGATAGTTCATTACTTAAGTTGTTTTCACTTTCCAAACACGTTCTTTCAAAACAAGCTTTATCATGGTGTATCCCACCCTCATCTACATAAGCACAACTAAGCAGAACTACTTACGGCGGCTCACCTAATGAGATAGACTACGGCATAATAGGATATAGCATAGCAATAAATAGTACTTGTAAAACAAAACAATCTACAATGCATATAGAAAGTAAATAGGACATTTATGAAGCTCCACTTGCCTTGGTAGTTTCCGGAGTCAAAAGCACAGTCCGAACAGTCACACGGGTTACAATCCTCACAATCTACACGAAGCAAAACATCCAATAAACAAACCACACATGGGGAAACAAATAAATGCAACACAATGCATGCATGGCACTTTAACAAAGCTTCAGTAGCTTGGTCAAGTTCTCTGATCAACTCTACCACTGGATGATGCATGAGAAAACTTTTAATGCAATGAAACCAATTTATGCATAAAAGAGGTCTAGTTAAAAGGTCTTTAGTCAAAACATTGCACCAAAGCCGTAAACAGTGTAGTACAAGTTTGACAAAAAAAACTACTCGATAGATAGATCCAAATAGAGCCTAGACCAAAAGGAAATACGTCAAAAAGATTTACAGAACTTTTTATGCGAATTAAATACTACTTTAGGCCTTTTTATAATCTCAGGATAATAGATACAGTTAACCTGGGATATTATTGCAGAATAAAATTCTACACAATTTTGTGAATCCAACGATACCATATTTGCAATTTTTTGCCAAGTAGATCTTTTCCTATGAATTTTTGAAGTTAAACCAAGTTTCTGCCTTTTTAATAAAACTGCTAAAACTGGGGGAATATTTCGGGAATATTCCGGGGAATATTCCCCGCTGACGGGCGGGTCCCAGTCGACCGGTGATTGACCGGTCAGCGGTCAGCCCGTGGTCAAAGGGGTGATCTGGGCCGTTCGTGGCTAGATCGATGGTCGGGAGCAGTCTAGGCGGCGGCGGCGGGTCAGCGGGGGCGGCGGGGGTGCGGCCAATGGTGGCGGTTGAGGGGGCGGGGTCGGCGCGGCCATCGGCGAGCTCCTACGGCGGACGGAGCGGCGGCGGCGGTCCCACTCCGGCGAGCAATTGCCGGGGCTTGGCGGCAGCTTTGGTAGGGTTTTTGGGGGGGTTACGACGAGGGAGTCGTGGGCTAAAAGAGGGTGGCGGAGAGAGGTCGTGGGGCGGAGTGAGTCCCGTGGAAAACGGGATCCGGCGGTGGGTCGGTTGGCGTCCGTGTCGGACCCGGCGGTGGTGGGCGGCGCGCTGACAGGTGGGGCCCACCTGTCGGCGGCACTGCGGGAGGCGGCGGCGGGTTGTTACGCGCCACACGTGCGGTGGCATACGGGGGCGGTATTGGGCCCCGGGCGGGCCGTTGCGGCTAGGCCGGCTCGGCTGCCGCGGCCGAAAACATTTTTTTTACTCTGTTTGTCAGCTAACTGAACTGAACTGACTGTTTTAACTGAAACTGAAAATTCAGCAAAGACTAAAATCGACCTAACTTTTGATCCGCAACTCCGAATTGAGTGAGACAAAAACCTACGGGTTCGTATTGACGAACTCTACGCATCCATGCATCTGGAATGCCCAAAAGGGATCATTCTGAAAGATGCAAGGCAAAAGCCCTAGTAGGCTTGCAAAAAGGAGGAACTAGCAAAGAGGAGGTATTTTGGCAAAAACTTTAAAACTGAAACTTTTTGCAAAGATGCTCATGATGCAAAGACATGTATGTATGCAGTGCCAAATCTAAAATTTGGGATGTGACAAGACTAACCCCCTTAAGATGAATCTCGTCCTCGAGATTCGACGTGGCTAGCAAATAGGTGTAGGTGGTCCTCTCAGAGGTCATCCTCTCGCTCCCAGGTGGCTTCCTCCTCGGTGTGGTGGCTCCATTGCACCTTGAAAAACCTGATTGTCTTGCTGCGGGTAAATCTCTCTGCTGTCTCCAAAATCTTGACCGGCTTCTCCTCATAAGTCAGGTCACTCTCTAGTTGAACCTCGTCTAATAACACGGTATCTCTCAATGGTGTATCCACCATCTCCCGGTGGCATTTCTTTAGCTGAGACACATGAAATACGTTGTGAATAGTGGATAGAATCTCTAGCATCTCCAGCTGGTATGCAACCTCTCCTTTGCGTGCTAGGATCTTATAGAGCCCTATAAACCGAGGTGCCAGCTTGCCCTTAATTCCAAATCGCTTAATTCCACGTAGTGGCGAAACTCTGAGATATGCTCGATCTCCAATCTCATACGCCACCTACTTGCGCTTAGGATCAACCTAGCTCTTCTGTCTCGATTGTGCTACCTTCAACCTGTCCCGAACCAAACTAACCTTCTCTTCAGCATCCTTAATCAAATCCGGTCCAAATAGTTGACGTTCACCTACACCGTCCCATAACAATGGTGTTCTGCACCTCTTACCATATAGTACATCAAATGGTGACGTCTTGATGCTGGATTGGTAGCTGTTGTTGTAAGAGAACTCAGCATAAGGTAAATTTTCATCCCAACTAGCGCCACGAGCCAAGGCGCGGGCTCTCAACATATCCTCCAAAATCTGATTCACCCTCTCGGTCTGACCATCCATTTGGGGGTGGAAAGTTGTGCTAAACTCCAACCTCGTTCCCAACGACTCATGTAGCTGGCGTCAAAAGTGAGAAGTAAATTGGGTGCCTCTACCTGACACAATGCTCTTAGGAACTCCATGCAGGCACACAACTCGGTTCATGTAGATCTTAGCTAACTTAGCACTAGTGTAAGTGGTCTTCACGGGTATAAAGTGAACTACCTTGGTCAAATGATCTACCACTACCCAAATAGAATCATATCTTGACTTGGTCCTGGGTAATCCTGTGATGAAGTCCATTCCAACTCTATCCCACTTCCATTCAGGTATCGGTAATGGCTATAGTAACCCTACTGGCTTTTGGTGCTCGGCCTTCACACTACTACAGACATCACATAGGGCAATATATTCTGCAATCTCTCGCTTCATGTTAACCCACCAAAACCTTTCCTTCAAATCCATGTACATCTTCGTGTTGCCTGGATGTATAGAGTACGGTGAATTATGAGCTTCCTGAAATATCAGCTTCCTAATCTCCGGATCGTGGGAGATGGGGTTTCCCAAAGACATAGATAATTATAGGAGCCGAGAAAGAGCAAAGAGGTGACTGCGGGAGGAGGAGGGAAACAGGTTCAACGAGTTTCTAGGAACACATGAAAAGCATCAGCAACAGATTAACGAAGTTCGAGGAGTAGCGCGCCTGCAAGATCATGAACTAGCTATTACCGTCGTCTCATCTCAGCGGAGGAACAGCTTGGCTGAATCGGAGGTCCCGTCTGACGTAGCACGGATGGTAGATGGCAGTCCCGGCCACCCTGTTGATGGAATCAAGGAGCAGATATCTTCTGAGCTCCATCAGAAGGTGAAGAACCTATCCTTCAAGGTGGCGGTCGGATGTGCTTTACCTTGTCCACCTGACGCATGCTGGCATGGCTGTGACATTCCAGCTGGCTATGCTAAAGTTGGGGTGGATGAAATCGCAATGGGTGGGACTCAATCGAGCTTGACATCCCTAGACCTAAACCTGAGCCCGTCCCGGTTGTTGGAAATATGCCCTAGAGACAAATATTAGTAAGGACTATTATCATATTTCATATAGTTTATGATTAAGTTTTATATCATGCTATAACTATATTGATAGGAAACATCAATACACGTGTGATATACAAACAACCAGGGGTTCCCAGTGAAACTCTAGTCACTGGTTCATTGGTCAACAGATGATCAAGTTTCCTGATCATGTGGCATTTATGTCAGTTGGAAGTGAAGTCATCTCATTCCGAGAATGAGATGACGAACCAATACCCAACCTAAACATCGTGACCCGATCATGTCACGAAGTTCAAGTTACGATGATTAGAAATGGATCCTCGTAGACTATTCCTTAGACCGTGAGGCTATATCAATCACTGTCTCCCGAGAGTGCTTAGATAGCATCAAACGCCACTCGGTAATACAGTGGTTATAAAGGTGTGTTCAGCTACTCGGAAGAAACCGTAGAGGCAATATATGTCAAGAGCGGGATTTGTCCGTCCATGTGATGGGAAGATACTCAAAGGGCCCACTCGGAGAAGTTATATCCAATAGTTGCGTAGCGTGTGATTTGATCACGGGGATATCACTTGTCAGAATGAGTCAAGTAGTGTTGTTCGATAACAAGATTGAACACGACATGGTGATGTCATTGATCAGATCTCGGGCAATGCATGTATCGAGTGACAAAGGGAATAAGACACGACTGTCCCGATTCAAACAACGAAAGATCTTCGTGGAACGCACAGGGCTCACATGGCCATCCAGGTCCCTCTGTCGATCATTGGTGCGGGATTGTCCCGACCATGTATGGAGTGTTCCCGAACCGTGGGGTATCATGCTTAAGGGCTTTATGATGCTTAGAGAGTATTTATAGGATCAGTAGAATCGCCGAAGAATAGTAGAGAGAAAACTGGAAGGGTTTTGGTAAGTCCGGAGGATGTCCGGAGTGGAGGTGGAAGGTGTTCCATAGCCACGGAGATTGAATAATGTGTGAATGAATGTTAGATTTTGATTTAATCATTTATTCATAATTATTTAATAAAGAGAAAATCAATTAAAATGGTAAAAGGCTTAATGGGCCAATTTCTGGAGGGAGAGGGCCCATTAGGGGAAAGGAGAGAGGGAGAAGGGGCAAGGGGCTGGCCGGCTGGGCCTAGCCCCCGCGCTGGGCCCACTAGGGTGTCCGGCGGCCACCCCTCCCCCCTCCTCTCATTTAGTCCCACCCCGGGGTTTGAGGGTGGTAGTACCTCCCCTTACCCTATATATAGTGGGGGTATTTGGCCAAATTAAATACACCAATAATCAATAAATATCTTCTCACTTTTGGGAGGACCTCGAGTTGATATTTTCTCTCTCCCCCTCTCTCTCTTGTGACCATGGTCCCAAGTCTAGACTGCGCGAGCGAGAGACATCTTCACCGCAGAGCGCCGTCGCGCTGCGGGATTCAGATCCGGGAGCTCTACTTCCGCAACTGCTGCTGGATCGGGGAATCGGGAGTCATCGTCAGGCACCGGACTTGTGTAACTCCCCATGAGGTGTCGCACTTGAGGCACTCAAGTCGTTGGAGCCAAGGAGCACAAGGACTTCATCACGACCTTGAGGTCGGCTTCGGCTTGTCTACATCAACCACGCTCTCCTGAGCGTTGACAACGCTTTTCGGTCTTCAAGGGTAAGTTCGCGAAAAGCCCCTCCCGTTACTGTATTACTAATAGATAGGTCCTGACAGCTTCAGGGGTTCAGGGGCATAGGGTAAAATTTATTGTTTTCATACACGGAACCCCTACAGTGGTATCAGAGCTAGAACTATGCGTAGTAATGCTAGTACGGGTAGAACACACGAGATGTAGCATGTGGGCATTGATCTTTTAGTTGTTACCCTCCCATGTGTACTTGTGTATACCACAGTAATGCTTGATGAAGCGGCCCCCAACCGACTTTGCGCGTTCATTCACGAGACTGGTCCACGCTTGACATACGGCTTGTACCGTATAAAGTGGCTTAGGGGGGTGTATGTCTCTCTCGCATTAGTTGGTATGCCATTTGCAACGAAGGGCACCGAAAGGGGTGTAGTAGAGACAACTACTTGACCAGCATTGTGCTAAAAGTTCGTAGGTAAGAACGGTTCTTGTGCGAAAGCCCATTCAGCCACGTAAAACATGCAAAGATAAAGTAGAGGCATCTAACTTTATTTTGCAGGTGGGCGTTGCTTTGTGATATGGTTGTGGCAAAGGTAAAGTGATTACCTTTTGTTACGTAGTAGTAGATAGTCACTGAGGTGGCGGACTACCACGCCGGAATGACACCAGTACCCTGGTGTCTACGGTGCCAGAACCCTGGCGCCGGAACCCGGTGACGGCGGATGGAGATCACAACGTGAAGGACCATATCACATAGCATTTACATTCAATGTTATTGTTTGTATATCTTATTGTGTGCTAGTATTAGATACTGGACGTTGGCCTAATAAGATGATCCCTGTTAAAATTACCAACGATTATGTTCCCCCTTAGTGTGCACCACCAAGAAAGTTATTCGGTATGAGGCAATCTAGGGTACAGGCCTGGGTGTCAGACATATCTACGTTAGCATACAGTGGGTGTAAGCCATGTTGCACAGCGAATACACTAAGGTTGAGTTGGCGAGCCTAGAATGTGCAGACATGGCCTTGGAACACGGATGGTCGAAAGATCGAGCATGAGTTGCATGAATGATGTGACCGACGTTTAGCGTCCACCCTTGAACCCACATTGATGGCCATGACGATCAGGGGAGATGTGGCTAATAGGGGTCGTGTTATCACTAGGAACCCTTTTGGGGATATGTGTTTCTGAGTAGAGTTATTATTAACTCATTTAATTATAAACTTAGTCTAAATTCCTTTTTGCAATTGTAAATGTAGAAAATGGTTCTCCCCGAGATTACCTTCCCTATCGACAATTGGTTAAAAGGAGAAAAGCTCAAGTTAGATGGATCCAATTTTTCTGCATGGGTCATACGCCTGTTTGATCTCCTTGGTGAGAACAATGTAGCTGACTACATGACCTGCGAGATGTATTTGGATCCACCCTATTCTCATGAGTACCAGGAGCAGCGGGATCTGCGCTGCCGTCATCGTGTGATGGCCACAGTCATATTAGTGACGATGCGCCTCAGAATGGAGGATGGGCTATGGCCAATGGTGGGAAGTATTAAACCCCGAGTGGTCATGGCACATCTGAGATCGCATTTCGTCGAACAAGTGCGCATGTGGGAGTATGAGCTGATGGGGGACTTCCTCTCCATATAGATGGAGGAGGGCTCCTCACTATACGAACACTTGTTGAGCATATACGATGCATACATGAGTCTGGCATACCACCTGGACAACTGGTTCTCAAGCTCTTTTGCGATGGGAGTTGTGTTGTGGTCGCTGCCACCAAGCTTCCAAGCACAAGTCAGGATCTGCATTATGAGAGGTGACACGGAAACATTGGACTTCCTCGAGTTCATATCGCATTTCAGAAATGTGGTGGATGAACCCAACGTCGCTGGGGTCATCAATGACAAAGGTATATATTTGATATACAATTTTATAACTGTTAAAATCTTGCAAACACATTTGGAGTGTTAAGTATATCTGATACTTGTTCTGTTTTGCTAAAAACAGGTCCTTCTGCATGAGAGGTGCTTGCTGGAGAGGAGGTGACGTTGCGTGTTGATGGCGAGCATGATGATGATGGCCGACGAAACTCTCCCTCGACATTTATCACTTAGTTTATGTTTTAGGATGATTATTGTAATCAAGAGATTGTGAACTTATTTAGTGTGTCTCAGACTTTGTGAGACGGTTATTCGTATGAGTTTGTAAAAAACAGTTGTTCCACTTTTATGAATGATTTCTATTTGTGTTCATATCTTGTTTGATTATGTGTGAATTATCCTTGTTGTTTGAAACTAACTGATAATGCATGATCATTTGTAAAATATTAAAATGCCTTAAAATACCCAAGTTACATGATATTTCCTTACGGAATGAAAAACCATTGTTTAAATTCAAAGTTATGTGATAATATGTGAAAGTCATTCGATATCTTATCACATATAAATCATGCCTAAGTTTGGCAAAATAACTTGAACACCGTGTATTACTTGAATACAAAGTGTTTAATGAATTGTTAAAAGTTAATACATATTCAATGTATTGTGTTTTAACGAAAAAGGTAATTTTCATTAAATGATTGTTTAAATGGGTAAAGAAGTTTACCAAGGAAAACATGAATATGAAACTATTTGATTTGATCAAAATGTTTCATCAATAAAAGGGGTATAAATATAAAAGAGAATCTAATTACTATGATTTGATCAATAGTAATGAAATTCGACTTTATAAGAATGTCATAAAAGAAATTGTGGAATGGAAAGCGTTTTGAAACATCAAAATGCAAAGCATCGGAATGTGATATTAGATATCAAAGGGGGTGCATAGAAGGCACCAAATAAATCGCTGTAGTGTAGATGTAGAGACCATTAGTTAGAAATAGTTAACACTCAATTAGAATGTAGTGAACCATTTGAATTCGTGAAAGTTTTGGGGTTATTCAATAGAACCAAAACAATAGCGAATAAGTCCATGTAGAGTATTCATTGAAAACTTTGAATACGAAATCCATAGCTAAACAAAAAGAGAAGCAAAACAAGTATTGCTTGGATTTTGGTGCATTCTTGAGAACACTCACTTCTGGTGATGTTTCTCGATTATGGAGCAAATGGAAAATAGTGAAAAACACGATGAGGATTCAAAACCCTGCATCAGAGTGTTGAGAAGCGCAACGGACAATGTTCCTGAACGATTCTCTTCACAAAGGAAAAGAATCAATGATAATGATCATTGTGTTTTTCCCACTAGTGTTTTCACTACATGAAGTAGGATTCAAAATGTAACCCATATCTTGTATGGAGACATTTGTGGATCATTTGTCATGATTCTTGGAATATGACATACCTACAAACTACTAAGGAAATAATGGAAAACTAGAATTATGAGAAATCCTAAAAGCAAAATTCCCTTGAGATTAGAAAGCAATTAGTTGCTCAATCTCACAAGTAAAAGGGGTTACTTGAATTTTCCCAAATGACTGCAAAGCCATAGTGGAAAAGGGGATGAATGACAAAAGCACAAAATTTTCAACTATTGGACGAATTCTAATGAATTTGATTCAAGTGTGGTGAATGTCTAGAGGATTTAAAACTATTAATAGTACTAGCATCTCATAGTAAATCTCTTAGTTTGATATTTGATCAAAGAATTTTGAAGTTGTTCAAAATAGTGAGTGGATGTGCAATTTGCATAAAATTGAGTGGGAGCTATGTAAGTCTTCCTAAAACTATATGTTGGCAACATATTTTTGAGTGCGAGCTTATACAGTGATTCTTAAGGGTGTTAAGAATAAAGGCGCAAATACTTATAAATAATGATTTATAAGATGTAGAAGTTGATAATAGGTGTATTATGATATTATGTAGTATTCCTTAAGAGATTCTGGAAAGGGTTTCAGAATAGGAGTTAATTAAGGAACTGGTCCTTAATAACTCAAATTAGGAATAGTATTAAGTTTAAGCATCAATGGTTGAAAGAAAGAAAAGGATGATCGTCATCCACTATGTTGAGACATAGGTTCTGTCCTAGTAAACCATGATGATAACTTAGCATAATATGTGATCCAAATAAGGAACGTTTAAAAGTGATTAAGTTCAAATCACAGAACGTTGAGTTGAGTTTGTCCGTAGTGTCTAGTAGAGAACTGCAGATATATTTTCCAAATCCATAAAGGATGACATATCTCAAAGCATAAAGGGTTATGTTATAAGGGAATATGTTGGAAACTCCCGTATATACCGATTAGAGTCAAGTAGGAAGCAAGGTGAACCAAAACATCGAAAGTTGCACAGAGTGCACTAGTGTTTCGATGAATACATTTATAATAATAGATATGGGTAACATCTAAAGTGTTGTATAATTTTATGGCGGGACTAGTTCGCTTTTAACGTAGAATGATGTCTCCCAGGGCACAGTGCCCATGAGAAAGCCCTCGAGGTTGATCTAACGTCACTGTAGGCTCCTAGAATCAGGCCTCATTCTGCTGCCATAACAACGATGCATGCACACAGATGCTATCATGTGATGATAAAGTATTAATGTCAATCAAGGTGACATTAGTAAGTTGCAAAGGATTTGGGATTGTAAAGTACAGACCCAAGACTCAACCTCTTCCATGAGCAAGCATGTTCAGGGTACCGGATATATGGTGCCAAAGATTAGGAACAAATGCAGCTAGTGTATTTGTACTCTAGTGTAAGTGGGAGACTGTTGGAAATATGCCCTAGAGACAAATAGTAGTAAGGACTATTATCATATTTCATATAGTTTATGATTAAATTTTATATCATGCTATAACTATATTGAGAGGAAACATCAATATACGTGTGATATACAAACAACCAGGGGGTTCCCAGTGAAACTCTAGTCACTGGTTCATTGGTCAACAGATGATCAAGTTTCATGATCATGTGGCATTTATGCCAGTTGGAAGTGAAGTCGTCTCATTCCGAGAATGAGATGATGAACCAATACCCAACCTAAAAATCATGACCCGATCATGTCACGAAGTTCAAGTTACGATGATTAGAAATGGATCCTCATAGACTATTCCTTAGACCGTGAGGCTATATCAATCACTGTCTCCCGAGAGTCCTTAGATAGCATCAAACGCCACTCGGTAATACAGTGGTTATAAAGGTGTGTTCAGGTACTCGGAGGAAACCGTAGAGGCAATATATGTCAAGAGCGGGATTTGTCCGTCTATGTGACGGGAAGATACTCAAAGGGCCCACTAGGAGAAGTTATATCCAATAGCTGCATAACGTGTGATTTGATCACGGGGATATCACTTCTCGGAACGAGTCAAGTAGCGTTGTTCGGTAACAAGATTGAACAAGACATGGTGATGTCATTTATCAGATCTCGGGCAATGGAAGTATCGAGTGACAAAGGGAATAAGACACGACTGTCCCGGTTCAAACGACGAAAGATCTTCGTGGAACGTATAGGTTTCACATGGCCATCTAGGTTCCTCTGTCGATCATTGGTGCAAGAGTGTCCCGACCATGTCTGGAGTGTTCCCGAACCATGGGGTATCACGCTTAAGGGCTTGATTATGCTTAGAGAGTGTTTATAGGATCGGTAGAATCGCCGAAGAATAGTAGAGAGAAAACCGGAAGGGATTCGGTAAGTCCGGAGGATGTGCGGAGTGGAGGTGGAAGGTGTTCCATAGCCACGGAGATTGAATAATGTGTGAATGAATGTTAGATATTGATTTAATCATTTATTCATAATTATTTAATAAAGAGAAAATCAATTAAAATGGTAAAAGGCTAAATGGGCCAATTTCCGGAGGGAGAGGGCCCATTAGGGGAAAGGAGAGAGGGAGAAGGGGCTGGCCGGCTAGGCCAAGCCCCTGCGTGGGGCCCACTAGGGTGGCCGGCGGCCACCCCTCCCCCCTCCTCTCCTTTATTCCCACCCCGGGACTTTGAGGGAGGTAGTACCTCCCCTTCCCCTATATATAGTGGGGGTATTTGGCCAAATTAAATACACCAATAATCAATAAAGGTCTTCTCACTTTTGGGAGGACCTCTAGTTGATATTTTATCTCTCCCCCTCTCTCTCTCCCGTTACTGTGGTGCCAAGTCTAGACTGCGCGAGCGAGAGACATCTTCACCGCGGAGCGCCGTCGCGCTGCGGGATTTGGATCCGGGAGCTCTACTTCCGCAACTGGTGCTAGATCGGGGAAGCAGGATTCATCGTCAGGCACCGAACGTGTGTAAATCCCCACGAGGTGTCACACTTGAGGCACTCAAGTCGTTGGAGCCAAGGAGCGCAAGGACTTCATCACGACCTTGAGGTCGGCTTCGGCTCATCTAGATCAACCACGCTCTCTTGAGCGTTGACAACGCTTTTCAGTCTTCAAGGTTAAGTTCGCGAAAAGCCCCTCCTGTTACTATATTACTAATAGATAGGTCCTGGCAGCTTCAGGGGTTCAGGGGAGTAGGGTGAAATTTATTGTTTTCACACGCGGAACCCCTACACCGGTATACACTGCGAAGCAAAAAGCGTATGCACTTGGTTTTCTGAACACAAAATCGCAATATCACTTCCACCAAAAGTCAGATGACTATCTATGCACACTTTAAAAGGAAGTGAAGAAAAGAAAATCAAGTAGAAGTTCAAGCGGGAGCAAATCATCAAGTCAAAGTGCAAGCGGGAAAAGAATGGACGTCCCCCAGCTTAGGAAACAAGCCAAAAAATTGATCACACCCCTCAAGGTGTTATCCTATGACATTTCCCAGCAGGATATGCAAGAAGCTGCGAAGCTTGTGGCCTCTATGAATGTGACTAATGAGGAATTGCTAGGTTCCAAAGATGACAAGTTACCCAAGGCTGTTATAGCCCCTAAATATGTCCCAGGGATGCCTTTTGTTAGCATAGAGAGGTTGCAACAACAGCCAACACAAATGCGTAGTTTACAAAAATGGTACTTGAAGCCAGAAAAGAGGAGAGAACAATGATCGTGGCAAAAGTCCCACATGACTACTACTTCCGAGCCGACGAGGTCCATGTTTAGTTTCCAGAACTCTTTCAGTTATACAATTTCGACGCCCTCGATAAATCTATCATGAGTTGCTATTGTCTGTAAGTTGTTTAATTCATTGTCTACATATAAGTTGTTTATTTTTTTAGTTGTTTAGTTTATTGCATGTAATTATCTTCATTATATCCTTTTGTACTCTATTATTATGTAGAATGAAGATCTAGCAATGTAAAAGAAGGTCACTCTTTAGTGTTGGGTTCATTGACCCAGATAAAATACATGTAAAGACGCTAACGGATAAACCCAAGGAGACAGAGGAAAACCTTCTACGGTTTCTAAAAAAGCAAACTTTCTATGACCACATACTGTTTCCTTACAAGTTCAAGTGAGGGCCTTACTTTGTTGTACACATTCACTTCTGCTTACTCGATGTTAGGTGTAATTGATGAGTTACTGATGTGTATATAAATGCGTGCAGTTTTCACTAGATTCTGCTAGACATTCAACTTGATAAGGGAAGAGTTGAAGTCATGGACCCATTAAAGAGACCTCTGGAACAGTTTAGGGACATGCAGGACATGCTCTAGAGGTAATTTCCGTGCTACATCAGTCTCTTTCGTTGATTTCTTGAGATATCACGTAATAAATAACTCATTCATTTTCTTTACCGGGCAGGGTTTGGAACCTATTCAAGAGTGCGGTTACGGGTGACTTTAATGAGAAGCTGATGTTTAAGCCGATCTTGGTAAGTAGTACATGATATGTCCGCGCATCTGTTTACTTCTAATTTCAATAAAATTATTATGCTAGATTATGATTTTGCTTGAATTCTATTCTCATAAAGTGCGCGAGGCAGACACCAAGGATGAATATATGTGGATTCTACGTTTGTGAGTTCATTCGCACGTTTACCACTGAGCACAAAGATTGTAGAGTAGATGTAAGCAATACATTCACAACATTATTTTATTACTGTCACTTTTTGTTATCATGATTGATATTCATATGTATCTCCTATTCTTATATAGTTCGAGAGCATGCGGGATCAACTCCTATCAGAGCAAGGCGTACTCGGAATTTAGTGTGAATAGGCGCTACCGATGATCCCTGACCATGTAAATAAATAGACGGGTTCTATTCCCGGTAATTGTGATCTCCATATGTAACTATCATGTATATATTTGTATGCTCGATCTTAAGAGAAGTTATCTTATATATGCATGAACGTGTACGATATGTGGTAGCGTAAAAATATTCGAAAAATATTTTTAAATGAAAAAAGAAATAAATAAAAGGATACAAAATGAATTCTTGGCTGTGGCAGAGAAAGTGCCCACAATGCTATCGCGGCAGAGAACCATTTATCCTGGTCCATAACAGGAACTCGGACTAATGGGTAGGGCACCCCGCGCGCGCGGCGGCGGCCACGTGGAAGCCTATTGGTCCCGGCTAGTAACAGAGCCGACACTAGTGAGTGGGCCTTTAGTCCTGCTATTCCAGTCCTGCTATTCAGAACCGGGACTAATGCCCCTTACGGGCCAGGACTAAAGGCCCGTTCTCTACTAGTGAGGACAGAATAATGATCGTGGCGAAAGTCCCACATGTGTACTACTTCTGATCCAAAGAGGTCCATGTTGAGTTTCCATAACTCTTCCAGTTATACAATTTCGACGCCCTCGACAAATCTGTAAGTTGTTGAATTCATTATCTTCATATAAGTTATTCAGTTTATTGCATGTAATTATTCTCATTATATCCTTTTGTACTCTATTATTATGCAGAATGAAGACACGGGAATGTAAAAAAAGTAACTCTATAGTGTTGGGTTTATTGACGTAGATAAAGTACATATAAAGACGCTAACGGATAAACCCGAGGAGACGCAGGGTAAGCTTCTAAGGCTTCTAACGGAGCAAAATTGTTGTGACCACATACTGTTTCCTTACAATTGAAGTGAGGGTCTTACTCTGTTGTACACATTCAGTTTTGCTTAATCGATGTTAACTATAATTGATGAGTTACTGATGTATATATAAACGTGTGCAGGTTTTACTGGATTCTTCTAAACATTCAACTTGATAAGGAAATAGTTGAAGTCATGGACCCATTAAAAGGACACCTTGAAGAGTTTAGGGACATCATGACATGCTCCAGAGGCAATTTTTGTGCTATATCAGTCTCTTTCATTGATTTCCTGAGATATCAGGTAATAAATAATTCATTCATTCATTTTCTTTACCGGACAGGGTTTGGAACCTGTTCAAGAGTGTGGTTACGGGTTCCTTTAGTAAGAAGCTGAAATTTAAGACGGCCTCGGTAAGTACTACGTGATATATCCGCGCATCTCTTTACTTCTAGTTTCAATATAATTATGATGCTAGATTATTATTTTGATTGAATTCTATTCTCGTAAAGTGTGCGAGGCAGGCACCAGGGACGAATATATGTGGATTCTATGTTTGTGAATTCATTCGCACGTTTACCACTGAACACAAAGATTATAGAATCCATGTAAGGAAATTTTATTACCGTCACTTTTTGTTATCATGATTGATATTCATATTGATCTCCTTTTCTTATATAGTTCGAGAGCATGCGGGATCAGGTCCTAGCAGAGCAACACGTACTAGGTATTGCAGAAGAACTGGCGGAATTTTTGTTAAAACAGATGGTAGATGACGCCGGAGAATTTAGTGTGAATAGACGCAACGATGATCCCCGGCCGTGTAATCGAATAGACGGGCTCTAGTCCCAGTAATTGTGATTTCCATGTAACTATCACGTATATATTTGTATGCTCGATCTTAAGACAAGTTATCTACGTAAAAATATTTAAAAATTATTTTAAAAAAATATACAAAATAAATTCTCTGTCGTAGCAGAGAAAGCGTTTAAAATACTGCCACGGTATAGAACCATTTTGTCCCGGTCCGTAATAGGAACGGGACTAATGGGGGGCACCCGCGCGCGCAGCAGACGCCACGTGGACACCCGTTGGTCCCGGCCGGTAACCGTGCCGGAACTAGTGCTTGGGCCTTTAGTCCCTCTTCTCCGGTCCCGGTTCCAAAACCGGGACAAAAGCTCCTTACGGATCGGAACTAAAGGCACGTTCTCTACTAGTGACACCATATAGTCAGCCAAACATGACGACACAAGTCAAGCTGCCTCTACATCGCCGACACTTTCACACTTACATGGGGCATGGGGGTGGCCGGTGTGTGTCAGGATAGGCGGCCATCGCCTCTACATGAGGCGATAGTTTGCACTTTCGCTTGGTAGATGAAGACATACTTGTTTGCGCCACCCGTTGAGGCATCACTGAAAAGATATACATCCTCCGTTTTATAATATAAGATGTTTTAGCTTTATGTAAGGAGTGTATCTAGATCCCTTTGAATGCGTAGGTTCACTCCAAACCTACATGAACCTACACACCTCTTTTACAAAGCTGAAACAACTTATATTTTGAAACGGAGGTAGTAACACATAAATAGAGATCAACAAATTGGTCATGCATCATCAAATCTTTTGGAGATGGATCGAGCTGCAAACATTAGCATTCATGCGTCTGCTTACTCACTAATGCTTACTGGTGCCAAACAGGTCGTGATCTTGGCTCTGCTCTGTGCAAATGATGCTGACCATTAATTGGTCTAAGCTAGTGCATTGTGCCTGGGCTCTCATATCTCTGTACCATATTAGTATTTCTGTTTCCATGCATTCTGCGCACTTGTACTCAATTATTTTTTGGATATTTGCATTCTGCACGCTTTCAAGTTAATCATCTGTTGGATATGTAGTCCTCGATTGGGCCAGGTACATGAGGCGACAGAGCACGCCGACAGAGCACGCCTCGGCCCTCGTGAATGAAGCTAGCCTTGATCAAGCGATAGGCTAACATGGCATTGTGTGTATTTCCTCACTGTTCACGTCACTGGTTGAGGCATTACCGAAGTGGTTTAGAGCACGAACATTAGCATTCATCAAATATAGGTGACCGGGCTCGGATTTCTCTAGGTCATGTATCAGCAAATCTTTCGGGGTTGGTTCGAGGGGGCATTCGCAGTTGATTCGATACAGTTGACACACAAGTTCAAGTTGAGTCGATGTACTACTCTGAATGGTTTGAAATCGGAGACTTGGGGGAGCTTTGTCCTTGTCTTCGCCATCTGAGAGATCATCAAGACCAAGACTTGACTCGGAAGAGGCTTCACCTTCTCACCGACGAGGCACTACGACTCAAAGAAAGGTTTGATGTAGTCGTATACCGCAGCGACATGGTAGGCGTATCTAGCGATGGAGTTTTACATGGCTCGGACGTTTAGGGGATTGCCGGTGTGGTCCGTCGTTGCGATACCGTTGGTGCCTTGGAAAATACCCATGTCATCGTGATGGCTCATGATCATAGCATGTGTCCGTCTGTGTAGAGGTTCGCGCATATGACATTTTCTACTTGTCAATAAGACCCCGAATGGATTTGGCCTTGTCCAGATGCACCAAGGGAGCATCTTATGTTGTCTCCGTAAAACCGATGACTTCACCCGCTTCCCTTGTGATTTGAAGGAAGTATTGAACCTGGCTTTTGGCCCCCTCGATCCGTTGTGGAAAAGGGTTGGAGCTTGAGGCAACTCTGAGTCAAAGTGGATCTGTGGAAAGAAATACAAAGTAAAGAATTCAAAGTCGGATAAGTAAAAAAGGAAAATGGGTAAAAGGATAGGCATAAAAACTTACCAAGGATATGACGGTCTAGGGAATTTTTCTCCAAAATCCAGCTCCCCAGGTTCTCTAGAATTTGCGAGACTACCTCGCCGTGTTTTACAGCCAGAGTTTTCTCCAGCTCTTTTGTGGCATAGGAAGATAACTTCATCATGTTCTTGATGCTCTCCTCGTGGGATTTCTTCAGATTCTCTAGATCGGTGCGGGTTTCTGTGTTTTCCTTCTAGAGTATCTCGAAATTCGGGGAATCTTCCACCACTTTGTGATATTTGGAAAGAAGATTTGCAAGAGTCAACACATCAAGTGAATAAATGAAAATAATAGAAGGAATAGTTGCAATGAAAAGTTGAAAAAGGAAGGGAGTGTTATACCTTCCGCCTCTTTCTTGTCGCGCTGCAAACGGATGTTTTCTGCCTTCACTAATTTCACCTCATGCCTCTTTTTGCAGATGTTTTGCAACAATTTTTGATTATAATTGGTAACTTAGGAATCCATAGACATATGATAATAACCAGAGTCAGGGGGCTCTAGAGACTCGAGATATTTTTTCACCAAGTAAAAGTCTAGCATGAGCCTCAGGGGCTACACTACTTCATCCTATAGCACATCTAAGCATCAAGCTGAAATTCGACTTACTATTTCTAACTCACCGCTCAGGGGCTAGAGGATATGATAAGTGCTATGTAAAAAGTTGGAATACTTACCAAATGTTCAACGAGCAAACTCTAGAAGCCAGAAATTATAGACTCATAGACTTTCTCAGTCAGAATCAGGGGCTCAAAATAGGTCGCAGAATATATCCACCCGACCTTGCAATCTTTGCATCCCTCTTTTGGATGGCCTTCAGCAAGCTTTCTAACATACGTCTTCTTCTTCTTGTTTTTCCTGCTCTTGGGGGAGACTCATTGGGAACATGTTGAAAAGTTCAGCCTTGTGATCTGATATTGAAGTTGACCTTCATACTCTAGAATCGAGAAGAGAAACCCGGAATCCTGATCACTTTCTATGGGATCATTAGTCGTAGCTTCACCCTAAATACTATCCGGATCAGAACCAGCATCTCCTGCTGAAGCCCTTGATACTTCTAACTTTATGAGAGTTTCCGTCTATGGGATCGTTATGGTTAGTAGCTTTGGAGCACTTGGAGAAATATCCACAACCAGCACCTCAGAAGATGTGGTACTGGGGTGAAGGAGCAGCGACAGGTGATATCACCGTCAACACCATCTGAACAAAGCCTTTCTCTAGCTTGGAGGAGGCACCTTTACTCATCAAAGGTTTGGACATGTGCAAAAAAGTGAAAAGTTACCACAAGGTCTGAGAAGATACTTGTGTATTTGCCAACTGTTTAAAGTAGAAGGGATAGAATTACTTCTTAACCATGGGAAGCTTGGTTGGTCGGTAATGCTCCAATGCTTTCTCTGGCTGAGATGGTGATGGTGACATCCTTACGCTTCTTGGGACATGGAGCATGTTGCTCTTCTAACTGATGTTCCTCCTCAACACCCACCACTTCTTCTCGTAGGTAACCTTCAAAAGGAGTGAGATCTTCTTCTAAAACTTCTTCTAGTTTTAGATCGGAAAAATGTAATCAGGTTAGAAGAAGAGTCAAACAAAATATGACTAAAACTCAAGATGAGAAAGTACCTTGGGCATTTTGGTTCTGGCGGTGTACACGGATAGAGACTTCTAGAATCTTCCAATGCTCATGCTCCTTTACTAGAAACTGTTATAAATAATGGGCTAAATAAAATAAGCCCATAAAGATTTCAGAATTTCCCTAAATCTCAAAGCCCATGTTTGTGGCAGCTCACATGGGAGTGGAGTGGGAGCTAAAGTTTAGTCCCACATGGAAAGTTGGAGGAGAGTTACACCACCTTATAAGCTGGAGTGGTTCATCACTTAGTAAAGTGAGTGAGAAGAGGAGAGCTACACGCGCGCTCCTCCGACGACGCCGCCGCCGCCGCTCGCATGCACGCATTGCACCGCACCGCCCGCCCGTCCCGTCACGACGCGCGCGCGCTGCGGGTTGCGGGAATCGAGCCGAGCTTTCTTTTTGCTGCTCAAGAAAACGTGTGAGGTTTTGACAGACGTGTCAACAGTCAGCCTATTCGGGTCGCTCCCGGATCGTGGGCTACTGTAACTGACCCGAGCGTGCGCTACGTGGACTCGGCCCGCGTTCGCTTTTGTTAGGGTTTAATGAGCCGCTCTATATAAAGTGTTGCGCGGCTACCGCCACAGACGACGACCGAACCAATCTAGGGTTTGTCAACCTCTCTGCTTGCGCCGCCACCTTAGTCTACTCCATCCCGCTTGCCGGCGTGCACTGGCGGACGGGAGAGCAGGTCTCCGGAACCACTCGCCTTTGCGATCCTGTACGGGAGAGGGCGAATAAGGTTTTTGGGAAGCGCTCCGCACGACTGCTCGAGTTCTGCATCACGACTCGTCTTCCATCCAAGTCGGGCGGTGCTACCTATCGTCGTCTTCGCCGCCGCCTGCTTCGATCAATCTTCCCCAAGGTTACTGCTGCGACTACTGCAATCAAACGGTACGTGCGACGTGCTACTGTCTGGTTATTCATCATGTTCTACGAGTACATGTTTAGTTGCTGCCTGTTTCCGTTCATCTTGTTGTTTAGTACATCTAGTATGTTCGAGTTACATGTGCTAGTAGCTGCTATTGTCATGTTTAATATTCTGAAATTAATCACGGAAATTGTGCCTAATTATCCAACAATCCAAAAACCTTATTATAGGCAATTTTCCGAGATAAACATGGGACACTTGGCTTATGCGATGAAGCCGGAAAAGTTTACCGGTGTTCATTTTAAGAGGTGGCAGTATAAGACCACTATGTGGCTGCAAAATCTAAAAGTATTCGAGGCTAGTGAGGGTTTACCTGAAGGAACTATATCTGAACAAGATCAGAACAAGTTCAAGGAAACCAATCTTGCCTTTGTGGGATGCGTTCTGAGTGTTCTTGACAACAAGCTGTTTGATGTGTACATGCACTTCAAAGATGGCAAAGAGCTCTGGGAGGCACTGAACGCTAAGTTTGGTGTAACAGATGCTAGCAATGAATTGTACATCATGGAGAACTTTCATGATTACAGGATGGTTAACAACCATTCTTTAGTCGAACAAGCTCATGAGATACAGTGTTTTGCCAAGGAGCTTGAAATCCTTAAGTGTAACTTACCTGACAAGTTTGTGGCTGGGCGCATCATTGCAAAGTTGCCTTCTTCATGGAGGAACTTCGCCACAACTCTCAAGCATAAGAGGCAAGAGATATCGGTTGAAAAACTGATAGCGTCTCTTGATGTTGAGGAGAAGGCTCGGGCCAAGGACACTGCTGAGAAAGGAGGCGAGGGTCAGTCCAGCGCCAATATGGTGCAGAAGAAGACCTTCAGCAAGAACAAAGGGAACTATAAGCCCTCCTTCAACAAGTCTGAAAAGACTACAACCTTCAAGAAGAAGAAGAAGAAGCCGAACAAGGCCGAGCTACGTTGCTTTACCCGTGGAGAGCTCGGGCACTTTTCCAAGGACTGCCCAGAACATGCAGATCGTAAAGGAAAAAAGGCGAAGACTGTCAACGTCGTGACTGCTAGCAATGCTGATGGGTATGGTAATCTATTTACTGTTCTTTCAGTTTTTCAATCACCATGTTGGTGGATTGATACGTGTGCTAATATTCATGTGTGTGCTGACATCTCTATGTTCACTTCTTATCAGGTCGCTCTGGATTCATCCGTTCTAATGGGGAATGGGTCACATGCTTCTGTTTGTGGTGTTGGCATGGTGGATCTGACGTTCACTCCAGGAAAGATCGTGCAGCTGAAGAACGTGCAGCATGTCCCTTCCATGAACAAGAATCTCGTTAGTGGCTCCCTTCTATGCAGAGATGGGTTTAAGGTTGTTTTTTGAGTCTAATAAAGTCATTGTGTCGAGACATGGACAATTTATTGATAAAGGATATGAGTGCGGACGGTTGTTCCGCTTTTCACTTTCAGATTTTTGTAATAAGTCCGTAAACCATTTTTGTGGCGGTGTTAATGATGATACCAGTGTTTGGCATTCTCGTTTATGTCACATTAATTTTGGTTTGATGTCCAAGTTGTCCAAAATTAGTTTAATTCCGAATTTCACTATTGCCAAAGGTTCCAAGTGCCATAGTTGTGTGCAATCAAAGCAACCTCGAAAGCCTCACAAGGCAGCCGAGGAGAGAAACTTGGCACCTCTGGAGCTTATACATTCTGATCTTTGTGAGATGAATGGTGTGTTGACAAAAGGTGAAAAGAGATATTTCATGACTTTGATTGATGATGCGACTAGATACTGCTATGTTTATTTGTTGCGCACAAAAGATGAAGCTTTAGACTACTTTAAAATTTATAAAGCCGAAGTTGAAAATCAACTAGAGAGAAAGATCAAACGTCTTAGGTCGGATCGTGGTGGTGAATATTTTCCCAAAATCTCCGATGAATTCTGTGAGGAACATGGCATTATTCATGAAAGGACGCCTCCCTACTCGCCTCAATCAAACGGGGTTGCCGATAGGAAAACCCGCACGCTGACTGACTTGGTGAATTCAATGTTAGCCACCGCTAGTTTATCTAAGGCATGGTGGGGGGAGGCCTTGTTGACAGTGTGTCATGTCCTGAATAGAGTTCCTAACAAGAATAAAGATAAAACCCCTTATGAGGAGTGGGCTGGGAGAAATCCATCACTTTCTTACTTGCGCACTTGGGGGTGTTTGGCTAAGGTCAACATACCGATTCCTAAGAAACGCAAACTTGGACCTAAGACAGTGGATTGTATCTTTCTAGGATATGCTCCGCGGAGTATAGGCTATAGATTTCTAGTGGTTAAGTCCGAGGTTCCTGATATGCATGTTGATACTATAATGGAATCTCGTGATGCAACATTCTTTGAGAATATGTTTCCTATGAAATATATGCATAGCACTGCTACAATTTCTTCTGAAATACTTCCTGAAACTAGTGCATCTAGTGAGAATTTTGAGCAACCACGCGAGGAAGAAGTCCTAGAGAAGGATGAAAATGAAGCTCCTACACGGATTAAGAGACAAAGGGTTGTAAAATCCTTTGGAGATGATTTCATTGTGTACCTTGTGGATGATACTCCCACTTCCATTGCAGAGGCATATGCATCTCCTGATGCAGATGATTGGAAAGAAGCTGTTCATAACGAGATGGACTCGATTCTTTCTAATGGAACTTGGGAACTATCAGAACGACCCCATGGCTGTAAGCCTGTGGGTTGCAAGTGGGTGTTCAAGAAGAAGCTAAGGCCTGATGGTACTATTTAAAAGTACACGGCTCGGCTTGTAGCAAAAGGCTACACCCAGAGAGAAGGTGAAGATTACTTTAACACCTATTCACCTGTTGCTAGACTGACCACCATTCGAGTACTACTATCCCTGGCTGCCTCTTATGGCCTTATCGTTCATCAAATGGACGTTAAGACAACTTTACTCAATGGAGAATTGGAAGAGGAGATCTATATGGATCAGCCTGATGGGTTTGTGGTAAAAGGTGAAGAGAGAAAGGTGTGCAAGTTGTTAAAATCTTTATATGGCCTGAAGAAAGCACCTAAGAAATGGCATGAGAAGTTTGACAGAACATTAACTTCTGTTGGCTTTGTCGTTAATGAGGCTGACAAGTGCGTCTACTATCGCCATGGTGGGGCGAAGGTGTTATATTATGTTTGTACGTGGATGATATCCTTATCTTTGGTACAAATATGAATGTGATAAATGAAGTTAAGTCCTTCCTGTCAAAGAGCTTTGATATGAAAGATCTGGAAGAAGCTGATGTTATTTTGAATATCAAGCTCATTAAGCACGAGAGTGGGATTACTTTGACGCAATCATACTATGTTGAGAAGATATTGAGCCGTTTCGGTTTCATTGATGGCAAGTCTTCCCCAACACCTTAGGATCCAGTGTGACATTACGAAAAACAAGAAAGAGCCGAAAGAACAATTGAGATACTCTCAAATCGTTGGCTCACACATGTACTTAGCTAGCGCGACGAGATCCGACATCTCTTTTGCTGTGAGCAAGTTGAGTAGGTTCATGTCTAACCCGGGTACTGAACATTGGTGTGCACTTGAAAAGGTCATGCGCTATCTATGTGGTACAATGAGTTATGGGATACAATATTCGGGGCATCCAGTGGTGCTCGAAGGATATAGTGATGCGAACTGGATCTCGGATGTAGATGAACTCTACGCCACTAGCGGGTATGTATTTACCTTTGGAGGTGGCGCGGTATCATGGAGATCTTGCAAACAAACCATATTGACAAGGTCGACTATGGAAGCAGAACTTGCTGCTTTAGACACAGCCACTGTAGAGTCAGAATGGCTGCGTGAACTCTTGATGGACTTGCGGGTGATTGAGAAACCTATACCGGCCATCATCTTGAATTGTGACAATCAAACTGTTATTGTCAAAGTGAACAATTCTAAGGATAACGCGAAGTCATCAAGACACGTCAAGAGACGTTTGAAGTCTATCAGGAATTTGAGAAACTCCGGAGTAATTACTGTTACGTATATTCAAACTGACAAAAACCTGGCAGATCCCTTTACAAAGGGACTATCACGAAACGTGATAGAAAGTGCATCGAGAGAGATGGGTTTGAGACCCATGGATGTTACACAGTAGTGATAACCCAACCTTTTTGATCGGAGATCCCGTAAATTAGGACCTGGAAAGAGCAAGCTAGTGGTGTGACGGAGGAGAGTATTAGACAACCCTCTCTATGTGAAGATGTACAACTCTCAAAAAGCTGTAAGGCAGGTTGGCAACATGCCTTAATGTGTTTCTGTTGGCTATGATTAGCAAAGATGATTTCCTACAGAGCATTCTTGAAAGAACACACCTATACGAGTTCCGATTGTTAAACGTCACAATCTATGAGATTTGGGTGATCTCTAGTAAACTCATGAAGAGACCAAGTAGTATGACGCATATGCTACACCCGCGGGGTAGGCTACTGGTAGCCAGGTACTAGTTATGACTTTGTGTGAAATCTAAAAGCACCAAACTTGCAATTCAAGGTTCGTCCATTGTTCAAGTTGCTGATAGACGTAGCTCAAGGTTCTAGGCGGAAGTTCAACTTAATAGTCTCTGCTGAAACACTGGTATATAAACAAGTAGCGAGGATTGGCAAATCTTCAAATGGGCATTTGAGATCTGGTGGGGGATTGTTAGAAATAATGGGCTAAATAAAATAAGCCCATATAGATTTCAGATTTTCCCTAAATCTCAAAGCCCATGTTTGTGGCAGCTCACATGTGTTTGGGCCCATGTTTGAGGCAGCTCACATGGGAGTGGAGTGGGAGCTAAAGTTTAGTCCCACATGGAAAGTTGGAGGAGAGTTACACCACCTTATAAGGTGGAGTGGTTCATCACTTAGTAAAGTGAGTGAGAAGAGGAGAGCTACACGCGCGCTCCTCCTCCGACGATGCCACCGCTCACACGCACGCACCGCACAGCACCGCACCACAACGTACCGCACGCTCGTCCCGTCCCGTCGCGCTCGCACGCGCGGGTTGCGGGAATCTCGCCGAGCCGAGCTTTCTTTTTGCTGCTCAGGAAAACGTGTGAGGTTTTGACAGACGTGTCAACAGTCAGCCTATTCAGGTCGCTCCCGGATCGTGGGCTACTGTAATCGACCCGAGCATGCGCTACGTGGACTCGGCCCACGTTCGCTTTCGTTAGGGTTTCCTGAGCCGCTCTACATAAAGTGTTGCGTGGCTACCGCCACAGACGACGACCGAACCAATCTAGGGTTTTCCAACCTCTCTCCTTGCGCCGCCACCTTAGTCTACTCCATCCCGCTTGCCGGCGTGCACCGGCGGACGGGAGAGCAGGTCTCCGGAACCACTCGCCTTTGCGATCCTGTACGGGAGAGGGCGAATAAGGTTTTTGGGAAGCGCTCCGCGCGACTGCTCGAGTTCTGCATCACGGCTCGTCTTCCATCCAAGTCGGGCGGTGCTGCCTATCGTCGTCTTCGCCGTCGTCTGCTTCGATCAATCTTCTCCAAGGTTACTGCTGCGACTACTTCAATCGAACGGTACGTGCAACGTGCTACTGTCTTGTTATTCATCATGTTCTGCGAGTACATGTTTAGCTGGTGCATGTTTCCGTTCATCTTGTTGTTTAGTACATCTAGTATGTTCGAGTTACATGTGCTAGTAGCTGCTATTGTCATGTTTAATATTCTGGAATTAATCACGGAAATTGTGCCTAATTATCCAATAGAAACCTCATCCTCACATAATACTCCTCTTAGGGAATCCGACTTGGAGAAACCCGAAGACTATATGTCTTTGACTTGGTGATTGTGCACATGAGATGCTCACGGTACTTTAGATGCTAGATATGATGATCTGACGAGAACCAGATCCGTATCAGGACCCTCCCCAGCTGTCCTCTCCTGAGCTGCCCTAGGCGACTCCAGCGGATCCGGGGGGCTTCCTTTCCATCCTCCCCTAAAAGCCCCCCAGCCTCTCCGTGTTAGGCCGTCGTTGCTGTCGGCTTCGGCGGCGGTGGCGGATCCCCGTCCATCTAATATGGGGGGAAGGATAGGGGTCTGTTATGGTGTTCATATGGGGGAGATGCGGCGCTGGCTATGGGCTTAGTGCGGCATGGCCGTCTTGGCCGGGTCCTGAGGTTCTCTGGCGGCTAACGATGAGTTGAAGGCTTGCCGCCACCGCCGGGGTGAGGCTATGGCCTAGCCACGCCGATCTCCTGCGGTTGTTGCCGTCTCCTGCTCTATTGGTGCTTCACGAAGACCGCGGGCGGCGTGGGGGCTTGCTCGTCTACTGAATAAAGGTGGCGGTCCTAGGATTCCACTCACGCCAAGATGAGGATCTACTTGTTGCTTGTCATCTGTGATCTGGTCGGAGTGGCGAGTTCCGGAAGGCTTCGTCGGCGAACTCCCATGGGCGATGAATGCCTGGAGATTGCCGGATTGGAGGGATTCGATTGTGCGCATCCATGTTTTACTCTGACCATTTGGGTTCAGAGGGAGCGCTTCGAAGCTCTGTTGGTCGTTAATATCATGGGGCATGTTCTCGTTCTATGATGCTGATAGGGAATGACATGGACACCGGGATCTAAGGACGGACAATGGTGTTGAGGAATTGGCTTGCTGACTTGTGACTTGGAGCAGTGGCATGCAAGTGGGGGCGACTGCACAGGAGAGGTTCACAGTCCTACCTTTCAGGGTGAAAACTCAAGGTCTGGCCTTAATTGGTTGTGTCTGGCAATGGCCTTGTTGAAGGTATTGTTTTGAGAGCGTGGACTTTCTTCAGGGTGAAAACCTAAGATCTATGATCGGGCGATGATGGTGTTTGTGCATTGTTCCCTTCTTGGAGGCGTCGCTTTTGGAGAAGCTGGACTTCTGGTGTTGTCTTGGTGGTGGTAGTACCGATGTTTCAATGAATGGGTCACTGTAGCGGGACTTTTCTTTTTTGTAATTCTTCTTTATTTTTTAGTTGTGTGCATCCGTATGGCCGCTAGAGCATTGCGTTGTTGCAGAGGTCAGGTGTAATTGGTATCATGTGATATTAATATATGCTCCTTTCCAAAAAAAGATATGATGATCTAGGCAGCAATGCACCAAGACGGTGCCATGCAGGTCCTTCTTCCTCATCAGGAACTCTACTCGCCTTGTTGCCCGGATGAGGTTATCCAATAACTCGTTCAGCTCTGCGTCCCATGACGATATTGGTGTTGCAGCACCGTCGACGAAAGGAGGCATACCTTGCATCTCACCTTGATCCGGTATCCTTACAATAAAAGAAGCTGTGACCCACTTCTTGATGGACACACTATGATAAATACTAGTATAAACTAGGTTCTTCCTAAGAACTAAGCGAAGTGTGCCAGTTTTGTACAAGGGACCGCTACTAGGCAAAAAGTTTTTTCGGGTCCCATAGTAGTACCGGAATAAAGAAGACTCAGTATAATATCGAGATAACCTTGCAGAACAGCATACACTATGTTCTAGAATGCTATTAGGAGGAAGATTGTGGAGTTGAACTCCGTAATGCATGAGTACTTGAGAGAAGAACGTAGATGGCGGGAAGCTAATACCCCTATCGATGTGGGACACGAGGTGGATACGCTTGCTGTCCTATGGTGCCGGGAGCGTGGCTCCAACAATGAACCACCAAGAACCAGCCTCAATGTAGCCTTTGTACTTGAGCTTCACCTCGTTGAGGACTGAGGGGATCTAGATTCCCCTCTCGTCCTTCTTCTCCTCTTTCATACCTGGTGCCGCCGAAGCTGCCGCAGCTGACGAAGATGAGCCATCAATCGCTGGCGACCTTAAATGGGTGGCGTTGTTGGAAGTGGGGGAGAAGATCTTGAGCTCGGTAGCTAGGGTGCGAGGAGGAAGAAGAAGTGTGGCATAGAAGATGGCGAATGAGCATGGTAAGGCCATCGTCTCCCCCTTTATTTTCGGAACCGCCGAGATTCATGTGGGAGTGGTATGAATGTGCGAGATTTCCACCACGCGCCGAGGAAGCGGCACGGAAGATTCTCCTACATAGCCACGTTCTCTCTGCCTCCTCGAGTACCGCGTGCAGCTAAGGACTCCTCGATCTCCGATGATTGTGGGACCCACCAACGGCCATATTCATGATGGATGTTTGTCAGTTTCACGTGACAAGTCCTAAAACGGTCCTGAAACAAGTCCTGAATCGAGTTGAGAAATGAAAAATAATGAATAGTGTTTATCTGACTTTATTACAGTCGGATGAATTTTATTGACCTAGTTTCGGGAACCTTTCAAGATTCTCTACTTCAGAGACCACTGGAGCCAAGAAAGGAATCTGAGTCAAGATGCTAATCCGACTAAGGATCTTGGAGTGCTCTAGATGCTACTGTCGGGGTTATATTTTCTGGTTATCCATGGCCATCACTTATTCTCGGAGCCTAGGGTGACCCACTTGTGGTTAGACCCTATGGATCCACGGACGGTCCAGTCAATGAGACAGACGGAGACTCGTACGGGTGCAAGAAAACCCAAAAGAGTTACAGACTTGGAAGTACAACATGTAGTAGTTACCGACTATGTTGTAATCTGTACCGTAGCCGGATAGCCTAGAAGAGAATGTACTCTAAAAGAGATCTTGAATGATGCGTGTATATTTTGCTTAATATTCAGTATTCCATAAAAAGGTCCTAAAAAGGAAATATATGTCGTGCATATGCGTTACTTTCATATAAGCAGCAATTAGCATCTAATTAATTTCGTATAAGCAGCAATCAGCGTCTAATCTTTAAACACAGCCGGCAGCAGATAACTTAAGCCACACACAGAAACCAAAAAAAAAAATTGTCCGCTTGCGTATGAGCAGTAACGAAAATCTGATTAATAGGGCTATACTAGGGAATCAGGCGCGGCGTGTCGCCGCGCTCGTGTGGAGTAGAAGGAAGTGGTGGTCGAATAGTACATATCGATTATAAAGTCAATTATACATACAAAATGTATCGTTACAAAAGGCTACAATGCAGAGTGCAAACTACCAGTTACACAGAGTTGAGCCAACTATCAATCATCAAGATCTATGATGAGCAGGTCATAGTCCTAGCATTGCTATCACAAAATACTTTACTTTGAGGCACTTATATTTCGTGTGCACAAAATTTTGTCCTGAAAAAGATGGAACAGGAAACAACATTAATCAACGCAAACTTTTGGGTAGGCTTTAACGTTTAAATCGGCACATGCAAAAAAAAAACAATCGGCACTCCATCATCAGTAAACAAAATAAATTTCTCAATGGAGACTATATGCAGCGAAAAAGGAAAACGGAAATCTAGACAACAAATCAATCAGTGATATTGCTTACCCTCTCTGGAAACCCGGCGTGATCTAGTTGCAGCTCAATCTTTTTTGTTCATAAAGAAAGCTAGGGTAACTTAATTGGAATGATTTGCTTCAGGACCATAAAGGATCAAGCTAAATTCAAGATGCATTCAACTACGAAAAATATATAGATGCAACAGCGGTGTGAGATAACATGGGCTGCGATTAGTTCAAACTAAAGGAATACCCCGCTGCATGAGCCAACATACGAATACAAAACGATGGGATACCATGAAATTTATTTTATAATATTAAAAAAATATCGCAGAGACATCATATACAGATATAGTGACCCAATGAACCATATAACATTATAGATGTCATATCTCTATTTGCAAATAAAATATTAAATAACTATGAACGCTAAGCTTGAACATGTAACAAATAATGATGATGAATAGGCAGAATCCTAATTTCTAGCTTGAGACGTATAAAATAGTAATGCAGTAGGCAGTAAGTATGGACAAAGAGCGACAATAGCATCATTTATAAAATCCGACATGTAGAAAACTAAATTATATAATTATGTATAAATGTAAAGCACAAACTACCAGAATAGATAATTAGACTGTACTAAGAACAGATCAAACTTATCTCCAAAAAATCATTAGTATGAAGCTACATATGTACATATCATTCGGTTAAGGTGAAGTAAGCACCTGCAAACACATTACTATTTAGTTGCAACTAAAACATAGTTCTCCATAATATATGCTAGACTGTTATGGGATCAGTGGGAACATCACATGATCAATTCTTTGATCCAATTTTAATCACATGTAACAAATACTAAAATGACCTGAATCTGAACCTGTAAGCTTTTGTGACAAAAATATGCCTACCATTAAACCTCATTGAATCAAACTCTATACTAATACATGTTCAAATAAAGGACACCCATCACTCAGAGTTCAGAATGTACACCAAGTGGGCACCATAGACTTGATCGTCCGAAAGACCTAGCAGCAAAGCAATCTGGAAGAAGAACACAACCTGAAAAATAAAGAATCGGATCAGATGTAATGTGGATGTGGAACTAAGAGAAAAACGCTTGGGATTCAATCCCTCACAAACTGCACCCTAGAGATTAAACTAAGAAGAAAATACGTTGGATCAGTTTGGGGATCTAGGATTTAAAAGGGGTTAATATTCTTGTGGCTTCTCCAAGGACAGGAGTTGAAAGAGAGAGGGGCGACGGGAAGAAGGCATGGGGGGCAAGCCAAGGTCGCCAGGATCCATAGCAGCTGCTCTTCACGCGGGATTGGGCCGCACTAACCATAGGAGCTACAGGGAGAATGGGTTCAGAGTGCACCTTCTGGGAGAAGACATGCGCGAGACCAAAGAAATAGAGAGGAGATGGCCCTAGAGCACTGACCTGCGCCTGCGCTCCCCATGGCAGGGCCGCATAATAAGGCGGCGGTGGCGTTCACGGACTCCTTCCAGCGGCAGCGGCGCCGACGATCGCGACGACGGACTGCCAGAGCGACCCTCATCTTACTCGTATCCTTGGGCCGATGCCGAGCAGCTGACCGCGCTGCCCAACCCCCTGGGGGGGGGCGGTCCACCGCAATTAATGGAGAAAAAAAAAGGAACGGGAGCTGATGTCGATACCAGATCGCGCGCGGAAAAAAAAGGGAAGAAAAAACGTGTTGTGGTACTGTAGATGCGCCATCTACAGTATCGATCGCTGAAACGCTTTACTTTTATATATGTAGTTATGTACAACATAAACATGAACCCACGGCTGAAACATACAAGCCAATAGATGAAGCACATGCGATGCATTCACATGCAACCTGAGAGTCCATGGGCATGGAGTGTGGAGTATGGACGTGGGACTATTGCACCACTAGCTAGTCAAATATTCTACAATGTCAGGATAGCATTCAAGTGTCAGGTGATAAGCTGCATGTCAAGATAGCCTGCAGGACTGCAGCTAGTTGCAGGCCAAGTTGCTAGGGCGGCTTGACTTCATAGACTCTGTTCACATTGTAAAATAGTGGCGGTAGTAGTATCTGGAGTATTATAAGTAGCAGTCCTTGTATCAGCTTGATGTAATGCAATAAGGAGCATTCAGTCTCACTCTCTCTACTCCCGAGCTCCCGTCTCTCGCGTGTGTGTGCGTGTGTTCATCTCCTGCCCTAAAAGCTAACAATTGGTATCAGAGTCAAGTTTAGTAGCCATGTCGCAAGGCAATGGGAGAGGCAACAACGGCACACCGCCTCTACGCCAATCGGCAACACCTCCGCTCGGGCAGTGACCATGATCACTGAGCCGTGGGCGCAGCAGGGCGGCGCAATGGCGGCGAGATTGTCGTGCAACAGGTGGTGTGTGAGACCGGAGGCGGCAGCAGCACCAACCTCTCCTTCCCAATGTTGACGCGCTCCAACTACACCAACTAGGCGATGGTGATGGAGGTGAACCTCCAGGCGTCTCTCTAGGAAGCGATCGAGGACGAGACCTTACCTCGTAGGGAGGACAAGCAGGTGTTGGCGGCGCTGCTCCGCTCTACCCCATCGGAGATGCATTGCATACTCGTGGGGAAGGGGAGCGTCAAGGCGGCCTGGGAGGAAATCCACCTTCATTACCAGGGGAACGATCATGTGCGTGACTCGTGTGTGCGCCGGCTACGAACTGAGTTCGAGACCGTCACGTTCAAGGCCAACGAGTCGATCGACGCGTTCACGTTGCGCATCTCCGACATCGCGTCCGGTCTGCGCTCTCTCGATGACTCGGTCGACGAAGAGAAGATTGTGAGGAAATTCCTCTCTGTTGTCCCTACGTGCTTCATGCGGATTGCCTTCTCCATCGAGACACGGCTCGACCCAGCAATGCTCACTGTCGAGGAGGTTGTTGGCCATCTACGAGCCATTGAGGAACGACCGGACGGTGATCAAGAAGGCGGCTCTAGCGGCCAGCTCCTACTCACTGAGCAATAGTGGGAGGCGCGGAAGAAACAGCCACGGGGAGGCCGAACAAGCTGCAAAGGGGATGAGGCGCTGTCAATGCGAGGTCCCGGCAACGACATCGGCAGGGACAAATGCCGGTACTGTGGGAAAAGGGCAACTGGGTCCGTGAAAATCTTGTCCAGGCCGAAGAACATGATGACCCTGGACTAATGATGGCATGCGTCGAGGAGGTGTTCGAGCACCCCATGAACACCATGCGCACACCGGTTGTCAAGTGTTCCTCAACGAGAAGAGGGCCATCGTCACACCTGCCCATGACGATGCCCAAGGCTGCGAGGAATGGTTCCTCGACATAGGCGCAACAAACCACATGACAGGTTCCGTTGATGCCTTTGCTGAGTTGGACCGTTTGGTCACCGGCAAGGTGCGTTTCGCGGACAGCTCGGTGGTGGATATACATGGACGTGACACCGTCGTATTTGCTGTCGACAGGGGAGATCACCACGCTTTCACCGAGGTTTTCTTCATCCCTATGCTCAAGAGTAGCGTCGTGAGCCTCGGCCAGCTCGACGAGAGCTGGTATCACATCCACATACGTCGCGGGATCCGCAGCGTACGTGACCAGCGAATCTCGTGCTCATGAAGGTACAACGCTCGCCCAATCGCTTGTACAAACTTCAGTTCACACCTGTTCGTCCAGTGTGCCTCGTTGTGGGTCACGTGTCCGATGTCAGGCGCTGGCACGCGCGGCTCAGGCACCTGCACTTTGATGGCTCGTGGAGGCTTGGTGCATGGTCTTCCGCACATCGAGCACGCCGACGAGCTATGCGAGGCGTGCCTTGCCGAGAAGCAGCGGCACCTGCCATTCCCGCAGAAGGCGCACTACAAGGCCCAGAAGCTGCTTGAGCTCATACACGGGGACTTGTGTGGCCCCATCACGCCTCCAATGCCATGAGGTCGACGCTACATCTTGCTGCTGATCGATGATCGCAGCAGGTACACGTGGGTGGAGCTCCTAGACGAGGCCGCACGCGGCATCGTCAAGTTCCAGGCGGCAGCTGAGGTGGACTGCGGGCACAAGCTGCGTGTGTTGCGCACCGATCGTGGCGGCGAGTTCACGTCGGCCACCTTCTACGAGCACTGCGCCGGAGCAGCGTGCAATGTCACCTCACTGCGCCGTACACGCCGCAGCATAATTGCATCGTCGAGCGGCGGAACCAGGCAGTGTTGGGCATGACACATAGCATGCTCAAGGCTAAACGGGTGTTGAACCTGTTTTGAGGAAAGGCGGTACTCACCGTGGTGTTCATCCTGAACCGATGCTTCACGAGGAGCATCAACGGCATGACGCCCTACGAAGCATGGCATGGCAAGAAGTCGGACGTGCGCTTCCTCCGCGCATTCGGCTGTGTTGGACACATCAAGGTGACGCTCCCACACCAGCAGAACCTCGACGACAGAAGCACCCCCATGGTCTTCATCGACTACGAGGCAGGCTCGAAGGCGTACAGGATGTACGATCCTGTCTCCAAGCGCCTAAACGTGTCACGCAATGTCATCTTCGATGAAGAGGCACGATGCAATTGGGAGGCGCCCCGGGAGGCTCCGGCAAGCAGTTCCTTCAAGGTGGAGTACCCCGTTTATGTTAGGCGTGCGCCCACGTCGACCCTGGGTCATTCCCATGATACAACCACAGCTCTTTCGGGGGGAACAACCCCCGCAAGCAGTCGTGTCGACATCACGCCTTCAGACACACCGTCTCTAGCCCGTAATACAACTCCCGACAATGTCGCCTAGCAAGGATGCTGAGATTCCGACATCTGGCTCCACTCAGATGTTGTTCGTGACGCCACCGTCGGCGCAATAGTCTCTCTTCGATGCCCAAGATAGCGCCACTGCACCACACCAGTTCCGGCTCATTGACGACCTGCTTGGAGCTCCGACAGGTACACCGCAACTGGCGGACCAGTTCTTTGACGACGAGGTGTTGCATCTCGTGGCAGGAGAAGAACCGACATCGTTTGGTGAGGCGGAACGCGGGGATTGCTGGCATCGCGCAATGTTAGACGAGCTTCCGTCCATCGACGACAACAACACCTGTACTCTCACCTCTCTCCCTACAGGACACCGTGCGATCGGCCTTAGATGGGTGTTTAAGGTGCAGAAAAATGAGCATGGGCACATCGTCAAGCAGAAGGCCCATCTTGTCGCAAAGGGCTATGTGCAGCATCAAGGTGTGGACTTCGAGGAGGTATTCACACCGGTGGCAAGGCTCGAGTCTGTGCCGCTCATCCTCGCTTTGGCGGTGCACCGTGGCTAGGAAGTTCATCACATGGATGTGAAATCCGCGTTCCTCAACGGAGATCTCGAGGAGAAGGTCAACGTGTCCCAGCCACCAGGGTTCATCGTCGACGAACACGAACACGGCGTCTACAAGCTCCACAAGGCCTTGTATGGGTTACGACAAGCACCAAGGGCGTGGAATGCCAAACTGGATGCAAGTCTAGCTCCGCTCGGCTTCATGCGCAGTGTCACAGAACATGACATGTATGCACGAGGAACTGGAAATGCACTATTGATTGTCGGGGTCTATGTTGATGACCTGGTAAACACCAGTGCTGAGCAGCGAGAAGTGCACAGTTTCAAGGAGGAGATGAAGCAGTTGTTCTGCATGAGTGACCATGGCTTGCTCCGGTACTACCTCGACCTAGAGGTGAAGCAGGAGCGTGGACGCACAACGATCACACAAGCTGCATACGCGAGCAGAGTTTGCTCGACAAGGCGGGCATGGTGGGCTGCAACTACGCGCACACGCCCATGGAAGCACGATGCCATCTAAGCAAGGAGAGCAAGGAGATGCCGGTGGACGCAACGTTCTACCGCAGTGTCATCGGCAACCTCAGGTACCTGGTCCATACCCGCCCGGACATTGCGGTCACCGTGGGCTTCCTGAGCAGGTTCATGGAGGCGCCGGCAGGCGATCACCTTGCGGCAGTGAAGCATCTCCTTCGCTACATCGTCGGTACACTAAACCACGGGTGTGTACCGCCACGGTGGCGGCGAGACACTGATCGGTTTTAGCGACTCCGATCACACCGGCGACGTGGATTCCAGGAAGAGCACCTCTGGCGTGTTGTTCTTCCTCGGTGACAGTCTAGTAAGCTAGCAATCTCAGAAGTAGAAGGTTGTCGCCACTTCTTCATGCGAGGCGGAGTACGTAGCGGCGGCCACGGCGGCGTGCCAAGGGATTTGGCTTGCCCATCGCATCGGCGAGCTATTGAACCAAGAAGCTACGCCTGTCAAATTATTCATCGACAACAAGTCTGCGACCTCGTTGTGCAAGAACCCGGTTCTCCACGATCGCAACAAGCACATTGATCCGCGCTACCACTTCATTCGTGATTGCGTGGAAAAGGGCTCCGTTCTGGTGGAGTTCATCGGGACAAGCGAGCAAAAGACGGACATCCTGACCAAGGCTCTCGGTCGC
Organism: Avena eriantha; assembly: GCA_910589775.1. Lineage (NCBI taxonomy): Eukaryota > Viridiplantae > Streptophyta > Magnoliopsida > Poales > Poaceae > Avena > Avena eriantha. Next base: position 54,021,563 of record OU342744.1, on the reverse strand, counting down.
ACAGTCTGCGAGAGAGAATTAAGATCGTAGAAATCTGAAGCAACTAAATTAGGGGGATAATTGTTGGTTTAATTTATGTTGCTAATTACAAGCACATGCGGTGCATTCACATGCAACGTGAGAGTCCATGGGCATGAAGTACGGACATGGGACTATTGCACCACTAGCTAGTCAAATATTCTACAATGTCAGGATTCATTAGAATATCAGGTGATAAGCTGCATGTCAAGATAGCCTGCAGGACTGCAGCTAGTTGCAGGCCAAGTTGCTAGGGCGGCTTGACTTCATAGACTCTGTTCACATTGTAAAATAATGGCGGTAGTAGTAGCTGGAGTAGTATAAGTAGCAGTCTTTGTATCAGCTTGATGTAATGCAATAAGGAGCATTCAGTCTCACTCTCTCTACTCCGGAGCTCTCGTCTCTCGCGTGTATGCGTGTGTGTTCCTCTCCTACCCTGGAAGCTAACAGAGCTTATGCCGAACGAACTCTTTCCAGAGAGATACAACATGACATAGAAGAAATGTTGTGCGAGATGGGAGACACATGGTTCAACATATTTGGTTCACTCTAGCATCTCGACAGCTCTCAGAAAATTATTCCTTCATTTCATAAATAGGTATTTATTCACTTAGACACCAAGGATCATACAGAAGAACTCATCTTAGAGAGGAGTGATTCAAGCACTAGAAAATCATTCAGTTTTTGCCCATGCATTATGCATACAACTCTTTGTGCAGCAATATTGTGTGAAGATGAACAAGATGATATTCTTCCCCCTGGATGTTTTTTCTAATATGAATATTTGGAGCAGGCACCCACACAGGACGAAATATTTACATGAGTGCGCACATTTATCTTCTTTATTATTAAAAGGCTTATGTTCTTGATGGTGTGGTAGGTCATTTTTAGTTTCCGATTCTACTCTGCGTGTTCCTTATGCCACCGTTACGGGAGATTGTTTTTCTCCCAAAATTATTTAGACGGTTTTACCCCTCCCTGTTTGACCGAAATACAAGGTATGCCACCACTAAATAAGTTCTGCATGTTGACTCCTTGCTCTTCGCGTCCTCCTGATGTGTCCTAGGCCGCGTGCGCCCCTGCTCTGTCTCAGGACGATAAGCCTCCGCCTTTGGCCTTGACCCCGTCGGCCTCTCCTGCAGCACTGGGTCCAGCTCCACCCCACCGCCGCGTGTGCCCCTGCTCTGCAGGACGAGATTGCGGCCCTCGCCAAGGCGGTCGGCTTCGACGTGGTGAAGGAGCTGCACCTAGCACTGCAGCCGTCGTACTTTGCCGGGGACAGGGGTGACGCCCCGAGCGCTACGCGTGCGCCAGGGCGACCGATGACGGGTGCAGAGGTGCAAATGGTGCGTTTCTGTGGAGGAGTGGAGAGAGTCCGCGCGCCGCACCCCCGTGAGCCACCCCCAGGCTCCAGCACGCCGCAACGGCATCCATGCCACCACTTCGAGCTTCGGCACCGGGCCCTGCAGCTGGTGCACCCCACGCCGCTCGCGAACTGCCGGACACCGCTCAAGAGCCACCGCAGTGGTAGGCTCGCCTCGAGATGCACGGGTGAAGAAGCGTGGGGGAGGAGAAGTGGCGAGGACCATGACTGGAAGAGGACGGAGGACAACCATCGGGAAAGGGACGGGGCCGAGGAGGAGCTAGGGGGCTTGCCGCGAGGAGGGAAGTACGGTCGTCGCCATGGGGTTCGAGATCGGCCCCGTCCCGATCTTCTGGCCGCAACCAGAGCCACTGCTCCGTTGCCAATCATGCTCCTCCACCCCCATACGAGCTCATCTGCCCTGGCCATCTACAACAAGGGAAGTAATTCCTCTCCCTGTGCCAGGTTTAATAAACGGATCGCCCTGGCCCATGGATGTTCTTGTCTGGTGGTTCTGCATGGAAACTGTTAACTTTATGCTCTCTTTTTCGGTTGTTGGTTGCAAGGCGGTGCCTTTAAAACTTCTTTCGATCGTGTTGTGTTGTTTTAAACTTGCTAAGTTCAGTAGTAGTAGTGCTGGTTGAGTTCCGTCCTCATGCTAAATATTTATTGTATTATTATCAGTTTTATTGTGAATTGAAATTGGGAGTCAGGTCTCCTTGAATCAAACAAATGGTTCAGTTAACATTGCGATGGCGATATTCTTTAAGATTCTGCAGTGTCTTGGCCCAACCATATTATGCAGATCATTTGCTCAATGAAACCACTTAGTGAGAAATACTTTTTGTGATTTATTAGTTAGTTCAGGTAAGTGAGCAATTTCTGAGAGTCTCGTGCTTTAATGTGCACTAAAAGCACATGCTTTACATGTATTGCAACATAGGAATCTTTATCTATTGGTTGCACTCATTTGCAATCTACAGTAACAGATAGCCAGTTGTTCTATGTACATTACTTTTGACAAGATGTAGCAACAGTTTTATGTATCCTATAATAAGAAGCTTTTCTATTAGAGAGGACATAATATTTGCATTTTCGTGTAAAATCATGCATTTTGTTCCACTGTCTGGTAGTTAACCCGCTTTTCTTAAATCAACCTATACGTAAAAATAAACATTCTCTTCTATATTATTTAGTGTTTGTATTGGTGCCATGAACCTTGTCATGAACTGAGAATCGAAGGAAAGAAACCTTGAATACTAATTGATTGAAGGGACATAGGCAATGTGTGCTTCAGTTGTTGGATTTCTAAGGCACATACATAGGACACGCTTTTAGCCAATTTACTGGGTCCTATTAGTAAAAACTTCTTTGCTTTATTTTACATCTCCATATGTTGCAGGAAATTTGTTTTTTCAGCCAGGTGTGTGGCTTGCCATTTTATATGCACGTAAAAAGATGAATGCACCTTTCACACTATTTTCCAATGTGAATCTGTTCTTAGGGTGGACATTTTTTGGGTTGGAGTTGGAGATGTTTCATTCGGCATTTTTCCAACAATTTATATTTTATTATCCGTAGCAAGGCAGTGGCATTCACCTAGTATTTTATATTTCTGTTAAAAAAATTAAGTCAAGTTACATGGATTTTGTATACTTATTTTCTATGGGGGAAGGGGGCCATTGCCCCCCTCCACCCTGGCTCTAATTAGACGATGGTGTTGTCCAACCATAGTAATTATGTTTTTTTATGGACCTCGAGGTGATCAAGCTATCACCAGGAAGGCTAACCACCAGCCACCCATACCCTCGTTTGTTGTGCGGTAAGGGGTTCGATAAGTTCCAAAATTTGGAACTACATCGACGAGCACATAATCTTCCATCAATGGAAGATGCTCAGGAACGGTGTAGACTGCCCCAACGCAAAAAGGGCATAAGCCTTCCCGATAGAAGGATGCATCTATAATGATCTGAAGAGGGCTCTTTCCGGCCTTAGTAGGATCAAGAAACCCTACGTGAGAAAACATGAAAGTAAGAACTTACACTAGATGCGCGGCCGCACCTACGCCGTCCAGTCTGACCTGAAGGCGCATCAAAAGCGTTGTAGGTATATCCTTTCCCCATGTTCCATTTTATTCAAAATAATAGTTCTTAAAAAAGTAAACTGACACATTTAATTCGAAATTTCTTGCTTTGAATGGTGTATAGGATGCAACCCCTGATGTACGACAACCCAGCCTCCCCCGTCCAGCCTGCCGGCGCGAGGAGCGCACCACCGCCCCCGCCGCCTCTCCCCTTCGGCGATCCTACTTTGGATAATCCAACGGACTATTCCTAGATTTTGGAAGACCCTTCTTTTTTCCCTCCACCGTAACTGCCTTCAGACTGGTCGCCTAGCACTTTTCTGCTAGACGAACTGTTCTATGACTAATAATGCCCGATAGGCCCACTTTGACTTGGCTAGCTAGAGCGCTCCTTCTAGCTCTGTGCGGTGGTTTTACTCCTAAAAATGAATCAAGAAATAAGAAGCATATGCTCTTTGATTTGGAAAAAATACATTAGGAGCACTTATCTACAAAATGTGTAAGCACTTCATATCAAAGCAAAAACTAGATGAGCTTATCAGTAGTTAATATAAGCATGTGGATAGCCCAAAGACTAGACGAAGAACATGCCACCTATTTGTCAATATAAATTTCTTAGGATCCTTAGAATGTCACAACTAGGAGGAGATGGAGCGCATACTTTGTAGTGAACAGTTTGTCTTCTGCATGTTGATAGGACGGTCATGTTTAATATAGGCAGAGAGTCTTTTGACCGTTTGGGGGTTAGATGATGCAAGAGTTAGGATTTGCATATGTTGACAACCCTAGTTTTTTCGTGATGGAGATTGTACGTATGTGTCTGGTCTGTTAATAATTATTATGTCATATTTGGTTATATTGTGCTCTCTGAAATATTAGTCAAGAATGCACTTAACTTTTTATAACATCTTATTATGCTATCTAGATTCGTGAAAAAAAAATTAAATTTTTTATTACTGAAATTTAAATCAATAACGGGTAAGATAATAAGCATGTCACTACAAAACCCTGCAGGACTTGGCCTTTGATCGCAACCAGTGACATGCATATTTTTTGTCCATCACTAATAAACACATACCGGTGACATGCACCCGTAGATGCCAGTCACTGGTACACATACTAGTTACAGGCACTTGTCAATCATTAGTAACCCTGTACCAGTGACTAGTTATTAGTAACAAGCACTTTGCTTGTCACTAATAGACCTTTTAAGCCTGTCACTGATGGGTCTCATTGCCTAGGTAATTCATTAGAATCAAGTAGAAAGGGAAATGGTGGCTGACTTCCTAAGTTACCGGTCTACTATTATGTATAGTCATTATTGGAGTAACCAAATACATGCAAGCATGAACCATCGATGCCGACAAGATTAAGCCACTCAATTTGTATAGAAGGTGTGGAAGTCAACTACTTAATGGACAATGTGCTTCTCCATGGTAGGAGTAGTTGATTTATGTACTTGTTTCCAATGGATAGTTTCCTTGATATCATAGGTCTTCTTAATGTACTTGTTTCAGGTCATCCTCGATGCTTAGCATTATTTTGATACATATGCATTACTATGTTGCCCGAATGGTCTATTATATGATCTTTATCATTCTCAAAGTAAAAAAACAATGTCCTATGTTCATTTTTTTCCATTTTGTATTTGTAACTTGTTTTTTATTTTTATTACTACATTTGTTGATTCCAAAGTACCTAAATATGTGCAGTAATAAACCTACTATTTCTCGCCATTTCTCCTAAAAACTAAATCCTCGAATATAGCAAGACGGTTTGGTGATCCATGGACGATGACGTTGCATCGTTTTCTCTCTAGAATCAAAATATTGTACATGTCGAACATTGAGTATTTTTTCCGAAATGGGGGTATACCTCGGCCTCAGCATCCTAGGATGCACACAACCTAATTTATTACTTATTGTCGAGAGTGAAAAAAATTACAGATCAAGGGTGAGAGAGGGTTGACATAAACACCAACCATCTAAATCAATAGTTTCTTCTCCATCACAAAAACAACACTTCTTATAACCTTGCCAATTTCTTCTCAAAAGATTATCTTTAGTTAATAAAACTTTGTTATTTAAAAACCACATAAAAATCTTAATCTTTTGTGGTATTTTAAGCTTCCAAAGATATTTTGTGGGGAGTCTCTGACGATCATTCATGAAATCCTCATGCATAGATTTAACTGTGAAGACCCCATCCACAGTTAACTTCCATCTAAAATATCAGGTTCATCAGTCAAGTTAACCTGCATTAATCTCTCTCAAAGATGCAACCATGCATCCCCTTTCATCCTAGACAAATTCCTCCTAAACCAGTACTAAGAGGATTGTGAGATAAGACTTCATGGATAGAGACATTTTTCTATGAACAATATTATACAGTCAAGGATATTGTTGGGCTAGAGGCAACTCCCCAAGCCAAACATCTTCCCAAAACCGATTTGTAACCTCATCCCCGACTTAAAAAAACCCTATGGTAAAGAAACAATCCTTTACTTGCATTAGGCCTTTCCAAAATAGAGAATCGGTCGGTTTAGCTTGAACTTGTGCCAAGGTTTTAGTTTTCAGGTATTTATTATGAAGTAGTTCTTGCCATACCCCTTGCTCGGAAAATAATTTATAAAGCGATTTGTTAAGTAAACACTTATTTTTAATCTCTAACACCTCAATTCCCAAACCACCCTGATCTTTGGGTCTACAAATTATATTCCACTTAGTTAGTCTATATTTCTTCTTATGTTCACCACTTTGCCAAAAGAATCTTGAACGATAGAAGTCCAATATTTTCCTAACACCCTTTGGTCTTTCTAGAAAAGACAACATAAACATAGACATACTTGTTAATACCGAGTTGATTAACACTAATATATCTCTGTATGAAAAGAGTTTGCCTTGCCAACAACCTAACTTTCCTTCAAAACGATTCTCAACCGGGTTCCATTTGGAATTCCTAAGCCTTCTATCGTGAATGGGAACCCCAAGGTACCTGAATGGCAAAGAACCAGACTCTCATCCAAAAATTTCTCTAGAGTTATGTTCTTATTCCTCGCACTCCCAAAACAGTAAATCTCACTTTTGTGTCAGTTAATTTTAAGTCTCGACAGCTGCTCAAAAATGCATAAAATAAGTTTCATATTTACCACCTTTACAAGGTCATGCTCCATAAATAATATTGTATCATCCGCATATTGTAAGATAGATAATCCACCTTCCACAAGATGAGGGATTAAATCACCAACTTGATCTTCATCCTTAGCTCTAGCTATGAGAATGGCCAACATATCTGCCACAATTTTCAAAAGCACAGGTGATAACGGGTCCCCCTATCGAACCCCCTTTTTAGTCTGAAAGGGTCCTGGCGGACAGTCCGTTCCGAAGGACGCTGGTGGACACGCACCCATGTGGAAGAAGAAATATATATTTGGGAGCTACCCTATTGGAATGTCTTAGAGGTCCGCTCTGCAATCGACGTGATGCACCTGACGAAGAATCTTTCTATGAAAAAATTGGATCTCAATAATCTTGCGTACGGAGACGAACCATTCGTCCTTGTCAATGATGTTGCTCAAGTTTTCTATGTGAAGGACATGTCTACTAGACCGAGAAAAAGGAAAGATAAGCAAAAGAATACAATATCATATAATGAGCCAAAGTGCCACATAGTTCTTTCAAGAAAAAGAAACATGGTGGGAGTTGAGGACAGGACATACATGTCAGAAGATTACAACAAATTTCATGAAATTCCAGCATTCAAAGTGAAAACTGAAGCATACTTCTAAATAAGGAAGATGCTCCACAGCTACGGACTAGAAGAGAACCAAAACACTAGATGTGGATGTTGGTGATGTAATAATGTATTTAACCTTTTGTGAATTAACCCTATTTTTTACAATTTTTGAGATTACTGAAGGCAGGTAGAAAAAAGAGCATTTGATCCCTTGAGCGAACTTACAAGAATATAGCAACATCTTCATATTTAGTCCCGGTCTAGCCACAAACTAGGACTAGCTAACACTCAAGATATTTATTAATATTAAAAAACTGGGACTACGGAATCAGGACTAAAGCTGCCCCCTTTAGTCATAATCATGCCTAGTCCTATAGTACACAACTTCAGGGTCTTCTTCGTCATCGTCATCATTGATACGTTGCAAACGTATCTATAATTTTTGATGTTCCATGCTTGGTTTATATCTACTTTCTTATGTTTTGTACACACTTTGGAGTATTTTTATACACTTTTTTGGACTAACCTGTTAACAAGATGCCACAGTGCCAGTTGTCTGTTTTCTGCTGTTTTTGGTTCTAGGAAAGTCAAAAAATGAATATTCTCGGAATTGGACGGGACAAAAGCCAAAGTTAATATTTTACCAGAAGACACATGGAGTCTGAAGAAGAGACGAAGGGGGGCCACAGGGCGGCCACACCCCCTTGGCGTGGGCAGCACTAGGCCGCACCAGGGCATGTTGTGGCCCCCCTGGCCAGCCACCAACCTCGCCCCTTCGCCTATAAGAATCCCCTGGGACGAAAACCCTAAATCGACCAGCCTCCAGCCACGAAAAGTTCCATAGCGCCGCCACCACCAAAAGGGAGATTCGTGGGACAGAAAGTCTCTGCTACAGCACCCTACCTGGACGGGGAAGTGCCCCCGGAGCCATCTCCATCGATCTCCACCACCATCTCCATCGCCGTTGCTGATTCCCATGATGATGAGGGAGTAGTTCTTCCTCGAGGCTAAGGGTTCTACCGGTAGCTATGTGTTCATCTCTCTCTATGCATGATCATATTGTGATCATGAGCTTTGTAATCAAGTATATCTACCTTGCTACTCAAGTGCTTTAATAGATCTCTGCTCTCCCCATGTGTGTGAAAGTGACAGCATGCACACCATTTAGGCACTTAGGCTAGAGATTACAAATACTTGTTATGGGTTATATTTGGAGTTGGATGTCTCTATGAAATTGTGGTGTTTGTTGGAACCATCTAGAGCTCAAGGTGACAGTGTGGGGTTATCTATATGGAGAAAGCGAAGTTTGAGGTGTGTTGTTATAGCCCTACCATGGATTAGAGTGTCCAACCGGAGAGTAGTTCAGAGTAGTATCATAAAGAGAAGATGTTTATATGAGAGTGTTCACTAGTAAAAGTATGATCCATAGGCCTTGTTTCTAAGCATTGAAACTTCGTTTGCAACTAGATCTATTACATGTTTGCTTGCTGCCATCTTTATTTCAGTTTCCCTTTAGTCTCTTCCACGCCATCAAGCTATTTTCTAGCACCGTTGTCTTATATCCATACCACTTGTATTTCACTATCTCTTTGCCGAACTAGTGCACCTATACACCTGACAAGTGTATTAGGTGTGTTGGGGACACAAGAGACTTCTTGTATCTTGATTCCAGGGTTGCTTGAGAGGGATACCTTTGACCACTTCCTCCCTGAGTTCGATAAACCTTGGGTGATCCACTTAAGGGAAACTTGCTGCTATTCTACAAACCTCTGCACTTCGAGGCCCAACAACTGTCTACAAGAATAGAAGTGCGTAGACATCAAGCTATTTTCTGGTGTCGTTGCCGGGGAGGTAAGGTAAAAGGTACTCACATCCGCCGGTGTGAGTGCTCTAAGTTATTTCCTTTAGATTCTGCAATTTTATCTTTTTGTTTCTTATTTTTATTTTCACTAGTTAGGCTTAATGGAAAACAACAACAAAATTAGAGAGCTTTATAGTATTTATCTAGTGTTAGGACATGAAGTGTTTGAAGAGAAAATTAAAAAAACCTATGGAACTTTATTTGCATGCTAATAGCAATATTGTTAGTATGAATTCTTTGGACACCATTATTGCTATTCTATGGCTTATGATGATACCAAACCTCCAATATATGATGATTACAATGATGAATATGATATTCTTCAGTCCACCTACTATTGAGGAGGCAATTAATTATGATTACAATATGCCTCCTATATTTGATGATTATGGTGATGAGAATAATAATGATAGCTATTTTGTTGAATTTGCTCCCACTATGATTAATAAGAATGACTATGCTTATATGGAGAGTAATAATTATTTTATGCATGTGGCTCATGATAAGAATGTTTAATATGATAGTTATATTGTTAATTTTATTCATGATGCTACTTAAAGTTATTATGAGAGAGGGAAACATGGTTTTATGTATCTCGACAATATTAAGTTTTCCCTCTTTATGTTGATAGTCTTGAAGTTGCACTTGTTTTGCTTTCCTATGTGTGTTTCTTTGTGCTTTCATGACTTGTTTCTTTTGCAAGATTCCTATGCATAGGAAGTGGGTTAGACTTAAATGTGCTTTTAATTTTCTTCTTGATGCTCTCTTTTACTTCAATTCATATTTCCTATGTGAGCATCTTCTCAAACTATCATGCCTAACTTAAAGGCGTTAAAGAAAAGTACTTATTGGGAGATAACCCAAAAGTTTTAGTTGAGTCTTGGAAGTTATTACCTCTATAATAACCTCTCATTATCATTTTTGTATGGTTTTTGTGCCAAGAGTAACCTCTAATGAGAGAGAAGTAATACTTGGGAAAGTTGCTGTCCCGAAACAGATTTTTGTGCTTTGCTGTAAAAATTATTGTGAAAAATCTCTGTAGGTGGGTTTGAGCTGTAATTTTTTGTGCTTCTGCCCCAGGTTGTCATCTAACTTTCGTTAGTTCAACACTTTTCGATTTGAGCAACATAAGGTCTTCGAAAAAAATTGGTTTTTACCTGTTGGTCTATTTTGACAGATTTCTGCCATTATTTGCATTTGCTTCTTGTTGGTTCCTTTTTGGGTTCTCTTTGGGGAATTCAGCTTATTGAGGGAAGTGCTATAGTAGCTTGTGTTTTAATGGAAGTTTTATTTGTGTTGAAACTAAACTCAAAGACTTATTATCTTGAGTGCACTAATGTTGCTCATAAAGATTGTGTGAAGTTTTGTATGAAGGAAAATTTTCAGGTGTATGGAGAGAATGATGTAATGAGATGAAGAATGAACTAAAGCTCAAGCTTGGGGATGCCATGCGTGTCACCCCAAGAAATATCCAAGAAGTACAAGCGTCAAAGCTTGGGGATGCCCAAGGCATCCCCTTCTTCATCAATAAAAATCCCAGGTTTCTTCCAAACACTTCATTTTTATTATTTCATGCACAGTTGTGTTGTTCTCGGACCGTGTTCGTTTTTGCTTTTGGTTTTCGTTTGCTTGGTTTTCTTAGTTTGCTTGAATAAATTGGTTGGACCCTGCTGACTCGTGTATTAACGAGCTCGTTGGGGAACCCCAAGAGGAAGGTATGATGAGCACAACAGTAAGTTTTCCCTCAGTTATGAAACCAAGATTTATCGAACCAGTAGGAGCAAGGAAACACCTCCAAGGTGTTGCTAGCTGGACTTTGGCAGGGCGCACTACCGGCGCCAGCAGCAACGTGGAAACCTGCACAACACAACCACATAACTTTGCCCCCAACTTAAAGTGAGGTTGTCAACCTCATCGGTTTTGCTTAAAACAAAGGATTAAACGTATTGTGTGGAAGAAGGTAATAGTTTACAGAAAGTAAACAGAAAAATAGTAAATAGTTGTAGATTGATGGTAAAAGAAAGGACCGGGTCCATTGTTCACTTGTGGTGGCTCTCCTTAAGATAGATGACAGCGGGGCAATTGACAAACATCGAGAAAACAATGCATGCATATACTAATAATATTGACTCCTTTGAGATTCGATTGGGCATGACAACATTATACTTATACTGTAATCCAACTGCATCTATGACTAATAATCCACCTTCAGGTTATCATCCGAACCCCCTCCAGTATTAAGTTGCAAGCAACAAATAATTTCATTACGCATTGCGTGTAAAGTAAACAATATGATTGTTCTATGAACAAAGGAATGTTGTTTTCTCCCTAGTAGTAATAGCACATCTAGTATCTTAGAGATTTCTGTCACTTCCCCGGATTACTAGAGGCATGAACCCACTATCGAGGATAAATACTAACTCTTGGAGTTGCTAGCATCTACTTGGCCAAGATAGCTACTAACAACGGAAAGCATGCAAGATTACAAATAACAAAGACATGATAGAATCAATAATCAATCTGAAATAGCATCTCAATATCCATCGGATCCCCGCAAACACAACATGTAGAATTACAAATAGATGATCTTGATCATGAACTGAGCTCACAAGATCTAAGCATGATAGCACAAAGGAGAAGAACCAGCCATCTAGCTACTACATTGACCCGTAGTCCAAGGATGAACTACTCACGCATCACACCGGAGGCTTGCATGATGATGAAGAAGGCCTCCAGGGTGAATTCTCCCCTCCAGCAGGGTGCCAGGAAGAGCTTCAGATCCCTCTCGGTCTAGGGATGGAGATGATGGTGGCTACATACTCTTTCGTGGAATTTTGATTAGGTACTTAGGGTTTCTGTATCGGATGCATCTTATAGGCGAAAGGGGAGGCCGAAGGGGTGCCCGAGGCGGCCAGACCACCCCCTAGAGCGGGCCAGGCTTGGCCGTGCGGCCACGTGGTGTGGCGACCCCTGGACCCTCTCCGTCTCGTATTCTGGCACCGTGTCCCCCTCGGTGAAAAACTGACTTTGGCTTTTGTCCCGTCCAATTGCGAGAATATTCATTTTCTGACTTTCCTAGAACCAAAAACAGCAGAAAACAGGCAACTGGCACTGTGGCTCTTGTTAATAGGTTAGTCCAAGAAAGTGTATAGAAAGTACTCGAAAGTGTGGACAAAACATAAGAAAGTAGGTAAAACCAAGCATGGAACATCAATAAATTTGGATACGTTTGCAACGTATCAGACCCCCTCTTTCATACATTGGTTTTCAAATAGTTTGGTTTGGATTGGAAAAGAGTAGGAAAGTTCATGCTTAAGTGGTAAAGAGATCTTGTCATGTCATGCTTGATATTTTTTTGTCTTTATGCTTAGTGATTTTTTCTGTTGCATGACATGTTATAAACAATTGAGATTGCTTAATGTGCCTTGAAAGAATCATGCGTTGTTTTAGCATATTAAAGCATAGTATTGTGGTATTCTCCGTTGATGCTTTATTTGGGTTGACTTTGCGCATGCTCACACCATGTTATGACTATCCCAAGTCACCATAGCCTTTATGATCCTTTAGTTTTCGACTTGTAATATCACTTTATGCTTTAATCAATGATGTTTTGTTGCTTTGCATGATTATGGCCATTATTGCTCTCTTAATTGGTCTCTCCCAGTCTTTTGCTAGCCTCCATAACCAAGTATGAGTTCCACTCATGCATCCAACTCCAAATAAAACCAAGTTATTCCAAAGAGTCCACCATACCTACCTATTAGCATTTGCTATTCCAAGTATATTCATGTTTTTATAAACCTTCTGAATTAAACTTGTTATGAGAAAACTAGTGATTAAAGCTCTCACGAACTTGATGGCACATTTTATTTTCTTGCACTTAATAATCTTGCGCTTTATGAGTGAAGTTAGCAGAACCATGTATCATGGGGAATACTTTCAACATTGCACTTATTATTCCGCTGATATCGTGATTCTTTTGCTTATGGATCCCGATAGTGTGAAATAAAAGGGGAACTTGTAAGATCATGGAGTTTGTATGTGTGTTAGAGCAATGCCTGGGCCGCTAGCCTAAGCCTTGCCTAATCATGGTGGAAACTTGCAGCATAACCATAATGAGCACTCTATGAAGCATCCTCAATAAAAAACCTATGCAAATAGCAAATAAAAAGATCGCTGAGATGCTCATTGTCTGCTTGCCTTATCATTTTGTTTATGGGATAGCTCCTGTATCATGTGAAAGGGGTACCCCATTGGCGGTTCTCTATGATACATATGTACTTACAATGACAAGAGCTTAGTTGTGACTAAAGTTGAGTAGCATGAGGTTCGGTACTCGTAAGTAAGGGGCATGAGATTTCAACTTATAACTTGTCAATCATATCCTATTAGTTGTGTCACTTTAACCTTAATCACCTAAAGATGCTTATGATAGGGGCAATGAGAGGTCAAATCTAATAAGTACCATAATTTTTGGAAGCTCTTTATGAAACTTGAATCCCTACTTCCTTCTATGAAGGCCTTTCTTTTACTTTTATGTTGAGTCTCCACCTTCTATCTTTATGCACCTATTTTGAGAACATAGTGGCCATTCTTAGTTCTATGTGCATTGTCCCAAGACTTGTTGATTGATGCATAACTTTGATATTGCTTGTTCTTAAACTATTTGTATCTAGTCACCCTTATGAACTTTGAAGGTGTCCTATGCATTTATGTTTGCTACTCTATGTGGGACAAGCTGAATGCCACTATGCTATGTTTTCTATATGTGAAACAAACAAACGTCTTTCAATGCATTGTTACTCAAAAACCTTTGTTTGTATCCTTTCATGTTGCATGCATAGTTACTATGTCTTATTGTTAGAACTTCATCTTTCATGCTCTTGCTTAGAGTACTTTGATCCCAACTTTCAATGCTTGCATATGGTTTGATCTTGATTGTGATGGTGCATGTCACCTCAAAAATTATTCTTTTTATCATTTACCTACTCGAGGATGAGCAAGAGTTAAGCTTGGGGATGTTGATACGTTGCAAACGTATCCAAATTTTTGATGTTCCATGCTTGGTTTTATCTACTTTCTTATGTTTTTTCCACACTTTCGAGTACTTTCTATACACTTTCTTGGACTAACCTATTAACAAGAGCCACAGTGCCAGTTGCCTGTTTTCTGCTGTTTTTGGTTCCAGGAAAGTCAGAAAATGAATATTCTCGGAATTGGATGGGACAAAAGCCAAAGTAAATATTTTACCGGAAGACACATGGAGTCCAAAGGAGAGACGAAGGGGAGCCACAGGGCGGCCACACCCCCCCTTGGCGCGGGCAGCCCTAGGCCGTGCCAGGGCATGGTGTGGGCCCCCTGGCCGGCCACCGACCTCGCCCCTTTTCCTATAAGAAGCCCCTGCGATGAAAACCCTAAATCGAGCAGCCTCCAGCCACGAAAAGTTCCACAGCGCCACCGCCACCGAAAGGGAGATTCGGGGGACAAAAAGTCTCTGTTCCGGCACCCTGTCGGGACCAGGAAGTGCCCCCGGAGCCATCTCCATCGATATCCACCACCATCTCCATCGACGTTGCTGATTCCCATGATGATGAGGGAGTAGTTCTTCCTCGATACTAAGGGTTCTACCGGTAGCTATGTGTTCATCTCTCTCTCTCTATGCATGATCATATTGTGATCGTGAGCTTTGTAATCAAGTATATCTACCTTTCTACTCAAGTGCTTTAATAGATCTCTGCTCTCCCCATGTGTGTGAAAGTGATAGCATGCACACCATGGTGGCACTTAGGCTAGAGATTACAAATACTTGTTATGAGTTATATTTGGAGTTGGATGTCTCTATGAAATTGTGGTGTTTGTTGGAACCATCTAGAGCTCAAGGTGATAGTGTGGGGTTATCTAGATGGGGAAAGCGAACTTTGAGGTGTGCTATTATAGCCCTACCATGGATTAGAGTGTCCAACCGGAGAGTAGTTCAGAGTAGTATCATAAAGAGAAGATATTTATATGAGATTGTTCACTAGTGAAAGTATGATCCCTAGGCCTTGTTTCTAAGCATTTAAACTTTGTTTGCAACTAGATTTGTTACATGTTTGCTTGCTGCCATCTTTATTTCAGTTTGCCTTTAGTATCTTCCATGCCATCAAGCTATTTTCTGGCACCGTTGTCTTATATCCATACCACTTGTATTTCACTATCTCTTCGCCGAACTAGTGCACCTATACACCTGACAAGTGTATTGGGTGTGTTGGGGACACGAGAGACTTCTTGTATCTTGATTGCGAGGTTGCTCAAGAGGGATACCTTTGACCACTCCTCCCTGAGTTCGATAAACCTTGGGTGATCCACTTAAGGGAAACTTGTTGCTATTCTACAAACCTCTGCACTTGGAGGCCCAACAACTGTCTACAAGAATAGAAGTGCGTAGATATCAATCATCGTCGTCATCGTCGTCGTGGCTAGGCGCACATGGTTGGATCCTCAGCCCAGCCATGGCATATACCGGGGGCACCTGCCACTCTGGCCTCGGATTCACGGAGGGCGGGGGAGGGGTCTCCTGGATGACGATGCCGCTACCGCCATCCTTCTTGTGGCTCTGCGGAGGGATAGGTGGGCACCGTAGGCAAGGATGGTCTCCCCGGGCGATGTAGCGCATCACGCTGATGATAGTACGGTTCGCCCACCACAGACGCGGCCGGCTATGTTGTGGTTCACCGGGGGCAGGCCATCACCCTCGGACCTGGCGAGCTCCCTTTCCCATCGGTTAGCGAAGAAGGCATTCCAGGTGTCGTAGTTGTCGGGATCCGATGGGGGATCCATCCGATGCTCTTGCGTGAGCTCAAGGTAGACGTGGTTCGTGATGGCCGCCTGCCGGGCGGAACCTTGCGGAACAGGAGGGACAGGAACCCCTCCAGCGCTCAGCATCCAGCGAGTGGGCGGCCGGTAGCCCGGCGGGCATGGGTAGCTGGAGGCGGACAGCGCCTCGGTCTCCTCGAGGGTTAGAATGTCCTAGTAGGCGCTATCCATTGTTGTGAGAGCGGAAGGCGTGGATGTGTAGATTGATATGGCGCGGTCGTCCTATACATAGATGGAAAGAGCGGGAAAACATGGCGGGAAGCGGTGGGAAATAGCGGGAAATATCTTTAGTCCCGATTAGTGGCTACAACTGGGACTAAAAGGTTCGTTTAGAGGGAAAGAGCAAGAAAACTTGGCGGGAAGCAGTGGGAAATAGCTTTAGTCCCGGTTAGTGGCTACAACCGGGACTAAAAGGTACGTTCACAGGGAAAGGGCGGGAAAACTTGGCGGGAAGCTGTGGGAAATGGTGGGAAATATCGAAACCCTAAACCCTAAACCCCAAACCCCTAACCTTAACCCTAAACTCCCCTAAACCCAAAACCCCCCCTAAACCCTAAACCCCTAACCCTAAACTCTAAACCATAAACAATAAAAAATAAACCCGAGGATAATTAACAGAGTAGAATATATAAAGAATAAATTATATCTTTCAAAGTTTATTGATAAAAACACCTTTAGTCCCGGTTTGTACGGCCCTATGCGCAAAATGTGGCGCGCCGAAAACCCTTTAGTCCCGGTTTGTAACCCTTTAGTCCTGGTTTGTGTTACAAACCGGGGCTAAAGGGGGTGGTATATAAATATCACCCTGTCCGCCCCGTTTCGAGCACCGAACCGGAGCACCTCTTCTTCCCCAGCGCCCCAACCGTCGTCGCTCGCGCCCCAACGCCGTCCACCGCCCGGCCGCCCAGTGTTGTCCGCCGCCCGCGCCCCCGCGCCGCCCGCGTACGTGTCGCGCCTGCACCGCCCCGGCGACCCGCCGCCGCCCGCACCGACGCCCGCGTATCCCCGCCCCGCAGGTGAGCTCCCCCTCCGTCCATATTTAGTTTTTTATAATTTTGTGTTAATTAGTATAAATTAGTTAGTTAGTTAGTATTTTTGGGTTAATTAGTTAGTTAGTATTTTAAGGTTATTTTAGCATTTAGGGTTAATTAGGTAGTTAATATTTTAGGGTTAATTAGTTAGTTAGTATTTAAGGGTTATTTTAGGATTTAGGGTTAGTTCAAAGTTTAGGGTTAATTTAGTTAGTTAGTTATAATTTAGTTGATGAATTTTAGTTAGTTAGTTTATTAGAGATTTTAGTTAGAGATTTTTGTTAGTGTTTAATGTAGTTTATTTTAGTTGATACTATTTACTGTCATCAAGTTTAAAGTGTATAGGTTTAATTGTGTTTAGGATTATGACGCGTCCTCATCCCCGTTCACTCGGCGAGAACAACGGAGGACTACTAGGCTCTGTCGCCGGGCATCCACGGAACTAGGCTCCGCTGGGCTTGCACTGGGAGGTGCTACCAGCCGGGAGGCATACTTTGGTGAGGAATACGGGTGTCGTCGTTGACTCGGATCTTCTATGGTGGCGGCCGAGTGGTCCAGGCGCGGTGTAGAGGGAGCCGACCCCCGACGAGGTGGTACAGTGTTGTGTCAAGAAGGAGGACGAGCACGTCCGACGTTACATGTACATTTTGGAAGTCAGGGTCTCCGATACCTGGCAGGTTCTCCAGGCACCTTACCCGAGATATTCTCCGGTGATGGTTCCTACTCTTTGGGTGCACACCTCCCGCGGGATCGACGTCTTGGTTGAGCTAGATGTGTAATAGGGATCTTTTATTATTGTTGTACTAGCTGGATTATTCGAGATGTATTATTGTTTAATTGGTACTTTATATTTCTTCATCGCATTGTTTAATTGGTACTTTAATGTGTAATATGGTATAGTAAGCTGAATTACTTTATCTTCCTTTATATATCGCATTAAGCAAAATGGTTTTATCCTTCTTCTGTATTAGTTAAGTTATGGATGGTAGAGACGATGAAGAGCGCATGTACAAGATGATAGATGAGGGTACAGGAGGTTACCATCACGACGGAGCAAACGACGAAGGAGATGATGAGGGCTCACAATACCTCAACTTGGATGAAGCCAACGGGACAGACAACTATCATGAATTCTTTGGTGGAGACGACGATGGAGACACCATAGCAAAGTCTGGCGAGGTATATAAAGCGTCTGCTGATCACGAGCTAGTAGATGTATTAGTTGATTCATATATATACTAACGACTGTTTCTTGTCTTAGACCTCCGCATCGGGCCAATCTTCTGCAAGGAAACGAGGCCCGACCAAAAAGTTGAAAAAAGGAACGAGGAATTTCAAGCCATGTTCAAGCTACAGCAGGAGCAGATTAATGAACTTAGAGTACTGGCCCGACAGCAAGATCTTGTATTCGATAGTCCGGTCGGCCCATCTCAGCGGAGAAGCAGTGTGGCTTCCACGAAGGTACCAGATACTAATCAACTGTTGATGGAGAATAATGTACATGTGATAGATGATACGGTCGATGCAACGATGGTTCTCTACCCCGTGGATCAAGTCGAGGCAGGGACAGCTTGTGAGCTACATGTGATAGTGAAGAACATTTCTATGAAGGTGGCGCCCGGCTTTGCTTTACCTTTTCCACCGGAAGCTACCTACCATGGAAGTCAGATTCCAGCTGGCTATGCTCGTGTTGGTGTGGATGAAGTTGAATCTACATGTCGATCACTGGAGCTTGGCATCCCTGCAGGTAAAGGGGAGAAAACATTGGGAGAAGTGGAGGGTGGGATCATTCTTTGGAAAAAGCAGCACATCGTGTTTCCAGGCTGGGCGCTGATGACCCACAAGTATAGGGGGTGTATCGCAGTATTTTCGATAAGTAAGAGTGTCAAACCCAACGAGGAGCAGAAGGTGTTGGCTAGTGGTATGGATCAGGAATTCTCTGCAAATACTTAGCAAACGGGTTTTTAGGGGTTTTTGATTAAGCAAGTAAACAAAGTACGAGTAAATAAAAGACAGTAGGAATAAATGCAGCAAGTGGCCCAATCCTTTATGCAGCAAAGGACAAGCCGGTTGTATTTCTTAAGATGACCAAACGTTCTCGAGGACACATGCGAAGACTGTCAAGTGCTTTCGTTTCATATAGTCGATTAATCTTCTTTAGCTTGCTAAGTGTTGTGTGGGTGAACCTGTGCTAATGTACCACCCCATCCAAGACTAATACATACTTGTGATTATACCCCTTGCAAACATCCGTAAGTACAAGAAAGTAATTAAGGTAGAAACCTAACCACAGCTTTAAACTCTAAGACCCTTACGTCCCTTGTGCAATGGTTTCCTAACGGGGGTTCAGGTTTCTGTCACTCCGGCAACCCCTACGATTAGTAGCCAAATACACAATGCATTCCCCTAGGCCCATATAAGTGAAGTGTCATGTATTCGACGTTCACATGACACCACTAGAAGAAGTACACCACAACTTAAATAACAATCTATTGAATCTTTCTCAACACAACTCCACTAGTAACAACATGACTTCTCACATGTCCTCAAGAACAAGACGAACTACTCACAAGACATCATATGGATCATGATCAGAGATGGAATAATGATGTATAACAATCTGAACATAAACAATAATTCAATGGTTCACTCAATAGCATCAACTACAAAGAGTAATCAACACCGGGAAAGTTTCCCCTATGAACTATAACAAGATTCAACCAATTGTTACAGCAATATGGAGATCGTGATGAGGGTGCTGATGGTGATGATGGTGGTGATGATGATGATGATCCTGATGAAGTCCAGCTTGATGGTGGTGTTAATGGCGACGATCTCCCCTCTCCGGGAAGGAATTCCCCCGGCAGAAATCTGTCGGCCGGAGAGATCTTTCTCTCTCGGTGTTTTCCGCCCCGTAGACGCGGCGGAATCTTTCTGTGGTCGCTCCCCGAGTCTTAGGGTTTCGTGGGGATGATATACACCAGAGGAGAGAGGCTGGAGTGGGCCAGGGCGGCCACACCACCTCCAGGCATAGCCTAGGCCTGCCCGCTCCATGGGGTGGTGTGGGCCCCCTGTGGCCCACCTCCACTCCATCTTCTGGCATCCTTAGTCTTCTGGAAAAATAGGATTTTCCGTATATTTTCCTGGATTTTCTGATCTTTGCGAATTTTGCCTCCAAACAGCACCTTTTCCATCAGAATCCTGACTCCAGCGGTCCATGCTCCAAAAGTCATCAACCATGCAAAAACAGATGAAATAACATAAGTATCACCTCTCAATACGAAAT
This sequence comes from Avena eriantha, assembly GCA_910589775.1. Taxonomy (NCBI): domain Eukaryota; kingdom Viridiplantae; phylum Streptophyta; class Magnoliopsida; order Poales; family Poaceae; genus Avena; species Avena eriantha. The sequence goes on along the minus strand of OU342744.1, from coordinate 54,001,331 downwards.
ATATCAATGAATAATAGTGAATTAAGACATAGAATAGTGATGCAAAATGGACGTATCAACTCCCCCCAAGCTTAGACTTCGCTTGTCCCCAAGCGAAACTGAGCTCAATAAACATGACCTCAGGTTTATGGAGTGAAGAGTCGATAAAACAATACGGACAAGAAGCATCACATTCATCAAATACATAGATCATAATAGAAGACAACTCACTATTATATAACTCAACTTGTAATGAGTAAAGGAAACACAATAAAGATACATAAAGTGAATCAGAATTGGTAATGGCAAAGTTAGCTCTTGGTCGAAGAATAGTTGATAATTTGCTGGAGTTCACAAATAGCTGGTTTTTCAATGATAGCTTTCAAAGTAGTAAACATCAAGATAAGAGCAATGTGCAAAACAAGGAATATAAGAAACATGATTGAATAAATCATCATATGAATGAATGAAACACATCAACTCAAAATACTTGTTGAGATAGAAGGGAATAGGTTTACCGACTCAACTACAAAGTAAAAGAAAGGCCCTTCGCAAAGGGAAGCATGGATTGCAAGTCTCATAAAGAGCTCCCAAAAATTATGATACTCACTAGCTTTCAGCTCTCATTGCCCCTAACATAGGCATCTTTAGTTGATTAAGGTGAAAGTGAGGTCCAATCTGAGTTATATGCTTGATAGAATATAAACTAAAAATCCCAAGTCCCTTGAGTACGAGGGCCGCTCCTCATGCTACTCAACTTTAGTTACCGGTAAGTTCTTGTCATCGTAAGTATGTGTGTATCATTAAGAACCGCCAACGGGGTACCCCTTGCCCAATGATATGGAAGAATCCTCATATCAAAATGACAAGGCAAGAAGACAATGAGTATCTCAGCAATCTTCTTATTTACCATGGGAAAATGGTCCTTTTTTCTCTCTTTCCTCTTTACATAGTATCTCTTTCTTTTTTTTCTTTTTCTCAATAGCTATCTCTCTCTTTTTTTATAAGAAGAATGCTTCATAGATATCATTATGGTTACGCTGCAGGTTTCCACCATGTCAGCATGGATTAGACCAGCGGCCCAGGCATTTCTCTAACACACATACATAACTCCATGGACTTACAAGCTCCCTTTTATTTCACACCGACGACATCCGCAAACAAAAGAGCAAGGTATCAACTGGGTAAATATTTACAAGTGTTGAAAGCGTTCCCCGTGACAGCACGGTTCTGCTAATCCCCAGCCTATAATTTGCAAGCATATAACTTTCATGGAGAGTTCACAATGGTTCAGGTTTATTAGATGCAAGAAAGTAAAGTGTGACATCAAGTTCGTGAGAGCTTTAATCACTAATTTTCGCTTAACAAGTTTAATTTGGGAGGTAGAAAAAACAAGAATTTACTTGGAATAGCAATAATGCTACTAGGTAGGTATGGTGGACGCAAATGGCAAAGGTTTTGTTTTAAAGGAGTGGATGCACGAGAAGAATCTCTCTCAGTACAGGTTTTTGGCTAGCAAGGCTGGGTAGAAAGTACAAGAGTTGAAGGAAACAAACAAAAAGATAAGTGATAAAAACAAACATGCAATCTTCCTTGGAAGCACAAAAGATCTTAACTAGAGAATACTAGACTTATGAGCAAATCAAGAAAGAAATATGATGAAATTATTTTTCTCTAGAGTACTTCTATCTTTTTCTTTTCAACTCTCAAAAAGGTGTTGCTACTGACTGATACAGGTTTGCCAAAACCAACTAAATTAACCCAATGATCTCAGAGTGCTACCAATACTAACAACAAGATCAATCATATAACCACGAATTGAAAACTAATATAAGCTATCAGAAAGAGTGAATGATAGAACTTCTCATTAATATTCCATAACGGAAACTCACAGCAAGCGATACATATCTAACGAGAGAGGGGACACTTCCATAATGCAAACCATACTACATAATAACTCCTCTATTCATGACATGACTCTACTAATAAGGTAAAAAGATAGAAGATAGTGATATGATACCGCGGCACTCCCCCAAGCTTGGAAAAACCAAGGGGATGCCAAACCTGATGACGAATTACTCCTTAGGTGGTGGTGGTAATATTTTCTTAGTTGACGTGAGGTAATCTTCCAGCATCTTGCGAAGCCTATTATTCTCCCATTGAAGCATGTCCACCTCCCTCTGCAAGTCTCGGTACTTATCGCAGAACTCCTTAGTGACTCGTAGAGCTTCCATTGATGCAGGGCAAGTAACAAAAGGTATCAGCCCCTACTTGGGGTCTTGGAGGTCTTCCTCCATAGGCTTCTTCCCTTTATCCTTGGAAGACACCATTGTGCTTCTAAACCTTCAAAGAGTATGACCTGGCAGAAACTGATCGAAACAAAAACACGACGAAAACACGATATACGAACCTCGGGGGATCCGGGGGGTTATATATTACGAAGTTTCATATCAAAAGGAAGGTATTAGGAGAAAACGAGTCGGAGGCGGAGTCCTGGGTGTCCTCACCACCTGGTGGCGCTGCCAGGGGTGGGCCCACGCCATGGGGTGGTATGGGCCACCCCCGCTCCGGTTCCGTCCCTTTTTTGCTTCGAAACTTTCCTTATCGACTGAAAACTACAAAAATATAGTTGTATTGTATTTTTGCGGAACTTTTCTTACCAGAACTGTTACCTAGATGAAAACAGACTCTGCAGGTCTCTAGATTTGGTCCTCAATAAATTTCTCTGGAGTTATAACTTCAAAAGCATCAACATCTTCATTGTAAGAATCTCCAGCAATATAGTGTTTGAGTCGCTGTCTATTCACTACTTGTGTAGTATTATCTTTTAGAGAAGAAATTTTTATTGGTCCTAAACGGTATACTTCTTCAATGATGCAAGGTCCTTCCCATTTTGATAGTAGCTTACCTGCAAAAAATCTGAGATGAGACCTATACAATAGAACTTTCTCACCAACATAAAATTCTCTCTTAAGTATTCGCTTGTCATGCCATCTTTTAACTTTTTCCTTAAAAAGCCTAGCATTCTCATAGGCTTCACTCCTCCATTCATCTAAGGAACTTAAATCAAATAATCTTTTCTCACCAGCGAGCTTACAATCTCAATTTAGTTCTTTCACTGCCCAGTAAGCTTTGTGTTTTGATTCTAAGGGTAGGTGGCAAGCTTTCCCATAAACCATTTTATAAGGAGACATTCCCATAGGATTTTTATAAGCAGTTCTATAAGCCCATAAGGCATCATTCAACTTCTTAGCCCAATTTTTTCTAGACCTATTAACAGTCTTTTGCAAGATAGATTTAATTTCTCTATTTGATAACTCTACTTGCCCGCTAGTTTGGGGGTGATAAGCTGAAGCAATTCTATGATTAACATCATATTTAGCGAGGGTCTTCCTAAAATCGCCATGAATGAAATGAAAACCCCCATCAGTCATGAGATACCTAGGCACTCCAAACCTAGGAAACATAACGTCCTTAAGCATTTTTAGAGAAGTCTTCCCGTCAGCACTCTTTGTAGGAATGGCTTCTACCCACTTAGTAACATAATCAACAGCAACAAGAATATGAGTGTAACCTTTCGAAGGAGGGAAAGGACCCATAAAGTCGAATCCCCAACAATCAAAAGGTTCAATAACTAGAGAGTAGTTCATAGGCATTTCATTGCGTCTACAAATATTACCAACACGCTGACATTCATCACAAGATAAAACAAATTTTCATGCATCTTTAAAAAGGGTAGGCCAGTAGAAACATGATTGTAGCACCTTTTGTGCAGTTCTATCTCATGCATGATGTCCTCCATAGGCGCTACCATGACATTTATGTAATATCTCTTTTTGTTCATATTTTGGAACACATCTTCGCATAATTCCATCAACTCCTTCTTTGTATAAGGGTGGGTCATCCCAAAAATAATGCCTCAAATCATAAAAGAACTTTCTTCTTTGCTGAGCTGTAAAAGTTGGAGGCAAATACTTGGAGACAATAAAGTTAGCATAATCAGCATACCAAGGACTTCCTCGCGAGCTCATCCCTACCGCGGCTAACTTTTCATTTCGGAAACTATCATTAACAGGCATAGGATCAAAAGAGATGTTTTCCAAACGAGATAAATTATCAGCTATAGGGTTTTCAGCACCCTTCCTATCTACTATGTGCAGATCAAACTCTTGTAAAAGCAGTACCCATCTAATAAGCCTAGGCTTAGCGTCCTTCTTTGTCATAAGATATTTAATAGCAGCATGATCAGTATGGATGGTTACTTTTGAGTCCACAATATAGGGCCTAAACTTATCACAGGCAAAAACAACAGCTAGAAATTCCTTTTTAGTAGTGGCATAATTCCTTTGAGCAGTGTCTAGATTCTTACTAGCATAATGGATAACGTTTAACTTTTTATCAATACGTTGCCCAAGGACAGCCCCTGCAGCAAAATCACTAGCATCACACATTATTTCAAAGGGTAAACTCCAATCAGGTGGTTGAACAATAGGGGTTGTAGTTAAAGCCTTCTTAAGAGTTTCAAAAGCTTCCCTACAATCATCATCAAAAACAAAAGGTACATCTTTTTGAAGAAGATTAGTGAGAGGTTTTGATATCCTATAGAAGTCTTTAATAAACCTCCTATAGAAACCAGCATGACCAAGGATAGTACGAATACCTTTGATGTCCCTTGGACATGGCATCTTCTCAATTGCCTCAACCTTAGCTCTATCAACTTCTATGCCTCTTTCAGAAACTGTATGCCCAAGAACAATCCCTTCATTAACCATGAAGTGGCATTTCTCCCAATTAAGAACAAGATTAGTTTCTTCACAACTCTGCAAAACTTTATCAAGGTTGTGCAGACAATTATCAAAAGAAGTTCCATAGACAGAAAAGTCATCCAAGAACACTTCTACAATTTCCTCACAAAACCATGAAAGATAGCAGACATGCACCTTTGGAAAGTAGCAGGAGCATTATATAAACCAAAAGGCATACGTCTATAAGCATAAGTTCCATAAGGGCAAGTAAAAGTAGTTTTTTCTTGATCTTGTTGTTTAACAGCAATTTGAGAGAAACCAGAATAACCATTAAGAAAACAAAAATGGGTCTTTTTAGACAACCTTTCCAACATTTGATCAATAAAAGGAAGCAGGTAGTGATCTTTCTTAGTAACTTTATTGACTTTCCTAAAATCAATGCACATCCTATAGCCTACCACTATTCTTTGAGGAATAAGCTCATCATTATCATTAGGGACAACGGTAATACCTCCCTTTTTAGGAACACAATGAACATGACTAACCCATTCACTGTCAGCAATAGGGTAAATAATATCAGCATCAAGAAGTTTCAATACCTCATTCCTTACCACTTTCTTCATCCTAGGATTTAAACGTCGTTGGTGCTGCACTACTGGCTTTGCATCTGGTTCTATGTTGATAGAGTGCTGACATATAGTAGGTGAAATCCCTTTTAAATCATCCAGGGTATAGCCCATGGCTCCTCGATGTTTCCTCAAAACTTCCAATAACCTTTCCTCTTCCTTCCCTGAAAGTTTAGCGCTAACAATAACATGATATATCTTTTTATCATCAATATAAGCATATTTAAGATCATCAGGGAGAGGTTTTAGATCGAAAACGGGATCCTTTTTAGGTGGGATCGTGGTACCCAAGTCTTCTATAGGAAAGTCGTGCTTAAGCATCATAGGTTGATCATGGAGAATCATGTCAATCTCATTCCTTTCTTCCATGAAGATTTCACTTTCATGATCTTCCATAAATTGCTGCAAAGCATTGTTAGGAGCAAGAGAAATAGAAGCAAGTTGTTCAACCTTAAAATCCTCATTATGGGTTTCCTCTTCGCAAGGTTCTTTAGCAAATTTCGAAAAATTAAACTCATAAGATTCCCCATCAAACTTAGTCAAGATTTTCTCCCTCTTGCAATCAATAATAGCTCCACAAGTACTCAAGAAAGGTCTACCAAAAATGATAGGGTAGGTTTTACTAACAGCCGAACCAAGTACTAGAAAATCAGCAGGGTACTTAATCTTACCACAAAGAACTTCCATGTCTCGTACAATACCAATTGGAGAGATGGTCTCTCTATTAGCAAGGTGAATAACCACACCAATCTCTTCCAACTCGCAAGGACTGATTTCGTGCATAATTTCTCTGTAAAGCTCACAAGGAATAGCACTAGAACTTGCACCAATATCACATAAACCATAATAGCAATGATCACCGATTCTAACAGAAAGCACAGGAACACTAGCCTTTTTAGTTCTATTGGGATGTGAAACAATATTAGAAGCATCCTCACAAAAGACTATGTGCCCATCTTCTACGCTTTTAGTGACGAGGTCTTTCACAATTGCTACCACGGGTTCAATGTTTATTTGTTCATCAGGTTTTACAGTTCTTTTTTCACTTTTGGTGATTACATTAGTTATCATAGGATGGTCCTTTACCTTTTCGCGGAAGGGAATCTTCTCGATATAAGGTTCGGGTAAGATGGGATCAATAATGCAATACTCAGCACTTCCAATAGGAGCATAGTCAACAATATCTGTGTAAGGTGCATGGTACTTATTCCATCCCCTTTTTGGAATTTCGATATAGGAAGCAAAAGCTCTAAAGCAATTCGTAATAACTTGCAAATCAAGACCATAGATATTACTAATATTTTGAAAGTCATCAGTTCTCATAAAAGATTCAATGCATTCATAATCATAATTTATACCTGACTTTCTACCTTTGTCATTCTCCCAAGCTTCAGCATTGTCTTGAATACGATCTAGAAGGTCCCATTTAGCTTCTTCTTTCATGCGAGTGAATGATCCAGCACAAGAAGCATCCAATAAATCTTTATCATGTAGAGGGAGCCTTGCATAAAATTTGTTGATAATAATATTGTTGGGGAGCTCATGAATGGGACATTTGAGCATTAGTAACTTCAATCTCCCCCAAGCTTGAGCTGTACTCTCTCCATCAAGAGGCCAAAAGTTGTATATTTGATTCCGATCTTTATGAATCTCACTAGGAGGATAAAACTTTGAATAAAAGAGAGGCACTATTTCCTCCCATTCCAGAGCTTGACCATTCTTCAGCAGCTTATACCATTCCTCAGCTCTTCCTTTCAGTGATAATGAGAATAACTTCTTCTTAACTTGATCTGTAGTAATACACGCACACTTGAAAAACCCGCATAATTCGTGTATAAAGAGTAAATGATCACCAGGATGGATGGTTCCATCCCCAACATAGTAGTTATCCATAACACGATCAATAATTCTTGTAGGTATTTTGAAAAAATCTTTCTCAGCAGGTGGTGGCTTATCTACTACCTTAGCAGTGGTAGTAGCATTACCAAATAAGAAACTCAGCGAATTATCCATAACGAAAATAAAGCAACTAGCAGAAGTAAACAATACTCACAGTAGAAGTTTCCTTTACCAGTTCCACTCTCCATTAGCGCTTCACTCCCCGGCAACGGCGCCAGAAAATAGTCTTGATGACCCATAAGTATAGGGGGTGTATCGCAGTATTTTCGATAAGTAAGAGTGTCGAACCCAACAAGGAGCAGAAGGTGCTGGCTAGTGGTATGGATCAGGAATTCTCTGCAGATACTTAGCAAACGGATTTTTAGGGGTTTTCGATTAAGCAAGTAAACAAAGTACGAGTAAATAAAAGACAGTAGGAATAAATGCAGCAAGTGGCCCAATCCTTTATGCAGCAAAGGCAAGCCGGTCGTATTTCTTAAGATGACCAAACGTTCTCTAGGACACATGGGAAGACTGTCAAGTGCTTTCGCTTCATATAGTCGATTAATCTTCTTTAGCTTGCTAAGTGTTGTGTGGGTGACCCTATGCTAATGTACCGCCCCATCCAAGACTAATACATACTTGTGATTATACCCCTTGCAAACATCAGTAAGTACAAGAAAATAATTAAGTTAGAAACCTAACCACAGCTTTAAACTCTAAGACCCTTACGTCCCTTGTGTAATGGTTTCCTAACGGGGGTTCAGGTTTCTGTCACTCCGGCAACCCCTACGATTAGTAGCCAAATACGCAATGCATTCCCCTAGGCCCATATAGGTGAAGTGTCATGTAGTCGACGTTCACATGACACCACTAGAAGAAGTACACCACAACTTAAATAACAATCTATTGAATCTTTCTCAACACAACTCCACTAGTAACAACATGACTTCTCACATGTCCTCAAGAACAAGACGAACTACTCACAAGACATCATATGGATCATGATCAGAGATGGAATAATGATGTATAACAATCTGAATATAAAAAATAAAGCCATAGCAAAGTCTGGCGAGGTATATAAAGCCTCTGCTGATCACGAGCTAGTAGATGCATTAGTTGATTCATATATATACTAACGACTGTTTCTTCTCTTAGACCTCCGCATCGGGCCAATCTTCTGCAAGGAAACGAGGCCCGACCAAAAAGTTGGCCGATGGTACGCGTTTCACTATTGATCTAGTTTCTGAGCTGGGCGAACCTTTGGAGCCGACAGAGGCCACAAATGTATTTATATATCAATGTAGAGTGATAGTCAGGGACACCATCCCGATCACCACTCAGAAGTGGAATAAGCCAGGAAAGAAAAGCGATCAAGTTGGAGCAACTTTTGTCGATGATAGAGCCAAAGAGTGTCTTTGGAATTCGCTCATGACACACTTCTCTCTACCTGAATTGGACAATCCTGAACTCAATGAGGCATTGAGGTTGACAGTCAGAAAGTGGGCCCTTAAGAAGATGGGTGAACAATTCAAGGACTGGAAGAAAGGATTGTACAACAACTTTGTCAAGAAGAAGCTGAATCCGTCATTCACTTAACCGCTAGAGATGCAACGAGATAACTGGGTTGCATTTGTGGTGTACAAGAACTCAGAAGAAGCTAAGGCAAGGTCGGCAAAGAATCAGGAAAATGCGGCCAAAAAGAAATATCACCATACTATGGGGACAGGTGGCTACAAGACGGCCATGCCTAAGTGGGCAAAAGTGAGAAAGCCATGCGTGATAAAGGGGTCATTCCAGCTACAAATTAGTGGCCAGTGAGGTCAAAAAATTGATTACTTGGGTATGGGGGATCGTATGACACTGAAACCGTGGAGATTATTGTTACAAAGAAGCCAATTATTAAATCCAAAGATGAACTTGTTATAGTGATAAAAGAGAGACGAGATGGAAAGTTCGCTCCCGACAGAGAGAACGATGAGCTGACATATGCCCTCGGGAATCCTAAAAAAGTCGAACGAACACGAGGCTTTGGACCATCTATTCCATGGAATACTGGGTTTCCCTAGGACATTGACACTTATAGAAGCTGATCCAGAAAAACCAAACCGGTTGGAGGCAGCACGGTAGGAGGCGGTTCAAAAAAGGAATGAGGAATTTCAAGCCATGTTCAAGCTGCAGCAGGAGCAGATTAATGAACTTAGAGTACTGGCCCGACAGCAAGATCTTGTATTTGATAGTCCGGTGGGCCCATCTCAGCGGAGAAGCGGCGTGGCTTCCACGGATGTACCAGCTAATAATCAACTGCTGATGGAGAATAATGCACCTGTGATAGATGATACGGCCGGTGCAACGATGGTTCGCTACCCCGTGGATCAAGTCGAGGCAAGGACAGCTTGTGAGCTACATGTGACAGTGAAGAACATTTCTATGAAGGTGGCGCTCGGCTTTGCTTTACCTTTTCCACCGGAAGCTACCTACCATGGAAGTCAGATTCCAGCTGGCTATACTCGTGTCGGTGTGGATGAAGTTGAACCTATCACTGGAGCTCGACATCCCTGCAGGTGAAGGGGAGAAAACATTGGGAGAAGTGGAGGGTGGGATCATTCTTTGGAAAAAGCAGCACATCATGTTTCCAGGCTGGGCGCTGATGACCCACAAGTATAGGGGGTGTATCGCAGTATTTTCGATAAGTAAGAGTGTCGAACCCAACAAGGAGCAGAAGGTGCTGGCTAGTGGTATGGATCAGGAATTCTCTGCAAATACTTAGCAAACGGATTTTTAGGGGTTTTCGATTAAGCAAGTAAACAAAGTACGAGTAAATAAAAGACAATAGGAATAAATGCAGCAAGTGGCCCAATCCTTTATGCAGCAAAGGACAAGCCGGTTGTATTTCTTAAGATGACCAAACGTTCTCGAGGATACATGGGAAGACTGTCAAGTACTTTCGCTTCATATAGTCGATTAATCTTCTTTAGCTTGCTAAGTGTTGTGTGGGTGAACCTGTGCTAATGTACTGCCCCATCCAAGACTAATACATACTTGTGATTATACCCCTTGCAAACATCCATAAGTACAAGAAAGTAATTAAGGTAGAAACCTAACCACAGCTTTAAACTCTAAGACCCTTACGTCCCTTGTGCAATGGTTTCCTAACAGGGGTTCAGGTTTCTGTCACTCCGGCAACCCCTACGATTAGTAGCCAAATACACAATGCATTCCCCTAGGCCCTTATAGGTGAAGTGTCATGTAGTCAACGTTCACATGACACCACTAGAAGAAGTACACCACAACTTAAATAACAATCTATTGAATCTTTCTCAACGCAACTCACTACTAACAACAAGACTTCTGCCATGTCCTCAAGAACAAAACGAACTACTCACAAGACATCATATGGATCATGATCAGAGATGGAATAATGATGTATAACAATCTGAACATAAACAATAATTCAATAGTTCACTCAATAGCATTAACTACAAAGAGTAATCAACACCGGGAAAGTTTCCCCTATGAACTATGCAAGATTCAACTCAATTGTTACAGCAATATGGAGATGGTGGTGAGGTTGCTGATGGTGATGATGGTGGTGATGATGATGATCCCGATGAAGTCCATCTTGATGGTGGTGTTGATGGCGACAATCTCCCCTCTGCGGAAAGGAATTCCCCCGGCAGAAATCTGTCTGCTGGAGAGATCTTTCTCTCTCGGTGTTTTTCACCCCGCAGAGGCGGCGGAATCTTTCTGTGGTCGCTCCCCAAGTCTTAGGATTTCGTGGGGATGATATACACCAGAGGAGAGAGGCTGGAGTGGGCCAAGGCGGCCACACCACCTCCAGGCGCGGCCTAGGCCTGCACGTGCCATGGGGTGGTGTGGGCCCCCTGTGGCCCACCTCCACTCCATCTTCTGGCATCCTTAGTCTTCTGGATAAATAGGATTTTTCGTATATTTTCCCGGATTTTCTGATCTTCACGAATTTTGCCTCCAAACAACACCTTTTCCATCAGAATCCTGACTGCTGCGGTCCATGCTCCAAAAGTCATCAACCATGCAAAAACAGATGAAATAACATAAGTATTACCTCTCAATACGAAATATATCAATGAATAATAGTGAATTAAGACATAGAATAGTGATGCAAAATGGACGTATCAGGCGCCAAGGCAATCTTCTCCTCCGAGAAGGAATCCATCACCTCCGAGGCCACCAACACCTCCAAGTCCATCGTCTCCACCGAGAAACTATAGCCCACCCCTCCTTGAGAGGGACCGCAGTGCGAGTGCATCTCCATCTCCGGCGCCTCTGCCTCCGCCCATTGAATCAAAGGGAAGAAAGCGGAAGAATATCACCACTAAGTCGAGGGATAACCGACGCCGAAAATGACAAGAGCCCCTCCCAAGAGTACCGCCGCCTCCTCCCAAGTTAGCCTATCACTAGACTGATGAGGGAAGCATGATATCTCCCAAGCTGAAGTGAAGGCCCATTTTGCACCAAAACAACCCGAGCCACAGGTGCAAGTTGATCCAAAAGTCAAGAAGGACTTCAAGGCATTCCTTGCACAACCACCCCAACATGTGTTAAATAGGAAATATGACTATACACCCTGTCTTACGAAGACACTAAAAGAGAAGTCATCAAGCAATACTATAAGCGTTATGGAAGAAGCTATTAAATTAGCCAAGGAGTGTAATGTGTCTATCAAACTACTTCTACGTGGCGGAGATGTCGCCAAGGCACCAATAGCACGGAAATTTGTCTACGGGGAGCCTCTGGTCAGCGATGAGGTATTCGATGATCTGCCAACACATATGCGACTTTTGCATATTTGGTACTTGAAAGTCACAAAGGAAGAGCGACAATTTCTCCTATGTAAAGTTCGAGAGGAGTACTTCCGTCAAGACATTATCTCTATTGAACTTTCTAAATTATTTCAGTTATTCAACCTAGACGCCCTCGACAAGTACCTCCTCAGCTACTATTGTCTGTAAGTAATTAAATCTCTAACTCAGCTCGTTCAATTCATTGCCTGTAGTTATCCTTATTATATCTCCTTCTATATGCTATTATATATGCAGAATGAAGATTCAGGAATGTAGAATAAAGTCAATCTACAACATTGGGTTCGTTGATCCAAACAGAGTTAATGGACATACGCTAAAGGAGCACCCTGAGGATACGGAGGATAACTTGCTAATGTTTTTAATGGAGCAACATTACAAGACGCAAATACTATTTACTTACCACTACGGGTGAGAGTCTTACTGTCTTATACACATTCACTTTTGTTTACTCGATGTTAAGTGTATATAAACATGCGCACCTACCACTGGATTCTTCTAAACATTGACATTGATCGTGCAAAAGTTGAAATCTCGGACTCATTAAAGAAGCCGATGGAAGAATACCGCAGCATACTTGATATACTCCAAAAGTAATTTCAATCATTATCGCACTATATCTGTCTCTTTCGTTCATTTTCTGAGATGTCAAGTAATTAATAACTCATTCATTTCTTTTTGCCGGATAGGGTTTGGAAAAGGTTCACGAAGGAGGTTCAGGGTAATTGGCGTAAAGAGATGACTATTTGTCTGATCCCGGTAAGTAGTACGAGAGCTAGGTCCTCGCATATCTTCAATTCTAGTCTTCATACAATTATCATGCTTGATTATTATTTGATTGAATTATATAATCTCGAACAGTGTGCGACGCAGCCACATGGGACTAATTTATGTGGATATTACGTATGCGAGTTCATTCGTGGGTGTATGGAGCAGGGCAGACTTTCTTCGAGTACGTAAACAATATATTCATAATTTATTTTATACCATAATTTTTGTTGTACACATTCATAATGATCAACTTCTTTATATATAGTTGGATGCGATGCGGGATAAGCTCCTACCACATGAACGCCTACTAGCAATTCAAGAGGAGTTATCGAGATTTTGGCTCAGGGACGTCATAAACACAAAAGGACAGTACAACGTGGATAGACCTTAAAGTGTCCATGTAATGTAATGATCGTCGTGTAAATCAAATAGACGAGCACTAGTCTCAGTTGGCACTCGTATACCAAGTTGTGTATATATATATGTCTGTATATAATCGTGAGAGAAATGATATTATATATGGATCAACGTATATAGCATATAGTAGCGTAGAATAATATGTATATGAAAACTTGTTTGAAATGAAAACACAAAATGAAAATAATTGAACACAAAAAAAAACCCTAAAACCCTAAAACTCTATCTCTTGCCATGGCAGCAAGTTGCGGCAAAACACTGCCGCGGTAGAACAACTATAGTCCCGGTTTGTGTTACGAACCGGGACTAAATATCCTCCAGCCCAGCACACTCAGCGGGACCACGTGGAGACAATCTAGTTCCGGTTCATAACAGAACCGGGACTAAAGGCTTAACCTTTAGTCCCGATACGTTAGTCCCGGATTACAATCCGGGACTAAAGCCCCTTACAAACCGGGACTAGAGGTCCGTTTTCTACTAGTGGTTGTTAGTCAATTGACTACATCACAGGCCTGTTGCTCAGCCACTCACTAGTAGAAAAGAGGCCTTTGCTCCAGCCCCCAAAGCCATTTATCCCGGTTCGAATAATAAATCCGGACCAATGACACGCATCGGTCCCAGTTCATGCCGCTAGGACATCGGTTCCGGTTCATCTCGGGGTATTGGTTCCGGTTCATCTCGGGGTATTGGTCCCGGTTCATGGTAGCGGAGCATTGGTCCCGGTTCATGCCACGAACCGGGACCAAAGGGTCGCTCTTTAGTCCCGGCTCGGGACATAAACCGGGATAATTTTTTTTTAAGAAAACGTTATAAAAACTTCAGATCGCCACCATTTGTGCATACGATGTCGGAAAAAATCGTATAATATATCAAAATTATCGGCAAAAAATTACGATACCAATGCCAACCGCCTTCAGTCGTTTGCAATTTTTTAGATTTTTGAAATTCCAAAAGAGTCAAAATTCTGATTTTTAATTTTATTAAAAAAATTCAAAAAAAATAAAAAAATGACATATTTGGATTTCTCACATTTTTCTAATAATAATTGACATATTATTTGTGGAATTTCGATTTATGGATTTAAAGATATGAATTATGCCATATTAAATGAATTAATGCAAAAATAATAATAAAACATATTTTATTTCTATATTTATTCAATATTAGTATTACTTAGTCATTTTTGTACATTAAAATCATGTTTGTAACTCAAATTATAAGAATGTGTGACTCACAAGATGCATGGATTAATATCATTAATAGCATAGTATAGACATAAGGTTACAAGTGGTACATAGAAAGGGGATTAGAAGGAACCAAGATGTTAAGCGTGCTAGGAGTGGGGTAGTGTTAGGATGGGTGATCGATCGGGAATCGGGAAGTTTAACCAAAGATTAGAATTTGACAAAACCTAAGTGTGATTGAGAGGCTTCGGGTGAGAAATTAACAAGTCCAAATATTCATAGATTCAAAAAAGTCCAAATATTCATAGATTCAAAAAATGGGAAAAAAAATTCAAATAAATAAATTATTTTTTGAAAAAAAATATAAAAGGCCATCGGTCCCGGTTAATGCCACGAACCGGGACCAAAGCTCCTACTGTAAGCGCATGCGATGGCAGGCCACATAGAGACCCATTGGTCCCGGTTCGTGCCAGAACTGGGACCAGCATTAGTCCCGAGTGATTGGTCCTCAAGCCTAAATACACAATCGAAACCACCCAGAGAGCGCCACCACAAACTTCCGGCATCAAGCGCATAAAACCTACTACTCCAAACCTCAAGCCCAAATACACAATGCCTTGACAGCTAAACACACATTCAGGACGCATCTTCATCAAATGGTGCGATGTCCTTAGCATCCATTCCAAGGAGGGTAGGGGTGATTTGACATGCCTGATACAGATTCAAGGCAGTGATCCGTAGTAGTGATGATATCCTTGTCACCGTCCTTTTGCAGACATGTTCAATTCCACCTTTCCACTCACAGAGAAGTATATTCTCAATTTGCCTTACTCTAGTATCTCATGACAAGCTAACACTTCAATGACATACACCAAACGATTCTACATTACCCTCTGAAAGGTACGTCTCTGTATACCAAAAGTATTTTGCACCTCAGCTGTCGGTACGTGATCTAACTATCAATGGGATCGCAATGTGTCCAGTCAATGCTCATATATATAGCTACATCATGCCACCATTCAGTATGGAGTCATGCGTATAGCTCAAATTTTGGTCTCCTATCATGCTGTCATGCACAAACCATGCATCATTGGCACCCAGCAAGCTTCTGCATTTTTTTTGGTTCCACCTTCGTGAGATAACAAAAAACAACAGTCATCAGTTCTCTTTTCGGGTTTTCTTTCTGCTCCAGCAAAACAGATCACGTCAGATCTGAAGAACGGCGAGAATACCAAGTTGTCGATCTGAAGGAACAACCAGCACATGTTGCCATCAACTCTGAGGCACCGCCGTGAAGGTTGCCGCCGGTGTGGGAGTAGAGTTGAGACGGATTCATTTGCCCAGGCGCCGCTCCCACCACCCCCAACGACCTACCACAACAGACGGATCCAAACCCTAACTACTAGACCAAAACGGAGGAAAGAGCCCCCCTCCCTCCTGCCGTCGGGCGGCAAGCGAAGGAAGAGGGGACCAACATCTTGGCTAGTGAAAATCGGGGGAAGTTTTTCTGCCACCACCGCCTCTAACTCGTGCGAGAGTGATGGGATTGAGTTTAGAGAATAACAGGGCAATGGCTTCTGTATTGTAGCCACCAACGCAAGGGAACTAACCGTCAATGCTATTACCTTTGGCATACGGCCTCAAGACCACGACATGTAATAAGAAGCTCTGACAGATTAGAAAGTCATTCGCTTACTTCTTACCAATGTATTTAGTGATAAAGCCGGTTAAGACATCAATGGTGGCTCATGATTAGAATTTTGCTGCCGTATGTTCCTGGTTTTTTATCTACCTTGTGCACTAGTACCTTGTCTTTACATAATTTGAATTGATTAATGTATCCATGGACATTTCCCCTAGATGTGATTTGAGTATTCTTCGAGTTGTGTTGTAATTTTTTTATCAATTCATTGTCTTTCTGAATTTTAATTTTAACTTGGTAGCTATAAGGCAAGAAAAGGATAACTCAAGCTGCTACTTCTATATGTAAAAATACGTCTAGGGTGTATTTTTATTTTTTCAATAAAGAAAATTTATTAATATCGTGAAGATGCCAATTACACCCAGCCTCTGCAACAACAAGATTTTCAACGACATCACAGACGCACACATCCAAGAAAAAAATAAAGGAAAAAAACAAAGACCCATCGCCGTGGTGAACCACTCGCAAAAGTACCACTCTAACCACCACCGAAGATAAGACCTGGACTACAAACGAAATTCTCCAGAAGCCACGCCTCCATTCCATGGTTGCAAACATCACATCTAGGGTGTATTTATGACCTAATCGGTTGCAATATCGGAACTATTTTGAATAACTATACCATTACATGGTTCTTACATGAAAGGTGAGGCGCGATGTAAACGACACAAATTTTTCAATGATTTCCATGGCAAAATGCTCATGATCAAATTGTAAAAGTTCATCCTTTACAATTAAGGTAACCACTGAGAAATGCTCATGAACCAACCCTAAACCCTTTCCGTGATACACTTATTCTATGTGATGCAACTATGATCTTTGGTACATCTATTCCGAAATACCTTGAAAAAAACCATCTATAGGTGTGTAGCCATCAAACCATGGTTAAGGCATGTTTTGCTGCTTAAATTTGTAGTCCCTACTGCGCCTTTGCCTGCTAGATCAGACGGATTTGTAGAGCGATTCCCACACGCTGGCGGTGTAGCTACAACTGTTGCTAGCTTCCTTTCTACAATGCAAAATGAGCACCGTCTGCACTCTTGTCTGGCAAGTGCCACGAAATAGATAGCTGGCATAGGTAAGTATATTTGGTTTACGCCAATGCCCCACAACTATCATAGTTCATACGAGTTCCTGGTAGGAACATCTCAGAAACATTGCTGAATTATCACCAGGTTTATGATGTGAGTTTATAGGCTATAGTTGCACCCTTTATATTCGAATGATGAGTATTGCATTGGAATGTATAGATCATCCCACTTATGCCATGTTATCATGCAAAAACTATGGAACATCTACAGTTCGCTAATGCGCATTTTGCCAGGCAAAGAAGGAAGCATCATTATGAAATCATGTGTGCCTCTTCCTACGATATGTGACATTGTTGGCCTCGTACTAATACAGGCTTGTTTTAACACATTTGCAAATAATTGTGCAGTGATATTGTAGCAGCCTGCAAAAGCGCTAGTATGACTTGCTATTTTTTATCAAAAAAATCTGACTTGCCAGTGCACGGGATACATGAACCCATCCATAGTCTAGGATGATAAAACTAAAGGCACAACTAGCAGTACTCATAGAATAACTTCGATTCTTTTGTTTTTCACTTCATCTATTATTATATACTAAATGCAATATAAAGTTGTTTTTCGAGGCACCACGTTGATCCACACCATTGAAATTATTTAGATTATTAGATGTATAACTAGCACAAATGCCCGTGCATTACTACGAATTTAACCTTATTATTTGACTACATCGCGTAACACGATGACCCCCATATATCCCACGACGGTTAGCACCTACAGAGTAATAGGTATTGTAATTAACTTCCGCGGGCACTATCGACGCGCGGCAACTTCTTCATGGCAATTTTTTCTGGCCGCTTGTTGCTAGGATCCTGGTTTTCCTGCGGGCAAGAAGAAAGGAGATCCGATGGGATTTTTTTTCGTCCATAGACCGATTTTTTAGTGTATGAAACGAATTTAGACTGACAGAGAGAGAAACTCACAGGCACACCACACAACAGAACCAATCCTAGCCAGCGACGATCGACTTCAGAGCACAATGCTAGTCTGCTAGCACCATATGTAACAACGCATACACTGCGAAATACTCCCTCCGTTTCAAAATATAAGATGTTTTAGCTTTGTGAATGAAGTGTATGTAGACCTCTTTTAGTATGTAGATTTATCTAGATTTGAAGCTAGATACTAAAAAAAGTTTAGATACACTCCTTTCACAAGACTAAAACATCTTATTTTTTGAAACAGAGGGAGTAGCTACTTAGGTAGTGCTTTTTCAAAGATCGTTATGCTTTCCGTGGCCTGCACTTTGACTCGATTATGTTGCTAAGCTTCCTGGCTTCTCTGCGTATGTCCATGTCGCCAACAAGGCAGAGGCAAAGATGTCCAGCTGATTTGGCCGGCCGGTCCAAATCGAAATCTCTGACCACCCGGCTGCTTACCTCTCATGCTTATCCCCTCCAGCCGCCTCCCATCCTCACACCCGGGTCCTCTCACCAACAACCAGTCCACCACCCCTGTCCCAGATCGAGCTATGCCTGAGCACCTCTTTTCCATTCCCGATGGAGCGCCTCCCCATCCTCGATTGACCCCAGGCCGCCGCTCCTCTTCCATCGAGGCCAGTCCCTAGACCTCCTCCTACATTCACCTCTCTTCCCCAGGTCCAGTGCGCCGTCGGCCCTCCCGTCACTGCTCCTCCCAGCTCGATTCCCTCCGCCACATTCGATTCCCGCCGCCAAGAGATCTCCCAACCGCAGGCGGGCCTGCGAGCACGTCAGACTCCCCTCCCGGCGCCTCGATCACACGCAACCGCGGGAGGTCGTCCTCGTATTCCTCGAGCGAGCTCGCGCCGCCAAGTCCCGCGCCAGTAGAACATGGTTCCGCCACCGTCGGCCACGAGCGAAGTCGCACTTATGTAGACCTGCAATCACCGACGCAACCACCTCCTGATGCTCCTCGTCTCGGCCACGAGCGCCGTCGCGCCCGTGCAGACCTGCCTACATCGACGCAACCGCCTCCTGTTATTCCCGTGTCCGACGCATTCATGCATCCCGCGGCTGCCGCCTCTACACCTCGATCTCTGCCTCGCACTGGGCGTGGACTCTACGAGACGGAGAGGTAGGGATTAGCGAACCGTTATTTGACTTCAGGATGGCATTGGTGGGTAATATATCTAAAACATCAGAAGTAAAATCGTCAGGGGTAAAATCGAAAGGAAAATAGCTGGTTGACAGAAGCTTTGCGTACTTTATTATTACTAGTAAATTTGCCTGTGCGTTGCAACGGTAGAATAAATCCGCACAATTTCTTGTGCCCTAGCAACTCATTAGTGTTGCCACTTATCCTCTTTACCATCATTGTAGATAGCGGTCATGTTGTCCATCTATTCACAACGAACGTGATCAACCCCAAAACGGTAACTTTTGTCATCATACTAATACGTCGCCTCGTGAGCACTGGTGGAGCTCAAGCCGGCCAGCCCAAAGAAAAGACCAGTTTTTGTTCTTTGGTGGGTCAAAATTTTCTTTCCTCTTGAGTGTTTGGGGCAAAGCTGGGCGGGCCAAGGCCCGGTTCGGCCCTAAGGAAGCTCCGCCACTGCTCGTGAGCCCCTTGCTACACCGACTTGTAACTATGCGTACTTAATGGTGGTGGACGCCACCCATACCCTTGTCTCGATTAACACTTCGTGCATGCTTTATCTCTACTCTGAGTCTTGACTCCACGGAGTTGTACATAACGATGGTGGCACCGCCATCTTCTCATCTATACCTTGTGCATGCCATCTCCACACTCTTTACTCCTAGCAAATCACTCGGTGCTTCACTATGGAGAAAATGTTATTTTCATGAATCGGGGTTGGCAAGGTTACCATTTTGCCTGACAAAGGTCGCTGATGACAAAAACGATGGATCGAAATAAGCAGGATAATAGTTCATGACACGGGGTATGTATTACAGTCATTGACAACCTATATTTGATCATAGGATTCTAGATATTTTTAGAAAGATTCTACATCACATGAACTGTTATATCTTTTGAATGTCAGTTCAAAAATTCAGAACATACGTACATCCGGAGTGATCTATATGTGATGAAGTTATACTGTATTAATATGAATGAGGCGTAGGCATGCTAAGATGAGATCTTGTTTCGTGGGATATACCTCTTAAGTATGATGAGCCAAGACATTGTCTAATAGACTATTTTGAGTTGGATTTGTACCTCTTCCGTGAGATGTTGAGAATACCACCCAAATTATTGTGGAAAATAAACCACCGGTAGTGCTCCCTATATTCCAAAACTTTTTTCAGAAAAATAATTAAAAAAATATGATACGTTATCAGGTGAATCTGCAATCCTGCATAGACATGATTAGTTTTTTCTGGGCAACTACATGACAAGCACCACGAATTTTACATGATGTCAACATATAAAGTCCTGGAAATTCAGCAATTAAATGAAATCTACGGCCAGCACACATCACACCTAAAATAATACAATTAAACCTGCATCTACTCCGTGCACCTTGTCAGCTAATTCAAGTACGAGTATTAAACATAACAATTGCTAATTCAAGTCTTTAATTATTGAGCACAAGGAGTTAAAAAGAACACAACGTAACTGCTGCCTGGCTCCTTGTGCATGCTAATTCAGAAAAATTCAGGAGGACGTCCGATGTCTGCTTGTGCCTACTATCCATCGACGGGCAACAGCTTGTGTCCTGTCCTGGCACCAGGAGCACATCCGCCGTCCTACCACCATCAACGGCTTCTCGTCATCGGTCTTCGCACCCAAACCGACATGTGCGTCGAGTTAGGCAAATGAGGACGCTAGCCGGCCGGAGATTGGACTTGTTTGTTCGTTTCACAAGTCGAAGATCATCTTCGGTAATTTCTCCATGTGCTCAGCCTGCAGCGAGAATGGCCACCGGCAGTTGCAGGAGCTAGCGGTCGGTGCTAGCGAGCACGAACGTGATGCCGCCAGTTCCCATGAACACGGTCGGCCCCAGGCGAAGTCCAGTGCCAACAGGTATGGCTAAGCTCCAGTTAGTCTAGCGCGGGGTGGGAAAGTCCCTCGGTAACACCCTAGGCCATCGTTGTCCTTGATGTTACCTCAGCCTGTTGGGGTATGTAGAACACGCCGTAGGTGCGCTCGGAGGTCAGGCTGACTTATGATTCTCGTTGAAGAGCGCATGTCCATGTCGGTGTCAGGGTGTGCGTTGCCGCAGAACATAAGGCAGATGAGGTTACCGTTGTAGGCGGTGGCGGTACTTCGGTACTTCTAGGTGGTCATGACGGCCTCGTTCATGAGAGCGGACCACTCTGGCTTGTGGGGTGTGCATGTCGTGCTCTAGGGTGGCCGCCGCTCATTCTGACATGCGGTCGGCATGCGGAGGCGCTTCATCGCTTTTTCGTCGTGGTCATTCTCGGTGCTTGATCTCACAATGTGTCCAACTCGTAATTTCTTTATACAGGTGAGAGCTGGGACTGGGAGACGTGCCCCGTACGAGCCGGTACAAGATGCACGTGGAGTTGTAGAGCTAAACCGTCGGGGACACGTTGAGTAATTTTTTATGTTGCAACGTCCAATTCACGTACGTTTCTAAGATACGTTGAATTATTTTCACGTTGAGTTATTTTCTCCAACTCGTGTATGTTTTTCTGACTTTTAACTCGGGCGATCAGCTCGAATCGGTAAATAAAAGGTAGCACGGGCCAAGACCAGCTATGAGACGGACGAAAGCGTATTTGACGATGGACCAAAGCGTATTACGACGGACGAAGAGAGAAATGTTCCGTACTTTATTATTAGGTATAGATTAGATTTGTGGTTGTGATTTAATCAGAGTTGTAGATTACGTAACATATTGTAACATATTAGACGTGTTAGACCGGTCACCGGTCCGTTTAATACTTCAAATTGTGACAGGCTAACAAGAGGCTGTATAACTCACGGAGTCATTATCAACAAAAGAAAAACACACAGAGGCTATGGTCCAAATAGGTCAGCCCATATTTAGCTATGGCCTAGGAGAAGAATCAGATAACCAAATAATCGATCAGCCCGGTATACCGGCGTGGATCTCATGTCAGATCGGTCATAGACTCTTATGACAGAGCTCCAAAAACGATTGATACACATGTGAAACTAACTCCAAAGCTGATCGGAGATGAAAAAGGAAATCAAGAAGAAGATCGATACGATCTGATTACCCTGCATGTGCATGCGTATTACAACATATATAGTGAGTTCTATTGATAGTGTGGCAAGAAAAACAATATAAGAGGCTAGAAAATATACATATATATACCTTTATATATCCGATTACAATCTGGCAAGGAAAGAATTAAGAGGCTACAAGATTAGACTGATTTATCCATACATATATACCTAAATATCATTCGATACATATACAATTTTAAAAATATAATTTCAAAGAGGTTAATTAACCTCACATGTTTTAATAATGTGATTAATTTCAGAGAGTAGCACCTAAGTTATTGGGATATGGTGATTCCAGAGACTCCTCCTAAGTCAAGTTCTCTAACCACTTTACCGCCAAATCGCCAAACTACGAGGAGATTTTTTTGAAAAGACAAGCCATGACCAGTTCTACAAAGTGTTACCCAATAAAGTTGATATGTACGAAAATGTCAAGAATCAAACGAAGCCAGTACACCCTTATTCTATACGACTCCATATCAACCATCAAGACTTTGTCACAAAAGACACACTAACAAAATATACATAAACTACAATATGGTGATTGGTTATTGTTTCCCTGACCTCTCAAAGCCTTTCTTAGTTGTTGAAAGTCAACTGAAACGGGTGATATTGAAAGAAGCATTTTCAATAAAGATGGAAAGCGTGTATACATGGTTCGAGGCAAAGCCAATTCCACAATCAAAGAAATGCTCTTTTCTGTTTATGTAGCGGTGACATTATCTAATTTTAAAAAAATCTACTTTATGGACGACTCATGTGATTGCATATTTTATTGCTACAAGAGAAGGGATAGAACTTTCACAAATTTTATTTTGAGTAGAAACCTTTTGGAATTATTTATGTACAATGAGATCATATGATTACCAATGGTGTGTGTGATTAAATAAAATATTTTGTAAATGAAAAATGCACAAGGAATTTGATGTGGTCTCTTGTCCTTACATTTTATTAATATGCATCATTAAAATTTGCACTCATGTAAACTAAATGACAACCGACTAAAATAACAGCACTATGTCATCCATGATTAGTCATGTTACATGACAAGAAAATACCAACAGAGAGCACAATGCAATGATTGAATAGTAAGGCTAATAGGGATATTTAAAAGTAGTTAAACGGAATATTGCATACATTGCAAAAAGATCTGCTATTGTTATTGGTATGCAAAATATATTATTGAAACATTACAAAATGAAGAAAGATCACTAAATTTGAGATAAATGGAATAATTTATGTAATGACATAAAAATGGTCCAAGGTTATGTATTCTAGACTGATCATTTCTAAAACATCGTGTATTTCAAAACAACATGAGAATCTTGTTTATTTATATGAAAAATGAAGGGACAAGAGGTAAACCGACCAGATAAAGTTAGGATTAAAAAATTAATCTTTAGTTGAACTATATATTAATGATGATAAAGTCTTTTTTTGCTTAGCCTTATTAATAAAAGAAATTTTTTTGTTCCATGAGAATGGTATCCTTATCATGAGATCATTGCTCAAGTAAATCCTAATTATTTAACAATTGAAATGTTAGCCATGCATACAGATCTAAGATCACGTAGAAACTGACATCTATCTCACGGTTAAAACTCCAATTCAATATTGCAATTTAATTTAATTCACAATTTCACATATGTTTGCTAAACGTGGTGTTTTCAAAAACTCCTAACAATTTTTCACTCATAAATTTAATACGATGAAAGATCTCTTCCAGATATATGATATCTATTTTGGATATATATAAATGGTGGATATATAAAATATTATTTGCAATCATATAATATTAAGTTCATGAATTTATGAGGGAATTTTCTCATCAAATTTGACACACTAAGACGGTGCTCTTCTATAGAAAAACAAATAAAGGTGGTGCCCTCGCATTTGCAAGGGCCACCAGGTTGATCTACACAAGCTAAATTAGTATTCTCCTTTGATCCTAATTTTAAAGGCTCGGATTAAAAATCAAGTAATGTTACGTAGAAGAAAATAAAGGTGTACAAAATAAGTCTTATGTCACGTTAGTCGGTAACGTAGGTGAGGCACATGCAACGGGCCAGACGTAAATAAAAGATTCAATATGTCTATCTATTATATACTAAAAGCAATATAGAGGTGTCTTTCGAGGCACCAGGTTAATCCTGTTAGGGTAATAGATCTTGTATTACCAGAGGGCCAAATGCCAGAATATATAGTACATGTACATGTGCAAATATACAGGAAGCCCCCTAACATATGGGGAAACTACAATACACAAATATACTCTAACACCCCCTCTCAAACTCATGGTGGATACACAACACTGAGTTTGGAGAGTAAGAAATCATGCTGAGTGCGGGTTTGTGCCTTTGTAAAGAAATCTGCCAACTGCAAGTCTGAAGGCACATAATGGAGCGCAACAACCTGATCCTGCACCTGAGTACGTGTATAAAAAGCATCAACACCAATATGCTTGGTCAGCTAATGCTTGACCGGATCACGTGCAATACTGATAGCATCTGTATTGTCTGACAAAAGTGGAGTGGGTGTCGTAACAGAGACCCCAAAATCTGCAAGCAACCACCGTAACCAGGTCACCAAAGCAGTCACCGAAGCCATAGCCCGCAACTCAGTCTCAACACTCGAACGGGAAACCACTACCTATTTCTTTGTCTTCCAAGCAACAAGCGAACCACCAAGAAACACACAGTAAGCAGAAAGTGAACGACGATCCGTAGGATCATTCGCCCACGTAGCATCCGAGTAGCACTGGAGCTGGAGAGAGCTAGAACGAGGGAAGAAAAGGCGACGAGTAATCGTACCACGAAGATAACGGAGGACACGGAGGAGATGACCGTAGTGAACAGTGGTAGGAGCTGAGACAAACTGGCTCAAAATATGAACAGGATAAGAGATATCAGGACGGGTGATAGCAAGATAAACGAGACTCCCAACAAGATGGCGATAACGAGTGGGATCGGGAAGAGGATCACCATCCGTAGGACGAAGCTTAACATGAAGCTCCATAGGAGTCTCAACGGTGCGCTCATCCGCAAAAGCAGCCCGAGCAAGAAGATCCTGAATATACTTTTCCTGAGAGATAGAAAACCCATCAGAAGTGGATGAAACCTCAATCCCAAGAAAATAGCGAAGAGGACCAAGATCAGTCATAAGAAACTGATCACGAAGGCGAGCCTTGACAAAGGCAATATACTCAGGATCATCACCAGTAATGATCATATCATCAACATAGAGAAGGAGAAGAGTGCGTCCACGGGGAGAAGTGTGAACAAAAAGCGTTGGATCATGAGAACTAGGAGAGAAACCAGCAGCAGTCACCACATAGGCAAAGCGCTCAAACCAGGCACGAGGGGCCTGTTTGAGGCCATAAAGAGAACGTCGAAGACGACAAACCATCCCATCGGAAACAGAATACCTAGGAGGAGGCTGCATATAAACCTCCTCACTCAACTTGCCATTAAGAAAAGCATTCTAAACATCAAGCTAGGACACAGACCAACGTTGGACAGAAGCAACAGCAAGAAGAGTACGCACAGTGGTCATATGTGCCACAGGAGCAAAAGTCTCATCATAGTCACGACCATGTTCCTACTGAAAACCACGAGCCACAAGACGCGCTTTATAACGCTCAAGAGATCCATCAGAGCGAGTCTTAATTTTATAGACCCACTTACATGTGATAGGACGAACACCAGAAGGGGGAGAGACAAGATCCCAGGTGCCTGTGCGCTCAAGCGCAGCAATCTCCTCAGCCATGGCAAGCTGCCATTCAGGATGACACGCAGCATCCCGATAAGAAGTCGGCTCGGAAACTACAGAGAGACCATACTGACTAGGGGAGTAACGGTCTGTATCACGACGCTGATGAACAGGTCGTGAGGAAGGAAGATCATCCGCGGAAGATGACTCATCAGAAGAGGAGGAAGAAGAAGGCACGGAGGAAGGATCCGAAGCTGGAGACCGGGAGAACTAGGGGAACTAGACGGAGGACAGGATGGTGCCAAAGACAAAGGAGGCGCAGCAGAAGGAGGAGGTGGAGGAGAAGAGACATCGGAATGTGTATCAGGAAAAAGAAGAAAAGAGAGATCATCCATTGGGTAAGTTCCAAAGGTGGGGCGATGATAGAAAGGACGCGTCTCATCGAACATGACATCATGAGAGATGCGCATACGACGACCAACGGGGTCCCAACAACGATAGCCCTTATGCTCATCACTGTAGCCAAGAAAAACACACTCAACAGACTGAGCGGTTAATTTGGTGCGTTCACGAGGAGGGAGAAGGACATAGCAAACGCATCCAAATAAACGAAGAGCCGAGTAGTCTGGACAGGAGCCAGAAAGACGCTCGAGAGGAATGCCACCCTGAAGAGCAGCTGAAGGATGGATATTAATGAGGTAAGTCGACGTAGCGATAGCCTCAGCCCAGAAATGCGGCGGAAGAGAGGAAGCAATCATCATAGCGCGGGTAGTCTCAAGAATATGACGATGCTTACGCTCGGCGACACCATTTTGAGCATGGGCGCCGGGACACGAGAACTGAGCAAGGGTGCCCTGCTCAGCAAGGATGCCACGCAGGTGCTGAGAGATATACTCTCCTGCAGAATCAGCACGAAAAACACGAATAGGCGTGGAATACTGGGTACGAACCATAGCCACAAAGCGCTGATAAATAGCAAGCACCTCGCTACGAGAGCGCATAAAAAATAACCAGGTGTACCGTGAAAAATCAGCAATAAACAAAATATAGTATCGGTGGCCCCCTTTTGAAGCAAAGGGAGCCGGACCCCACACATCTGAATGAACTAAATCAAAAGGTCGCTGAGATACAAACACACTAGTAGGATAGGGAAGCTGAATCTGTTTACCTAACCTACAACCCTGACACGAATGCAGCGACGACACATCTCCTGAGACAAGCCCCAAAAGATCACGACGAACTAAGGATGATAAACGGGAGCCACAAAGATGACCCAGCCGATGATGCCATTGCTGAAAAGAGCCAGTGACAGAAGCAGCAACCGCAGGAGAAGTGGCAGAAGAAGTGTCGGCAGAAGGAACGCGAAGCCAGTCTAACTCCCAGAGCCCCGGAGACTCAATGCTCCGAGGGCCAGCTCCAACCAGAGCCTGTGTACGACGGTCCTGAACAGCACAAGAATCAGCATCAAGAATGACCCTACAACCAGAATCAGTAAGCTGACTAGCAGAGA
Source organism: Avena eriantha (assembly GCA_910589775.1). Classification (NCBI taxonomy): domain Eukaryota; kingdom Viridiplantae; phylum Streptophyta; class Magnoliopsida; order Poales; family Poaceae; genus Avena; species Avena eriantha. The sequence goes on along the minus strand of OU342744.1, from coordinate 53,973,722 downwards.
AAAGGTTCATCTTAAGACTGGGAACATGAGAAACATCAGGAACAGAGAAGGAGGAAGTAGAGAGGGTGCCTCGACTGGAAACAGGAAGAGAGGTACCATCAGCCGTAATAACACGGACAGGAGAAATAAGAGAGCAAAGAGCAGAAAGAATAGAAGATGCAGAAGTCATATGAAAAGAAGCTCCAGAATCCAGATACCACGGGGATGACGTACCTGACTGTGTAGAAGATGATTGTCGCACAGTGCCAGAAGAACTAGTCACAGAACCAGCAGTACCCGACGAGGAGGAGCCTGTAGCAGCGAGTAGACTACGAAGACCACGAATAATATCCTGATCAGACAAAGCACCAGCAGGAGGTCTAGAAGCACCAGTAGGAGGTCCAGAGGCAACAGCAGAAGATCCTGAAGAACCAGACTGGCGACGAGCAAGATACTGCTGACGTAAGCGTGGATCCCTCGTCCAGCAACCAGAGATATCGTGGCCAGGCTTGCCACAGTGGGCACAGGGAGGACGAGAACCACGAGGCTGCTGAGACTGACGCTGACCCTGGGCCGGTGGAGCAGAGAGTAGCGGCGGCGCGAGAGACCGCGACGAAGCCGGCGGCATGGGGGGACCATGAGCAGCAAGAACAGACGGAACCTCAAGAAGACCAGCACCACGAAGACGAGTCTCCTTAGCACGAAGCTCAGCCAGTACCTCAGAGAGCGGAACACGACCACGGGCAAGCAGCTGGGCACGGCGCGGCTCAAACTCCTTGCAGAGACGTGACAAGAACTCAAAGACGCGCTGAAACTCCAGATCCGCGCGCACAATCAGACAACAGGGACAGGTGTTACACACCGCTGTACGAAGAGAGTCAAGCTGACGCCAAATAGCAGCACTCTGAGTGTAGAAATCATCAATAGTAGAATCACCCTGCTTAAGATCATGCTCCTGACGAACCACGGACAGATAAAGAGAATCTCCAGATGGCTGATAGCGCTGACGAAGAAAAGCCCACTGAGCAGCAGCAGTGGGAAGACCCATGAACTCAGCAGCATACTGAGGCAGAACACTGGAAGTGAGAACAGCAGCAGCACGAGCATCCTCATCTATCCACTGAGTGTAGTCAGCCAGATCCAGCCGGTAGGTCGTAGTAGCAACAGAATGCGCCTGGACCTGGCGCTCATAATCAGCCCGAGCAGAATCATCAGCACTCTGGGCTGCATCCTTGACCGCCTGAGTAGCATCGGGGGCAAGGACAACGGGCGTCGGTGCACGAGGCACTGGAGGCACAACGGGGCGCGGTGGACAGGAGACCTCACCGGAAAGCACGCCCCAAAGACGAAGACCGCACATATGAACGCGCATAAAGGCAGCGAAATCAGGATAATTCGCGCCATCAAAAATCATCGGGCAGCGAGGAATCGCAACATAGCCCGAGGAGGAAGACATTTTTTTTCTTCTCAAACCAGATCGAACGGATCTGGCGAGACTGAGGCGACGGCGGGCCGACGGGCGATGGGGGAGGCGGGGCGGCGGCCGGCGGAGGGAGAGGAAACGGCGGCGGCCGATGGCGGGCGGCGACCGGATGGAGAGGAGGTGGCAGCCGGGGCGGTGGCGCGGCCGCGGCGGCGGAGACGGCGGCGATGAGGGAGAGGAGGCGGCGGCCGAGGCGGTGGCCGGCGGCGGCGGATCCGGGGCGGCGGGGGCGGGCGGCGGCGGCGGCGTCGGTGGCGGTGACGGGCGGCGGCGGCGATGGACCGGGGCCGGCGGCGGTGGCGGCGGCGGCCGGCGGCCACGGCGGCGAGAGAAGAGAAAAAAGGCTTACGGCTCTGATACAATGTTAGGGTAATAGATCTTGTATTACCAGAGGGCCAAAGGCCAGAATATATAGTACATGTACATGTGCAAATATACAAGAAGCCCCCTAACATATGGGGAAACTACAATACACAAATATACTCTAACAAATCCACATAGGCTATATTTATATTCTCCTTTGATCCTAATTTTAATGGCTCAGATTAATAATCAAGTAGTGTTACGTAGAAGAAAATAAAGGTGTACAAAACAAGACCTATGTCACGTTAGTCGGTCACGTAGCTGAGGCACAGGCAACGGGCCACACATAAATAAAAGATTCAATATGTCGTGGAAACAACAAACTGAGTCTTAAAAAATCTAGGCACGTAAAAAATTCAGTGTCGTACCTGCGTAGGAAAGTCTCCTCCCAAACGGGTCTTCGCTTATTTGGTGCATGTATTAAGAATAGTTGACTTAGTTAGCACATTATGCACGTATATATGTAGCAATTATTTTTTCATAGTACCACACGTTAAATGGCAATAATACACTATCTTTTTTTTAACAAAGAAGGGGTCTAGAAAGACCCCAGAGCTGCCAAATCATTCAAAACGGTGGGAACATTTTACAAGCAGGCCCTTTACAAAGCTGAAAAACAGATAGGACCTGCAAATATGCAAGGAGGACCCTAAAAGTTTTATAGGAAAAGCAATCCAGTTCTTAGCCCCCGCCAGCGCAACCGAGACCAGATCGTCGGCCATCTCCAGCCCGCCGGGGACGAACCACTTGGCTGGATGAAGATGTGGGATGCCGACGCCGCGCTCCACCGAGAGGCCTCCATCTTGGAGGTTGAAGACACACTCTCTTGGCGTGCACCAGGCCCTTCCTGGCCGAGGATGCTGGTGGCAAACATGGCCACCGAGCAAAAAGGTCCACAATTTGACAGCAGACACGCCGCCTGGATCAACCAGACAACCACCGTCTTCCCCAGCAGCAGCAGACAAGAAACCTCCGACCTGCACTTCCTCGCCGCCACGGCCGACCAAGAGCAGGGAAGGGAGCTCCACATCGACGAGCCACCGAAGAAGAATCCGCGCGTTATGCTCGAGCCGTCAGAGCTACACCTCTCCACACTAGCTCCAACCAGAGGAGCATCATGAGAGAGGCCAGTCGACGACTACCTGACACCGCTCGCATGCGCCACAGTTTAGCTCGAAGGCAGCAAGTTCTGCCGCCGCACGCCAGATCTAGTTTGACTCCCCCCGCCACCATGGCCGACCAGAGCACAAACTCGATCTTACAGCCACCGCACGACATCAGCACCCAAAGCAGCCTTATTAAGAGAAGGTTTGGTCACCGCCACCGCCGCCAGACCGCCTCTGGCCAGCAAAGTGCCGCCGATGAAATAAAAAGAGCCCCAGATCTCGCTGCACAGAACTTGGCCAACACTTCTTCCTACGGGCATGCTCCCCCACTACTGGCACATGGCCACGACAACTTCCTACCCTACTAGCTCTGGTGCCTCCCCCCGCCACCCCCAACCGGCGAAGTCGGTGGAGGGAGCTCGGGGGCGGCCCGGCCAGACCTGGCGGACGCTCAGAAGAGGAGAGGTGCGAGGCGCGAGAGAGGAGAGGAAAAGCCTCGGTAATAGTACACTATCTGGCTACATCTTTCTAATTCCTTTAACTACACCTTTTCGTTTTACTACCAAAATATACATTAAATATTTTTGCAAATAATATATATTAGGTATTGGCTACTTAAAAAAATACTGCATATTGATTTGGATCAATACGGCTACGAAATATGAGGAAAATCAATTACCGATATCTGGGTGTTCCATAGTTTAAAAAGTATTTTTTCATGCATCACCAGGAGAGATTCAACAATCACTAGCTACTCCATCTTTCTAATCTGCGAGCACGAGTAACTAAAAGTCTAATCGACTACTAATTATATCTTGACTCGACATACAAAGTGTAGAAAACTGCTAAAATAGGACTACCTTTCTGTTAATATATACCATCTCTTAAAATATTTTCTATATTAATAAAAATATTAAAATTTGAGAATAAAAAATATTTCTTTATTTTCATTTCACAAAATGTATTTATTAGAAGGTTGAACAATAAATACTAGATATATGTTTGTGTATAAAAGGTTGAAGAATAAGTCACTGGAATCTTCCAATGGTTATACGAGCGTCTAACATAATGAGCATATGGTATTCGATGTTGCAACAATTATTTTCTATGTTTACGAACAACCTTATATGTGTTCATAACAAACCAAAATAATCATATTAAAGAACATGGAAATAGATAATTGGTCCATAAAATCTCATGGAAACCCAATACATTCTACCTCCCGACGAGAATCAATAATTCTGCATAGACTTATAGATCTCTTAACTATTATTAGCAATGGAGATTAACCATTATATATTCATAATTGCAGCTGACATTATCTGACAAATAATATGGTGTATGTTTCTTACTCACTCTGTTTCAGTTTACAAGTCATGCACGATATACCTAGATCGTCAATTTGAACATTAAAATGTAAATTGCATAGCATAAAAACTACACCATAAAAAATTTAGATGATATATTTTTTAAATGCTATAATTTTTTGTATTATTCAATTTATATTTTAATGGTCAATTCAAAACCTAGGTATATGACTAGGACTTGTAAACTGAAATGGAGGGAGTACAATAGACCACATCTAGTTAATTGATCTTAGGAATTATACCTAATTATGTATCAGCACGTAACTTTAAATCGATCTAAAATTGAAAAATACAATTTGAGATTTGACTCACACTGATAACTTCAAATTAAATACTACATCCTAACTTGCAATATGAATTTAATTTTATGCACTTCTCTAATATCACCATGTAAAAAATAAATATATAGTTATTTTGTACTGTTTTCATGGCAACGTTAATTAATTACCCAGAAATGAAAATGATTAAATATGTTTCACATAAAAGCGATATTTTATCTTCAAAAAAATTATTGTGACAAGAACCATGATTATTCCAATTGTATAACTTTCTCATGTATTTATATGACCAAAAAAAAATATTTTGTAGGTACTTTCGAATGGCTCCCTCGCAATTGCGAGGGCCATCTTGCTAGTTATAGAAAGAATAGTACATACAGTAACTAGGAATTTTGTTTGTTGGGTGGCCAACTAAGACTGAGTGAGCTACTTGTCCTACATTTGTACACCCTTGTTTAGCTGTGGCTCGGCCCCTTCGAGTTGCACTCATGCACCCTCGAATTGAATTGCACACGAGGATGCGGCAGAGTACGAGCCAGGATCAGTACATTGCCAGGACATAGTGCCATCCATGCTTTGGCAAGTGCTGCATGCGCCAGCTCATATCGCATATGTCTTGTCCTGCAGTAGTTGTCTAGACTTGATCGACTAACATGTTTTTACGGGTGAAGGAGCGACAACGCATAATCCTCGAGGAATTAGTTGTGCAACCAGGCTCCTCCCCAACTTGATCTTGCTATCGTCGCCAAGATTAACTTCGGTTTCACTGTTAACAAATGATGATAATGTATTCTTCTTTTCTGTTTTGACCATGTAGTCTCTCTAATCCACTGCCAAATTAATAATTCCTATGAACGTAACAATTATGAAGTAGATGTTGTATACAATTCAACTTTGAAAATATATTGTTTGTATATACACCAGCGATCCAACAAGCATGTATTTTTTGTGTTTCCGACCAACCAATTACCATGCAGGGTCTCGTGGCAGTGTTGGCATGTCGATCTTGTAACATTTCGACATTACAATACATGGTGGTTTTCTTCTTTCTCTGGAGTGACCATCTTCAGCAACCTTTTTCTCATTAAGCTAAGAGGAGTATCTCTTATGTCGGGGGTCACACCATCAATGCCTGCCTCGTTGACGACACTTGGCAGCAAACCAACAACGAGAGTACTACCTCAACTGGCTTCCTCACCATTCATTTTAAAATATCCTCTTTATTTGGCCTACTCCAATATCTCACAATGAAACACTCCAAAGATCTACACCAAGCATTTATATATAACTCCTACTACGGGTGAGGATTTTCACAACCAAAGGTATTTGCACCTTGGGTGATCGAATTAAAACGGGATGGCAAGGCATGTAGATATATATAGCTGCAACATTCGTATGGAGTCTGACGAAGGGGCTTGCCTCTGTTTGGCATGCTGTCATGCAGAAATAAACCTTGGTGCTAAGCCATTTTCTTTGCATGAGAGCTGCAAAACCTGTGATTGCTTCATGTGGTTCTTCTATCCATAGTGGCCCTCTTGTTTTCTGACTTGGTACACATATTCGGTCTCGGCGCAGATCGCTGAAACATACTAGCAAAACTGTAGAAGCAGTTGCGGTCCTGACCCCGACCCCTGTCTCGCCTCCTGCGCCTCCTCCTCCCCCTCTCCCCTCCCTCCCCTCCACTGCCGCTGGCGCGGCCCGCGGCGGCACCCTTCTTCTACCGTCCCGTGCTAGGGAGTGCGCGGGGCCTTCTCCGGTGGGTGGTGCGGCTCGGTGAACGGCGATTCCGGTCAGGGGGGGCACGTCGGCCTTGTCCCCTGCGTCGCGTGGCAACGCTGGTTGGCAGCGGAGATGGATGGTGTGCGGGCTCCTGCGAGTTTCCGACCGGCCCAGATCACCGCGGCCACGGCCCCCTCCACCTCTACCTCTACTTTAGCTCTACCTCCACCAATAGCCCCTTCAATCTCCTTCGCCGACACCATATCCGATATTAGCCCCTACATACCCGTAACCCTAGACCTCGCTGCTCACAACTACTACCATTGGCGTCACCTCTTCGACGTCCACCTCGGGCGACGCAACCTTCGCTCTCACGTTGACGACGACGCTTGCCCTCAACCTCACGATCCGCAATGGGTCAAGGATGATCTCGACATTATTCAATGGATCTACATGCGAGTCTCTACAGAAATCTTCAATCTCGTACACCGTGATGGTGCCTCCGCCGCCGATCTGTGGGCAGCCCTACGTCAACTCTTCCAGGACAACGTCGACGCTCGCGCCAATAATCTCCACATCCAGCTTCAGGACACGGTGCAAGGTGATACACCCGTCGACGTCTACTGTCAATGCCTTAAGGCGATCGCGGATGAACTCCGCGAACTCGGTGATCTGATCGACGATCGGCAACTCATCAACGTCCTCCTCGTTGGCCTCAGCGAGCAGTTCGAGAAAGAAGCCTCCTTCATACCTATGATGCGTCTGCGCCCCTCCTTTGCCGAGGTTCGCTCGATGTTGCAATGGGTCGATCGTGCCCAAACCAACAAGGACTCCTGTCCTCAGGTCTTCACTTCTTCTCCTCGATCGTCTGCACCACCGCTACCTCCTCCAATGGCTCCTCCTCAACCATCGGGCTGGCGTCCAAGTCCCAACTACAGGGGTCAAAACCCTAAACTGCCGCAGTTTCGTACGGCGCATGCCCCTCCTCTGCCCTCGGCTTCAGCTCCACCGACCGCATCACCGCCCCCCCGGCTGGCGTCCTTCTCCTGATCCGTGGACCGGGCTAGTCCAGGCATGGTCTATGCCTTGGTCTACCCCGATGCCCTATAGTGCCCCGCCTGCCTACACTGGTGGCTGGCACACCGGTGCCCGCCCTCACACCGACGCTCCCATCCTCACGCCGCGACAGCCGACGGCCGTATACCACGTCGCCCCCGCCTACGCGCCAACAATCTACAACACTGCTCCTTATGCTTCATATGGCGCTACAACCTCATCCTACATGCTGCAGTACAATATGTCACCGTACAATGATGGTGGATCTATCTATACGCCAATGCCGGCCCTACTGCCGACGCCGCCACACCCGCCATCTCACATGTCTACAACGACCTCTACTTCGACTCCGAGTTGGGACCAAGCTGCTTTTGTACAAGCCATGAACAACTTTGCTACACAAGGAAACTCAGGTACGGATTGGATTTTCAATTCTGGTGCTTCTAGTCATATGTCTGCGTCAAGTAATTTGATGTCTACTTGCACACCATCGCCTTTTCCATCTATTACTCTCGGTGACAGATCATCTATTCCTATTTACTGTGTCGTTCAAGCCCAAATCCAATCCCCAATCAAACCTTTGCTTCTTCGGGATGTTCTTGTAGCTCTTGCACTAATTAAAAATCTGATTTCTGTTTGCCAATTCACCAATGACAATCACATTTATGTCGAATTTGACCCTTTTGGTTTGTCTGTGAAGGATTACCAGACCAAGACCGAGATTGCTCGGTTCAATATCTCCGGTGATTTGTATTCCCTCCATGGTGTTCCGGTCGCTGCCCCTCCATCGTCTATGGTGGCCTTTGTTGATCTGTGGCACCAACGTCTCGGCCATCCCAATAATAATGTGTTGTCTACTCTTCTTAGTGAATTTTAAATACCTTGTAATAGAGATTCTCATAATTCTTCTATTTGTAAGTTGTGTCAATTAGGCAAACATGTTCGTCTCCCCTTTAGCTCCTCTCTATCCTCTAATACTTTTCCTTTTGAGTTACTTTATTATGATCTATGGACGGCACCAATAGAAAGTGTTTCTGGTTTTAAGTATTATCTTATTATTCTTGATGATATTACACACTACGTTTGAACCTTTCCCTTACGCAACAAATCCGACGTTCACAATATTTTTCTTAATTTTCAGTGCTATGTCTCGGTCCACTTTTTCCTTCCTATAAGATTTATTCAATGCGATAATGGTCGTGAATTTGACAACTTTAAAAACAGAAATTTCTTTCTCCAATATGAAATTCTTCTGCGTTTTTCCTGTCCCTATACCTTCTCTCAAAATGGCAAGGCCGAGCGTTCTCTTCGCACTCTTAATGACATCACTCGCACCCTTCTTATTCAATCTTCTATGCCTCCGAAGTTAAGGGCTCAAGCTCTTCACACGGCCACATATCTACTTAACATTCAACCATCTAAAGTTAATCCTCAAACCACATCCTATTTCTCTTTATTTCTTTCTCACCCAAACTACTCCGACATTCGTGTCTTTGGCTGTGTTTGTTTTCCTAACTCCTATTATACTTCTCCTAACAAACTTTCACCCTGTTCTATCCCGTACGTCCATCTAGGTTTTTCAGACGAACACAAAGGCTATCATTGTCTAGATCTTGTTAGTGGTCGCATCCATGTGTCTCGTCATGTAACTTTTGCTGAAAATATTTTCCCTTTTTTGAGCGCCAATCTCTCGATCGTAAAACATCCGCACCATCTACTAGTCCCCCTCGTCCAAATAATGTTCCCTTCTTTCATCAGCCACCTCTTGCCGTCGCTCCTTCCGCGGCAGCAAAAAAGCCCGAATTCTCTACCGCGGTAGCCGATCTTGTCGTGCCTTCTCCTGCCGCCACCTCTGCCGCGGCTGCTGAAACCGCTGAAAACTCTGCCGCAGATGACTTCCTGCCGCCGCCATCTCCACTGCTGACTCCCGCATCCGCTTCTTCCGCTACGCCGGACGCTTCTTCCACATCATCATTCGTTCCTCCTCCTCATGCTATTATTGTCCCAGCTCCCACTAATGATCATACCATGTGCACACGTGGCAAATCCGGTTTTCGTTTACCCACTAAAAATCATCTAAATCTTAATGTATCTCTGTCTTCTTCCTCTATTCCCAAATCTTACAAATCAGCTCTCCTATATCTTAATTGGGTTGCAGTCATGAAAGATGAATATGATGCTCTCATTCAAAATAATACATGACAATTAGTTCCTCGTCCAGCAAACACTAATATAGTTTCCCGCAAATGGGTTTCTCGACACAAATTTAATTCCGATGGAAGTCTTGCACGTTATAAAGCTCGATGGGTATGTCGTGGTTACTCTCAGCAACACGGCATTGATTCTGATGAGACTTTCTCTCTAGTTGTCAAACCCAGCACTATTCGTACTGTATTTAGCATCGTCGTTTCTTCTTTTTGGCCCATCCATCAACTCGATGTCAAAAACGCTTTTCTCCATGGCGCTCTTCAAGAAACAGTTTATTGTCAACAACCTCTTGGCTTCGAAAATTCCTCTTATCCTAATCATGTTTGTCTTCTTCAAAAAAATCTCTATGGTCTAAAACAAGCACAACGGGCTTGGTTTCAACGTTTTTCTACTTATGCTCAAACAATTGGCTTTACTCCTTCTCGTTCTGACACTTCTCTCGTCACCTTTCATCATAATACCTACACCGCTTATCTACTTCTCTATGTTGATGATATTATTCTCACGGCTTCCTCACAACACTTTTTAGATCATATTATCTCTCTTCTTCGCAAAAAAAATTCTATGTCCGATCTAGGTCTTCTTCATCACTTCTTAGGTATTGTTGTCATCCGTGACTCATCTGGTCTTTTCTTATCTCAACGTCAGTATACCCTAGATCTTCTTTCTCGTGCTGGTATGCTTGATTGTCAACCGTCTCGTACTCCTGCTGATACATGTTCAAAACTTTCTGCCGATGGTGATCCCTTTTTCATCCTTATCTTTATCGTAGTCTTACCGGCTCCCTCCAATATCTTACTCTTACTCGTCCTGAAATTTCTTTTTCTGTCCAACAATACATGCATGGTCCTCGTGTTCCTCACTTCAACCATGTCAAACGTATTCTTCGGTATCTCAAAGGCACATTAGATTTAGGTCTTCATATAAAAAAATCCTCTCCTACCTCGTTGATAGCTAACTCTGATGCAGACTAGGCTGGTTGACCCGATACTCGACGGTCCACATCCGGATTTTGTGTTTTTCTTGGTAACAATTTGGTTTCTTGGTCTTCAAAAAGGCAGTCTCGCTCGTCAGCCGAAGTTGAGTATCACATTGTGGCTCATGCGGTTGTTGATACGGTTTGGTTGCGCCAGTTGCTGTCGGAGCTGCACGCCCTATTGAGCAAGCTACTATTGTTTATTGTGATTATATTTTAGTTGTTTACATGTCAGAGAATCCGGTTCAACACCGTCGTACCAAGCATATAGAGATCGACATTCATTTTGTTCGAGAGAAGGTGTCTCTTGGTCAAGTTCGTGTTCTACATGTGCCTACTTCAGCTCAGGTCTCTGATATCTTTACTAAAGGCCTGGCGACTACTCCGTTCCAAGACATTCGTTTCAGTCTCAACATCATCGAGCCTACCATTGATAGTCCGGGGGATGTTAGAATACAACTCTTGTTAGGTTTAAGAGTCCTAGTCGGTTTGTTATAGGGCTAGGTCGTTGCACCTAGACCCTCATATATACCTCTTGTAATTGCCACAAATATTGTCATCGATTAATATTCTATTCAATTCTACATACGGTTGACACGCATGTTCAAGTTGATTCGATGTACTACTCTGAAGAGTTTTGAGTCGGAGACTTGGGGGAGCTTGTGCCTTCGTCATTGTTTTCGCCATCTAAGAGATCATCAAGACCAAGACTTGACTCTGAAGAGGCTTCACCTTCTAGTCGAGGAGGCACTACGACAAACTCAAAGAAGGGCTTGATGTAGTCAGACATCACGGTGACATGGCAAGTGTACCCAGCGATAGAGTTCCAGATGGCTCAGACGTTGAGGGGATTGCCAGTGTGGTATATCGTTGTGATGCCCTTGGTGACATGGTGAATATCCATGTCAGCATGTTGGCTCATCACCATATAAAGTGCCGATATGTACTGGTCCACGCATATGAAATTTTCCAGTTGCCAATAAGACCTAGAATGGAGTTGGCCTTATCCTTCAGCACCAAGGGAGCATCCTGTGTTGGCTCAGTAAAACCCACGGCTTCACCTTCTTCCCTTATGATTTGAAGGAGGTATTGAACGAGGCTTCCAGCCTCCTCGATACGTTGCGAGGAACGGGTTAGATCTATGAAAATAAATACAAAGTAAAACATTCAAAGTCAAATAAGTAGACGAGGAAAATGGGTAAAAGGATAGGCATAAAAACTTATCAAGGATACGACAGTCTAGGGAATTCTCCTCTAGAATATAGCTCTCCGGGTTCTCTCGGATTTGAGAGACTATATTTCCTTGTTTCTCCATCTCGTCATTGAGGGTCTAGATCTCCTTGTTTTTGAGAACCAGAGTTTACTCTAGCTCTTTTGTGGCCTTGGAAGACGACTCCAGCAATGTTCTTGATGCTCTCCTCATGGGATTTCTTCAAATTCTCCAGCTCTATACGGAGTACTGCATTTCCTTTTGGAGCATCACGAAATTCTAGGCATCTTCCACCACTTTATGAGATTTGGCAAGCAGATCTGCAAGAGTCAAGGTATCAAGAGAATAAGTGAAAGAATAGAAGGAATAAGTTGCAGTGCAAAGTCAGGAAAGGAATGAGAATGTTATACCTTCCGCCTCTTTCTTTTTGCACTGCAGCTTGATTTTTTCTGCCTTCACCAACTTCACCTCATGTATCTTGTTGCAGATGCTTTGCAACAATTGCTGGTTGTAATAAGAAATTTTCTGAATCAAGAGACAGGATAATAACCATAGTCGAGCTATTTTTTCACTAAGTAAAAGTCCAGCACAAGCCTCGGGGGCTATACTATGCACATCTAAGCATCAAGCCGGAATTCGACTTACTATTTTCGACTCACTGCTCCGGGGCTAGAGGATATGATGAGTGCTATATAAAAAGTTAGAAGACTTACCAAATGTTCAATGCGTAAACGCTGGAAGCCAGAAAATATTGACTCGTAGACTTTCTCAGTCAGAGTAAGGGCCTCAAATCGAGTGGCAGAATATATTCACCCGACCTTGCAAATCTCTACATTCCTCTTTTGGACGGCCTCTAGCAAGATTCTAATCTGGCGTCTTCTTCTTATTTTTCCTCCTCTTGGGATAGACCCACCGGGAACTTGTTGAAAAGTTCAGCCAGGTGACCTGTTGTTGAAGTTGACGCATCCAGACCTTCATAATTTGGAATTGAGAATAAATACCCACTAGTAGAAAATGAGGCTTTCGTCCACCCTAGTTTAAAGCATTAGTCCCGGTTATGGTTGGACCCGGGACTAATGCTTACATTAGCTCCGGTTCAAACGGAACAATCTTTAGTCCCGGGTCAAACGGGACCTTTAGTCCCGGTTGGAGATACGAACCCGGACTAAAGGGGTGGCGGCAGCCTGCGGCCGGTGCCGACCCCTTTAGTCCCGGTTCGTATCACCAACCGGGACTAAAGGGGTGACCTTTAGTCCCGGTTCGTATTACCAACCGAGACTAAAGAAAATGGACAAAAAAATTTCCTAAATAGCCATAACTTTTACATACGATGTTAGAAAAAAACGTACAACCTATCAAAACGTGCAGAAAACAATTTCCTCTTCGATTTCAACAGCTTTAGGCCGTTTTGGATTCTTTTAGATTCTTAAAATTCGAAAAGAAATAAAAATTATTTCAAAAATAAAAAAAATTAGTAATTTTGTATGTCATATTTGAATTTCTCACATTTTCTGATAATAATGGATATATTATTTGTCAAATTTCGATTTACAGATTTGAAGATATTATTTATGTCATATTAAATGAATAAATGGAAAAAATGAATAAAATATTAATTTAATTGGTTTTTTATTTTCATATGAATAAAATATTATTATTACTTATTTATTATTGTTTACTTAAATAGTTGTTCGTAATTTCAAAAAATAAAGACGGTTGACATATTGATATGAGTTAATAGGATTGATACACTAGTCCTGACAACAAGGTATAATGGTCCTTCGCGCGAGGTGGGAGAGATGAAATGAAGAAGTTAAGCGTGCTAGGAGTGGAGTAGTGCTAGGATAGGTGACCGACCGGAAAGTTTGACCATAAGTATAATTTGAACTAAGATTAAATATAGTTAGTATTAAAAATAAGAGATGTGAGAGATTAAAGAGTCAGATAATTCAAAAGTTCAAAAATAATTTGAAAAAAAAAATTGGGTTTTTTTTTGAAAAAAAATAAGTCTTACGAACCGGGACTAAAGGTCCCGCTCGCTCAGCGCAGTCTCGTGAGGACCTTTAGTCCCGGTTTGTGGCAGAACCGGGACTAAAGGGGGTGACCTTTAGTCCCGCTTTCGTAGTCCTGGTTGGCAAACCGGGACTAAAGACCCTTGCAGACCGGGGCTAAAGGCCTGTTTTCCACTAGTGTACCTAGAATCCAGATCACTTTCTATGGGATCATTAGCCGTAGCTTCACCCATAATAATATCTGGATCAGAACTAGCATCTCCTGCTGAAGCCATTACTACTTCTGGCTCTATGATAGTTATCGTGTGTGGGATAGTTTGGCTTAGTAGCTTCGAAGCACTTGGAGAAATCTCCACCGCCGGCACTGCAGAAGATTGTGGCACTAGGGTGGAAGAAGCGGTGACAGGTGATATCATCTTCAACACCAAGTCTCTCCCCTTCCTATATACGTTATCAGAGATAGATTAGGATACTACTTCTTGTATTCCAAATACTCCAAGTCTATCCCCTCCTGTACTTCTATATATATCCCATGAGGAGCAACAAAAAACACCAAAATATTAGAGATTCTATATTTTCTACAACCTCTACATCGTCGACACTTACATGGGGAATGGGGCCGGTGCGTGCCAAGACAGGCGGCGGGTCGGTGCGTGCCAGGACAGGCAGCTATATCACCTCTAGACGAGGAGACGGTTTGCACATTTGCTTCATAGATGAAGACATAGTTTTCTCACTGTTTGAACCACCCATTGAGGCATCCCTCAAACGATATAGCACATGAATAATAGAGATCAAAAAATCGGCCATGCATCATTAAATCTTTCGGGGCTGGATCGAGCTGCAAACATTAGCATTCATGTGTCTGTTTAATCACTAATGTTTACTAGTGCCAAACAAGTCGTGATCTTGGCTCTGATATGTGCAAATGTTAGATAATTAGGCACAATTTCCGTGATTAATTTTAAAACATTAAACATAACAATACCAGCTACTAGCACATATAACTCGAACATACTAGATATACTAAACAACAAGATGAACGAAAACAGGCAGCAGCTAAACATGTACTCGCAGAACATGATGAATAACCAGACAGCAGCACGTCGCACGTACCGTTCGAGTGCAGTAGTCGCAGCAGTAACCTTGGGGAAGATTGATCGAAGCAGATGGTGGCGAAGATGACGATAGGCAGCACCGCCCGACTTGGATGGAAGATGAGCCGTGATGCAGAACTCGAGCAGTCGCGCAGAGCACTTCCCAAAAACCTTATTCGTCCTCTCCCGTACAGGATTGCAAAGGCGAGTGGTTCCGGAGACCTGCACTCCCGTGCACCGGTGCACGTCGGCAAGCGGGATGGAGTAGACTACGATGGCGGCGCACGACAGAGAGGAGGCAAAACCCTAGATTGGTTTTTGGTGTGTGCGTGGTGGACGCCAGAGCGGCTCGGGAATCCCGCATAGGGCATGTCGTGGACCAAGCCCACATTGCGCACATTCGGGTCGGTTACAGATAGCCCACGATCCGGGAGCGACCCGAATAGGCTGACTGTTGACACGTCTGTCAAAACTGCACAAGTTTTCCCAAGCAGCAAAAATAAAGCTCGGATCGGCGAGATTGACGTAACCCGCGGCGCGCGCGCGTCGTGACGAGACGAGCGGGCGGGCGGGTGAGCGGCGTCGTCGGAGGAGGAGCGCGAGTGTAGTTCTCCTCTTCTCACTCACTTTACTAAGTGGTGAACCACTCCACCTTATAAGGTGCTGTAACTCTCCTCCAACTTTCCATGTGGGACTAAACTTTAGCTCCCACTCCACTCATACGTGAGCTGCCACCAAACTGGGCCAAATCACACATGGGCTTCCACACACATGGGCTTTGAGATTTAGGGAAAAACTGAAATCACATATGGGCTTAAATAAATTAGCCCATTATTTCTAATAATCCCCACCAGATCTCAAATGCCCATTTGAAGATTTGCCAATCGCCGCTACTTGTTTATATACCATTGTTTCAGCAGAGACTGTTAAGTTGAACATCCGCCTAGAATCTTGAACTACGTCTATCAGCAACTTGAACAATGGACGAACCTTGAATTGTAAGTTTGGTGCCAATAGATTTCACTCAAAATCATAACTAGTACCTGGCTGCCAGTAGCCTACCTCGCGGGTTGGAGCATATGCGTCATACTTCATGGTCTCTTCATGAGTTTACTAGAGACCACCCAAGTCTCATAGACTGCGACGTTTACAGTTGAGCTCATATAGGTGTGTTCTTTCAAGAATACCCTGTAGGACGGCATGTTCGCTAGTTCTAGCCAATAGAAACACATTAAGGCATGTTGCCAACCTGCCTTACAAATTTTAGAGTCATGCATCTTCACCTAGAGAGAGTTACAAAAGTACTCTCCTCGGTCAAACCACTAGCTTGTTCTTCCCATATCCTAATTCACGGGATCTCCGATCATATAGGTTGGGTTACCACTATGGTGTGACATCCATGGGTCTCAACCCCATCTTCCTCGATGCATTTTCTATCATAATTCGTGATAGCCCCTTTGTAAAGGGAACTGCTAGGTTTTTATCTGTTTAAATATACGTAACTGTTATTACTCCGGAGTTTCTAAATTTCCTAACAGATTTCAAACGTCTCTTGACGTGTCTTGATGACTTCGCGTTATCCTTAGATTTTTCACTTTGACAACACAGTTTGGTTGTCATAATTCAAAAGGATTGCCGGCACAGGTTTTTCCACCACAGGCAAGTCCATCAAGAGTTCATGCAGCCATTATGACTCAACAATAGTTGCGCAGTAAGTTCTGCTTCCATAGTTGACCTCGTCAATATGGTCTGTCTACGAGATCTCCATGAAACTGCGCCACCTCCAAGGGTAAACACATACCCACTCGTGGCATAGAGTTCATCAACATCAGAGATCCAGTTCGAATCACTCTATCCTTCAAGCGCAGCAGGGTGCCCTGAATAGTGAATCCCATAGCTCATTGTACCACATAGATAGCGCATGACCCTTTCAAGTGCATGCCAATGATAAATACCCGGGTTAGACATGAACCTACTCAACTTGCTCACAACAAAAGAGATATCGGGTCTTGTAGCGCTTTCTAAGTACATGAGAGAACCAACAATTTGTGAATATTTCAACTGGTCTATTGGTTCCTTCTTGTTCTTTCACAATGTCAAACTAGGATCATAAGGTGTTGGAGAAGTCTTGTCATCAATAAAGCCAAAACGCCTCAAGACCTTCTCAACATAATGAGATTGTGTTAAAGTAATACCATTCTCGTTCTTAATAAGCTTGATGTTTAGAATCACATCAACCTCTCCCAGACCTTTCATATCAAAACTCTTTGACAGGAAAGACTTGGCTTCATTTATCACATCCATGTTTGTACCAAAGATCAGAATATCATCCACGTACAAACATAATATAACGCTATCGCCCCCACCATGGCGATAGTACACACACCTATCAGCCTCATTAATGACAAAACCAGCAGAAAGTAGAGTTCTGTCAAACTTCTCATGCCATTGCTTAGGTGCTTGTTTTAGGCCATATAAAGATTTTAACAACTTGCACACCTTTGTCTCTTCACCTTTTACTACAAACTCATCCGGCTGATCCATATAGATCTCCTCTTCCAACTCTCCATTAAGGAAAGTTGTCTTCACATCCATTTGATGAACGAGAAGACCATAAGAAGCAGCCAGGGACAGTAGTACTCGAATGGTGGTCAGTCTAGCGACATGTGAATAGGTGTCAAAGTAATCTTTGCCTTCTTTCTGTGTGTATCCCTTTGCTACAAGCTGAGCCTTGTACTTCTCAATAGTACCATCAGGCCTTAACTTCTTCTTGAACACCCACTTACAGCCCACAGGTTTGCAACCGTAGGGTCGTTCTGATAGTTCCCAAGTTCCATTAGAAAGAATCGAGTCCATCTTATTTTGGACAGCTTCTTTCCAATCATCTACATCAGGAGATGCATATGCCTCTGCAATGGATCTGGGAGTATCGTCCACAAGGTACACGATGAAATCATTACCAAAGGATTTTGCAATCCTCTATCTCTTACTCCTTGTGGGAGGTTCATCATCATCCTTCTCTAGGACTTCCTCATGTGTTTGTTCAAAATTATCAATAGATGCACTATATTCAGGAAGTACTTCAGAAGAAATTCTAGCAATGCTATGTGTATCCTTCATAGGAAACATATTCTCAAAGAATGTTGCATCACGAGATTCCATTATAGTATTAACATGCATATCAGGAACCTCAGACTTAACCACTAGAAATATATATCCTATACTCTGGGGAGCATATCCTAGAAAGATACAATCTACTGTCTTAGGTCCAAGTTTGCGTTTCTTGGGAATCGGTATGTTGACCTTAGCCAAACACCCCCAAGTGATGGTTTTCTCCCAGCCCACTCCTCATAAGGGGTTTTTTCTTTATTCTTGTTAGGAACTCTATTCAGGACATGACATGAAGTCAACAAAGCCTCCCCCCACCATGCCTTTGATAAACCAGCAGTGGCTAGCATGGAATTCACCAAGTCAGTCAGCGTGCGGTTTTTCCTCTCGGCAACCCCGTTTGATTGGGGAGAGTAGGGAGGCGTCCTCTCGTGAATAATGCCATGTTCCTGACAGAACTCGTCAAAGATTTTGGGAAAATATTCACCACCACGATCCGACCTAAGACGTTTGATCTTTCTCTCTAGTTGATTTTCAACTTCGGCTTTATAAACTTTAAAGTAGTCTAAAGCTTCATCTTTAGTGCGCAACAAATAAACATACCAGTATGTAGTCTCATCATCAATCAATGTCATGAAATATCTCTTTTCACCTTTTGTTAACACACCATTCATCTCACATAGATCAGAATGTATGAGTTCTAGAGGTGCCAAGTTTCTCTCCTCGGCAGCCTTGTGGGGCTTTCGAGGTTGCTTTGATTGCACATAACTATGACACTTAGAACCTTTGGCAATAGTGAAATTTGGAATTAAACTCATGTTGGACATCCAATACATCAAACCAAAATTAATGTGACATAAACGAGAATGCCAAACACTAGTATCATCATTAACATCACCACAAATATGATTCACGGATTTATTACAAAACTCTGAAAGAGAGAAACAGAACAAGCCTCTGAACTCATAACCTTTACCAATAAATTGTCCATGTTTCAAAACAACGACTTTATTAGACTCTAACACAACCTTGAACCCATCTCTGCATAGAAGGGAGCCACTAACGAGATTCTTGTTCATAGTAGGGACATGTGCACGTTCCTCAGCTACACGATCTTTCCGGAAGTAAACTTCAGATCCACCGTGCCAACACCACGAACAGAAGCATGTGATCCATTCCCCATTAAGACGGAAGAATCTCGTGCGACCTGATAAGAAGTGAACATAGAGATGTCAGCACACACATGAACATTAGCACCCGTATCAATCCACCAACATGGTGATTGAAACACTGAAAGAACAGTAAATAAATTATCATACCCATCCGTGTTGCTAGCGGTCACGACATTGACAGTCCTTTCACTTTTCCCTCTGCGATCTGCACGTTCTGGGTAGTCCTTGGAGAAGTGTCCGAGCTCTCCACAGGTAAAGCATCCTAGCTCGGCCTTGTTCGGCTTCTTCTTCTTCTTGAAGGTTGTAGTCTTTTCAGGCTTGTTGAAGGAGGGCTTATAGTTCCCTTTGTTCTTGCCGAAGGTCCTCTTCTGCACCATGTTGGCGCTAGACTGACCCTCGCCTCCTTTCTCAGCAGTTTCCTTAGCCCGAGCCTTCTCCTCAACATCAAGAGATGCTATCAGATTTTCAACCGATATCTCTTGTCTCTTATGCTTGAGAGTTGTGGAGAAGTTCCTCCATGAAGAAGGCAACTTTGCAATAATGCACCCAGCCACAAACTTGTCGGGTAAGTTACACTTAAGGATTTTAAGCTCCTTGGCAAAACACTGTATGTCATGAGCTTGTTCGACTACAGAACGGTTGTTATACCATCCTATAATCATGAAAGTTCTCCATGATGTACAGTTCACTGCCAGCATCTGTTACACCAAACTTAGCGTTCAGTGCCTCCCAGAGCTCTTTGCCATCTTTGAAGTGCATGTACACATCAAACAGCTTGTTGTCAAGAACACTCAGAACGCATCCACAAAGGCAAGATTGGTTTCCTTGAACTTGTTCTGATCTTGTTCAGATATAGTTCCTTCAGGTAAACCCTCACTGGCCTCGAATACTTTCAAATTTTGCAGCCACATAGTGGTCTTATACTGCCACCTCTTAAAATGAACACCGGTAAACTTTTTCGTCTTCATCGCATCGGCCAAGTGTCCCATGTTTATCTCAGAAAATTGCCTATTATAAGGTTTTTGGATTGTTGGATAATTAGACACAATTTCCATGATTAATTCCAGAATATTAAACATAACAATACCAGCTACTAGCACATGTAACTCGAACATACTAGATGTACTAAACAATAAGATGAACGGAAACAGGCAGCAACTAAACATGTACTCGCAGAACATGATGAATAACCAGACAGCAGCACGTCGCACGTACCGTTCGAGTGCAGTAGTCACAGCAGTAACCTTGGGGAAGATTGATCGAAGCAGACGGCGGCGAAGACGATGATAGGCAGCACCGTCCGACTTGGATGGAAGACGAGCCGTGATGCAGAACTCGAGCAGTCGCGCAGAGCGCTTCCCAAAAACCTTATTCACCCTCTCCCGTACAGGATCGCAAAGGCGAGTGGTTCCGGAGACCTGCTTTCCCGTGCGTCGGTGCACGCCGGCAAGCGGGATGGAGTAGACTACGACGGCGGCGCAAGGCAGAGAGGAGGCAAAACCCTAGATTGGTTTTCGGTGTGTGCGTGTTGGAAGCCGCACTGGCGTTTATATAGAGCGGCTCGGGAGTCCCGCATAGGGCACGTCGTGGACCAAGCCCACGTTACAGGAAAAATAAAGCTCGGCTCGATTCACGCACCCCGCAGCACGCGCGCGTCGCGTCGCGTCGGGATGAGACGGACGGACGGACGGACGGACGGACGGACAGACGGACGGGCGTGCGTCGTCGGAGTGCTCCTCTTCTCACTCACTTTACTAAGTGGTGAACCACTCCACCTTATTAGGTGGTGTAACTCTCCTCCAACTTTCCATGTGAGACTAAACTTTAGCTGCCACTCCACTCATACGTGAGCTGCCACCAAACTGGGCCAAATCACACATGAGCTTCCACACACATGGGGTTTAAGATTTTGGGAAAAACTGAAATCACATATGGGCTTAAATAAATGAGCCCATTATTTCTAATAGCAAATGCTGAACATTAATTGGTATAAGCTAGTGCATTGTGCCTGGGGTCTCATATCTCTGTACCCTATTAGAATTTATGTTTCCATGCGGTATGCACACTTGTGCTCGATTATTTTTTTGGATATTCGCATTCTTCACACTTTTGAATTAATCGGCCATTGGATATGTAGTCCTCATTTGGGCCAGGTACATCAGGCGACAGAGCACGCCGTCAGAGATACCTGGCAGTTTGTTCGTTCCCTCGGCCCTCGTGAATGGAGCTGTCCTTGATCAAGCGATAGGTTAACAGGCATTGTGTTTATTTTATCGATGTTTATGTCACTGGTTGAGGTATCACTGAAACGGTTTAGTGCACGAACATTAGCATTCATCAAATCCAGGTGACCGGACTTGGATTTTTATAGGTGATGTATCAACAAATCTTTCAGAGTTGGTTCGAGGGGCCATTACCAGTTGATTTGATACAGTTGACACGCATGTTCAAGTTGAGTCGATGTACTACTCTCAAGGGTTTGGAGTTGGAGACTTGGGGGAGCTTGTTCCTTTGTCCTTGTCTTCGCCATCCGAGAGATCATCAAGACCAAGACTTGATCGGAAGAGGTTTCACCTTCTGGTCGAGGAGGCACTGCCACGGACTCAAAGAAGGGCTTGATGTAGTCGAACATCGCGGTGACATGGTAGGTGTACCTAGCGATGGAATTCCAGATGTCTCGGACATTGAGAGGATTGCCGGTGTGGTCCGTTGTTGTGATGCCCTTGGTGACTTGGATAATATCCATGTCATTGTGATTGATCATCATCATAGCAAGTGTCTTATGCATAGAGGTCCGCGCATATGAAATTTTTTACTCATCATTAAGACCCCGAATGGATATGGCCTTGTCCTTCAACACCAAGGGAGCATCCTGTGTTGTCTCCGTAAAACCGATGGTTACACCCCGCTTCCCTTATGATTTGAAGGAAGTATTGAACTTGGATCCTAGCCTCCTCGATCCGTTGTGGACAAGGGATGGAGCTTGAGGCAACTCCGAGTCCAAATGGATCTGTGGAAAGAAATACAAAGTAAATCATTCAAAGTCGGATAAGTAAACGAGGAAAATGGGTAAAGGATAGGCATAAAAACTTACTAAGGATACGAAGGTCTGAATTCTTCTCCAGAATCCAGCTCTCTAGGTTCTCTCGAATTAGTGAGACTACCTCGCCTTGTTTGTCCATCTATTCCTTGAGGTTCTGGATCTCCTTGTTTTTTAAAGCCGGAGTTTTCTGCAGCTCTTTTGTGGCCTAGCAAGACGACTTCATCATGTTCTGGATGCTCTCCTCGTGGGATTTCTTCAAATTGTCTAGCTCGGTGCACAGTTCGGTGTTTTTCTTTTGGAGCATTTCGAAATTCTAGGCATCTTCCACCACTTTATGAGATTTGGAAAGAAGATTTGCAAGAGTCAATGCATCAAGAGGATAAATGAAAATAATAGAAGGAAAAAGTTTCATTGCAAAGTTGGAAAAGGAAAAAGAATGTTATACCATCCGCCTCTTTCTTCTCGTGCTGCAACCGAATGTTTTCTGCCTTCACCAATTTCACCTCATGTCTCTTTTTGCAGATGTTTTGCAACAATTTTTGGTTATAATCGGTAACTTATTAATCCATAGACATATGATAATAACCAGAGTCAGGGGATCTAGAGACCCGAGCTATTTTTTCACTAATTAAAAGTCCAGCACGAGCCTAGGGGGCACTACTTCATCCTATAGCACATCTAAGAATCAAGCCGGAATTCAACTCACTATTTCCAACTCACTGCTCAGGGGCTAGAGGATATGATAAGTCCTATGTAAAAAGTCGGAAGACTTTCCAAATGTTCAACGAGCAAACTCTAGAAGCCAGAAATTATAGACTCGTAAACTTTCTCAGTCAGAGTCAGGGGCTCAAAATCGGGTGGCAGAATATATCCACCCGACCTTGCAATCTCTGCATCCCTCTTTTTGAAGGACTCCAACAAGCTTTCTAACTTGACATCTTCTTCTTGTTGTTTTTCCTCCTCTTTGGAGGGACCCATCAGGAACTTGTTGAAAAGTTCAGCCTGTTGATCTGCTAATGAAGTTGACATATCTAGGCCTTCATACTCTGGATTTGAGAAGAGAGACCCGGAACCCGGATCACTTTCTATGGGATCATTAGTCGTAGCTTCACCCAAAATAATATCCGGATCAGAACCAGCATCTCCTGCTGAAGCCCTTGCTACTTCCAAGTTAATGATAGTTTCCGTCTATGGAACGGGTTGGGTTAGTACCTTAGGAGCACTTGTAGAAATATCCACTGCCGGCACCTCAGAAGATTGTAGCACTGGGGAAGGAGCAATGACAGGTGATATCATCGTCAACACCACCTGAACAAAGCCTTTCTCATCTTGGACGAGGCACCTTTAATCTTCAAAGTTTTGGACCTGTGCAAAAAAAGGCAAAGTTACCACCGGGTCTGAGAAGATACTGGTGAATTTTTCGACTATCTAATGTAGAAGGCAAAGACTTACTTCTTAACCATGGGATGCTTGGTTGGTCGGTAATGCGCCAATGCTTTCTCTGGCTGAGGTGGTGATGGCAACATCCTTACGCTTCTTTAGACATGGAGCATTTTGCTCTTCCGACTCCTCTTGGTCCTCAACACCCACCACTTCTTCTGGTGGGTAACCTTCAAAAGGAGTGAGCTCCTCTTCTGAAAGTTATGCTAGTTGTAGATTGGAAAAATGTAATCAGGTTGGAAGAAGAGTCAAAAATACGACTAAAACTCAAGATGAGAAAGTACCTTGGGCATTTTGGTTCTGGCAGTGTACATGGATAGAGAGACTTCTGGAATCTTCTGATGCTCATGCTCCTTTACTAGAAATCTCATCCTCTTGTAATACTCCTTCTAGGGAATCCTACGTGGAGAAGCCCAAAGATTATCTTTTTTTGACTTTTTGATTGTGTACATGAGACACTCATGGTCCTGTAGGATGCTCGATATGACGATCGAGGCAGCAATGCACCAGGTCGGTGCCACGCAGGTCCTTCTTCCTCATCAGGAACTCTATTCGCCTTGTCGCCCGAATGAGGTTATCTGGTAGCTCGTCCGGCTCTACGTCCCATGACGATATTGGGGTTGCAGGGTTGTTGACAAAAGGAGGCAAACCTTCCATCTCACCTGGATCCGGCGTATCCTTACAATAAAACAAGCTGCCAACTCACTTCTTGATAGACACGCTATGATAAATCCTAGTATAAACTCGGTTCTTCCTAAGAACTAAGCGAAGAGTGCTAGTTTTGTACAAGGGACTGCCGCCAGACAAAGAGTTTTTTGGGGTCCCGAAGTAGTACCAGAATAAAAAAAGACTCAGTATGATTCCGAGATAACCTTGTGGAGCAGCAAACACACTATGTTCTAGAATGCTATTAGGAGGAAGATTGTGGAGTTGAACTCCGAAATGCACGAGTACCTGAGAGAAGAATCTAGATGGCGGAAAGCTAATACCCCGGTCGATGTGGGACACGAAGTGGATGCGCTCGCTGTCCTGCGGTGCCGGGAGCGTGTCTCCGACGGTGAACCTCCAAGAACCGGCATCAATGTAATTAGGCATAGCTGCCTGAGGCTCCAACCTCTAGAAACTGATATGGAGAGAACAAGTCTAATAGTTGCAGCCTTAACAATTGGACCGAAAGTGACTTCATAATCTATGTCGTATCTCTGTTTAAAACTTTTTGCAACAAGATGATCCTTGTACCTGTCAATAGAGCCATATGCATTTTTCTTGATGCGATACACCCATTTACAGTCAATGATGTTTTTGCTGGAACTTGGAGGAACAAGATGTCAGGTGGTGTTGACCATACGAGCATCATACTCGTCTTGCATTGCATGCTTCCAGTTTGTATCAGCAAATGCCTCATGTAAGTTTTGTGGTTCTCCTGTAGTTGTTAATAGTAACCAACGAATAGTGTCATCGGTACGAACTTTAGGGTTCTTAATAACTTGTTGTAGACGCGTCCTAGGTGCAGCCGCAGGTTCAGCAGCAGCTTGTCTTGGCACAGAAGATCCTGACGATATATGATAATTGGAGTAACCAAATAGCTGCAAGCATGAACCATCGACGACACCGACCAGATTAAGCCACTCAATTCGTAGGGAAGGTGTGGAAATCAACTACTTAATGGATAATGTGTGCTTCTCCATGGTAGGAGTAGTTGATTTATGTACTTGTTTCCAGTGGATAGTGTCCGTAATATCATAGGTCTTCTTAATGTACTTGTTTCGGGTCATCCTAGATGCTTAGCATTTATTTCATACATATATGCATTGCTATCTTGCCCGTATGGTCTATTATATGATTTTTATCATTCTCAAAGTACAAAAAACAATGTCCTATTTTGGCGTCGGCGATGTAGAGGTAGCCGGACTCGTAATGGAACCGCAGAGGACGTAGACGGTGGCTCCGGCCACCGCCGCCGTCCCCGAGAGCGTGGAAAACAGTGCAAGTGCCACAACGGCGAGGGAAATCGTGAGCACCGCCAGTTTCCTAGGCCATCCCATGTACGCGCCGCGAGTTCCTTCTTCCGTGAGGCGTGAGCAGAGGTGCACAGACGCAAACGGCCTCTGCTCTGCTTCGATTGATGGTGGATCGGTTGTGCTTCTGCTGGTATACATGGTTCGATGGAACTAAGTCGAGTAGTCTGAATTCCAGTTGGAATCGGTCGTCCCTTGCATTGCATTGCATTGCATTGAGAAACAAGCCCATTACGAGTCGGACAGAGCCAACTGGTGAACCCATCACGGGTTAGCAGTTAGTAGCTCGGAGATTTCACTTTCTGCATGACAGCATGGGAACTCGGCCAAAACATGATGCGCTCATGACTCCATACGAATGGTGTTCCTATATATACATATGCCCTTGATCAGTGTTTTGCTTTGCAACACCGTACCTGTCTAAGGAGAGTACGAATGTTCGGTACTATAGATCTTTGAAGTATTATGTCGCCGCGAGATGTCGGAGTAAACAAGATACGTCTAACTTTTGCATCAGTGGAGAGGCAGCATCGGCGTTGGGGACGCTCGACAGCGGTTTCCCTACCTTAGTTACTGACTTCCATGGTGACAGCATGTGTAATCAGGGTCGGATTTACATGTAATAATTACGCGGTTGCACAGGAAACCGTGTAGGAAAAACATTCTGCGTGCACCGCCCCAGTGTGCTATCTGTTGTTAGGGACATCTGAACCAACCAGCTATTTTCCGTGTGGCATGTACTTATGATTGCTTTCTTTGTATTTTGGTGCCTACTTTATATAAAACGGCGGGGCTTTGTATACTTCTTGGCACACAGACCCCGTATGAAATAACCCCTTATACAGTACCCCCAATTGGATAAACACTTTGCAAGCATCATTTTTAATGACTCCAACGGAGGACTAGAAATTTGAACTGATGCGGTCTCTCTGAACTTTCTGCACCTGAAAACGTCAGGTAGAAGCTGCATAGCATAACCGACGGACCAACACATATTTAGACGCAGCAAGAGCTCCCCCCCCCTTTTGTAGATTGAAAAACAAAAGGAACTGTAGGTATATGCAGTAGATAGATATGTAGTCCTATTGTTCTTCCTGAAAAAAAAATACTCCAACCAGCTCTGCAGCAGGCCTGAACATCAAAACGAACAAATAACCCGGCAACCTAGCTCTTTCAGCAACAGTTATTTAGTTATCATTTTCAGGGACATCTCAATCAACCAGCTATTTTCCGTGTGGCATGTGTACTTATGTATGCTTTCTTTGCATTTCGGTGCCTACTTTATATTAAACGGCGGGGCTTTGCACACAAACCCGGTATGAAATAGCCCCTTATACAGTACCACAATTGGATAAACACTTTGCAAGCATCATTTTTAATGATCGAGTTCGAGAAGTGCTGCAAAATGGCACCGATGGAGCACTGGAAATTTAAACTGATGCAGTCTCTCTGAACATTCTGCACCTGAAAACGTCAGGTAGAAGCTGCATAGCATAATTTACTGAGCTCCTCTTTTTTTTCACCAAAGGCAGATAGCAGAAGTGTATGTAGTAGGAAGTCCTACAGTCCTACTGTTTCACCACAAAAAAGTACAGTCAACCAGCTCTGCAGCAAGCCTGAACATCGGAACGAAGAAATAAATAGGCAAGTCTTCAGACATCTTCCAACATAACACCCGAATGCAATCAACTATATGTAGTCCTTAGCCTCAGTTACAGCATCATAGTACAAACTGTTAAACCACACACCATGACCAAATTAACAGTCTTACAATAACTCAGTTATAACAGACAAACAGAGATGACTGACTCACTTGAACGCTACTGCTTATCTGAAACTTAGTCAAGTTACATAGCCGAAAACTCCGCTTGCCTCAGCAAAACCTACAGGTTACAAGCTACTACTGGATACAGACACACACAGAAAGAGCGCCTTGTACATGCCCTAGAAGTAGTCACTAATTACAATCATCCAGGATTCAGCGTAGTATAGCACTCTCTCAAATGTTGACTGCCATCAACAGAGTATGGCTCAACCTTCTAGTCTGCATTCCCTTTCAGAACGAAGATAACCATATGCAGAGCCTTCAGAACCAATGTGGATTTCAGAACCACACATCCATGGCTAATCTTACCAACAAATGAAGCCCAGTTCTACCGAAACAAAAGCCCGGTCATGTTGATGGATACAGATGCTCATGACAGTGGTGCTTTATGCCCCTAGCATGGTCTGAAAAGATAGAATACACACATATGAGGTGGAAAATCTTCTAATAATATCTTTAGATTGCAATTCTTGAGCACGCGAACAATATATCTATACTTTCATGTGGCTAACTGAAATATATTACTCCTTATTACGAAACTTTTAATTATTCTCAAATAACAAGAAAGCAAACCGAGATCAGCTGTAGGTGTTTGAAGAAAATACTTATATACCTATAGTGTAGAAGCTCACGTAAGGGATGATTTTGTCTGTGAATCTCATGTTGGTCAACTTCCTGACTTTGCCTGAACTGATATCCACCGTATATGATCCAACATGTGTGCTCAAGAAGATGACGCCGTCTGCGGATCCAACCAGTAGGCCGCCCGACATGCCATCCCAATCGGGCGTTGTCCAGCAGCCAGGGCGGGGTACCAACATGTCGAGATGGATGACACTGTGTCGCGGCCACGCCACAGCTCCGTTTTGACCAATCTCCCTTGACCACAGGTGGAGGCTGGACTCCATCACGCCGGCAAACACAAGCACGCCATCGTCCTCCGCCGTAACAAGTACAATGTGCCTCTGGTACTCCTGGAATTGGGTGTCGATCACCGACAGGCGCTTTTCAGCAATGCTGTACTCCAGGATTCTGTTGCTCATATTACAAGGGAAATAGACTGTTTTCCCCATTAGAACACTGAAGCCCAAACCACTGTCCATGAACCTCATATACTCCATGCCAGGGTACTGCTCCATGGCGGTATCCGGATACTCGGCGAAGATGGTGTCGCTCCATTCACCAGCCACCGACGAGTAGACGGAAGCGAACGCCAACTTGTCGAGGCCTGCAAAGACCACAAAGAAGGGCCCGCCGTGGCAATCGAGGTGGTCGCAGCCGTCCATGGCGCAGAGCACCGTGGCGCTCCAGGAGCCGTACGTGAAATCAGGCAAGAGCAGCCTCCACTGCTCGTCCGTGATGGGGTCCCAGACGACGAATTCGATGTCCGGCTTCGGCGGGAAGCTGTAGAGGAGGACGCGGCCGTGGCGAGAGTCGAGCACGATCCAGTTGGGGCGGTGGGTGCCGCCGGGCGGGCGGAAAGACGTGGTCGGTACCAGCACGCAGTGGTGCGGCTTCTCTGCGCTGCCCTTGTTGTGGATGAACCCGAGCAAGGGCGGCGTCCGGCGGTGGAGCTCGCGGTAGGGGCGGCAGAAGTCCGGATCGGAGAGGAGCCGTCGCCACGGCTTGCAGCAGAGGGAGGCGCGGAAGAGGCGTCTTGGGTCATCCGGCGGGGTGCGGAGGAGTATGTCGCGGATGGCGTCATCGGGCAGCTGCGGCGGCGGCGGCGAGAGGCGGCGGCGGCGAGACGAACTCATCTTGCTCCGGTGGGATTTGGGTGCGGCCTGCGACTGGAAATGGAAAAAAAAATCCATAAAGGAAGATGCCCACGCGTATTATGGTGATGAAGCAGAGCCGCATTTTGGCAAAAAGTGATTTGAGATCCACCGACTCCAGAGAGCTTATTTTCTTAAATAAAATTGTAACTCAAGAAATTCTAAAAAATATACAACTACATGCACCTGTCGAGTACGCGCGTGCAAAATTTTACCAACATTGTGGTAACCTGAAATTTTTGTCCCACATCGAAGCAACCAAATGTTTCACAAATGGCAATTAATAGCATCTCCACCGGCGCACCCGGTCGTTCCGTTCCGCGTGGAGGAGAACAGTATGAGCTTGCCCTTCGGCGGCAACCAAATAGGCAGACGCGTCCAGTATGACCCATTCTCGCATTAAATTTGGTCCTTAAATTTGGTCCTGGAATGAGTCTGGCCCGACACAATGCGGACCATGCGCGTGTCCGGATGTCGGCCGCTACTGGGGTCCATGTGGCAGCATCCCACGATGTAGTACCGCCATGAAGGCTAGCAATTGAATCAATACCATCGCTGACCGCCTGCAATGCCGCTTCGCCTCCTGCGTCGGCATTAGTGTTGCACCGCTGGGAGCCTGTCGCTGGGGGAGGACGAGGCCCGACGGTCGACACCATAAAGCTGGAGCACGTGCCGCCAGGCTACGACGAGGAGGAGGTTACACGCCACGCCATCGAGAAATCGAGAGCGGGAGAGGAGGCGTTGTAAGAGTGGAAGGGTTTGGAGGAGACCATCCAGCTAACCGCAATGGTGACGGAGCACAATACGCAGTTATTGCCTACACCACCGTTGTCG
Organism: Avena eriantha; assembly: GCA_910589775.1. NCBI lineage: Eukaryota > Viridiplantae > Streptophyta > Magnoliopsida > Poales > Poaceae > Avena > Avena eriantha. The sequence continues at coordinate 53,943,653 of OU342744.1, read as the reverse complement.
TCGCACGCAACGCGCGCGTGGCCTCAGCAGGAGATTTCGCCTCCGCCGTAGGGTGAGTCGCCCGGGTGTCATGGGCAGAAGATCGTGTTGCCGCCCATCCGCTGCAGGCTGCGTGGCATGGGCACTAGTGGCCAGAACCTGCTCTACACCGGAGCCGCATGCCTGCAATACTTGGCCCAGATGGACCAGATCGAGCCTTGAGGCCTAGATCGGAGCCCTCACCACCGGAACTTCCTCGCCGTGGACGAGTGGTTCCGGAGACCTGCTCTCCCTTTTGCTGGTGCACGTCAGCGTTCAGGATGGAGTAGGCTATGGTGGCAGCGCAAGCAGAGAGATTGGCAAAATCCTAGATTGGTTTTTTGGTGTGTTGTGGCAGTAGCCACGCAGTACTACTTTTCGGTGTGTTGTGGCGGTAGCCGAGCATGACTATATATAAAGCGGCTCAGAAAACCCTAACGGAGGCAAGCGTGGACCTAGTACACGTTGCACACACTTTGGTCGGTTACAATAGCCCATAATCCGAGTGCGACCTGAATAGGCTGACTGTTGAAATGTCTGTCAAAACCTCAAATTTTTCCTGAGCAGCAAAATAAAGCTCGGCTCGGCGAGATTTCCGTAACCCGTGGTGTTTACGCGCGTCGGGAATAGACGAGACGAGACAGGCGGTGCATGCGTGCGTGCGAGCGGTAGCGTCGTCGGAGGAGGAGTGCATGTGTGGCTCTCCTCTTTTCACTCACTTTACTAGGTGGTGAAACAGTCCACCTTATAAGGAGGTGCAACTCTCCTCCAACCTTCCATGTGGGACTAAGCTTTAGCTCCCACTCCACTCTCATGTGAGCTGCCCCAAATATGCACACAAACACATGTGAGCGGCCACTAACATGGGTTTTAAAATTTAAGGAAAATCTGAAATATACATGGGCCTATTTAGTTTAGCCCATTATTTCTAATAGGAGAAACCAGCGGCAGCCTAGAGTGGTCATGCTGGACGCCTAGATTAGGCGCGGCGGCAGTATTTGAAGTTGGCAAGAAAGATTCCGATGGCGTGACGAAAAGCATGCGCAGACGGTGGCGACCCGCGTCGTGGGAGGTGGCGCTGTCGAGCCGAGTACGCCGTTGTGTGGGGATGAAGATGACGACCGAATGCAGAAACACTACGGCCCTAGGAGCGTAGCAAGTGCTGCAGGGCACGAGTCGGTGCATCGACTAGAGATCACCAGCGACATGCATGCTAGGGAAGGAGCATTGGAAGCCGGTGGCTTAGACTAAGGCGGCGGCACTGTGGACCGAAGGGGCAACGTAGCGATAGCATGTAGCTCGATTGGAGGTAGGCGCACGTGCTCGGGGACGTGCTTGGCATAGTCGTGTGCACGATCGATTGATCGGACCAACCGCAACGCTGTACACACCATGGCTTGGATGACAGCGCACATATTAGGGTTGATGGCAACGTTGTCGATGAAGTCCCGGTCGATGACAGAGAAGACGAGCCCAGTTGGATGACCATGCAACGTGCCGAGGCAGGAAGTAGCCGATCGAGATGCGTCACAACCTGCCATAGAGGTCGCGGCATCTTGCCGAGGCAGGTGCAATGGTGGGCGAGGTAGGACCGCGGGCACGGTCTAGATCGTCGATGCCAATGTCGGAGTAGAGGCACTTGATGACGACAGGCGGTAGGTGAGAAACCCTATCTATGATCAGTGAACCAAAAAGAAGACCGGCGAATCGACCGGCGGAGAGAAAAACCAATCTAATTATCGGAAAAGACTCACTAGGACAGCCGACCACGGATCTGAGGACGAACCCTACGACGGGTTGCGGAGCCTCCGATGGAGATCACGTAGATCAACCTCCCCGAGGGTGGCATGACAGAAGCGTGTCGGCTAGGGTTTTGGATCGATTTAGACTGATACAATGAAAAGTAAGAGTTTTGTGGAATATGATGGATATATTATTGAACCTCATAGACAAGTATATATAGACATACAGAGAATTATCTTGGAGTACAAGTTAAGTTGTACTGAACAAATCCTAACTTCATCTAAACTATCATAACAACCGTATATGCCTAATACTCTAAAAGTATAAGGTTCACATTAGGTCCAGATTTATATTGGATTTGCAGATTATTAGAAAGGGGATGGTCATGAAATCACCAAAAGCATATGCTTCTACTACCCCTTTTTCAACTTATAAAATATTTTAGCCTTTTTCTAAAACTAGCACAGTGGCCCACCTTTGTTCACTTGAAAGTGTTTGCAATATAATTTTTAGTTTCATAGATATTCATGTCATGATACTAGAAGTTAATAGTTAATAGTTCAATTTCAAAATATTATAAGCATGTATACATATTTAATTTTTGGGTTAGTGATTGTTATGTCATCTTGGAAATTAAAATTCCAATGATTTACTAATGATTATTTACACATGGAACAATATAAAATAAAAACTAAAGAATAAAGTTCTACTATTTTGATACCTATATACAATGCATCTCACTGTTTAGAAGATAGTAAATTCCTCACATTATACCCAACCAGATTCGAAAAGGAAATCATTACTATTTAGTCACCTAAAAGTGATTCAACCATCATATTTTCTCAAATCTCTACCAATTTGAGATCTTCCTGTTTTTGTCAAGATATTAATCCTCTGAAAGTGATGTTAAAATTATCTTGAAATTCGAGTTATTAGAATAAGTTACATTCTTACTCTAGCATAAGGGGCTAAATCCGCCACATGTTCAACCATTCCGTCCTCAGCCTCTTGTGTATTAGTACTTTCCGTGTTTGCATAGGCTAAGTAGGCATTATTTTTTGGATATATAAATTATCTCTGCTTACGTGACCACACTCTTTTGTCAAATTTTACCCTATTCTCTAAGGTATTACAATTAGAAAATTCAAAATAATGATACAAAATATTGAATATTTGGGAGTCTACTTCCTTCACCACTACCATATAAAAAAGGGAATATAACATGATGGTGTCCTCCCTAATTTGTAGAAAATTGGCACAGAAATATATGCGTGTGCAACATCTTTAGAGTTGCCTATTTTTCTTCATTAATTTTCTAGTGACATCCAATATATTTTTTCTGATCCATATGTTTAAAATACTTCCATGTTTATTGTGTTCTTCCAATTTTTAGAGTGATCTGTAACTATCATATAATACATATATTATAATTATAGTTACATGATGCAATTACAAGAACTTCGGTTTGGAACACGAATGGAACAATGTCTCCTTTTGTGTATCATAAACCACATACTTTTATTTGAATGATATCGAATAGAACTAGAGGGTGTACTTGTAAGCAACATGCCCATCAGATCATTCTTCCATCCCAACCTGGTAAATCATTGGCCATGAAATCTACAGCTCGTAAAAAATTAGATTGAAGAGTCAGCTATATAAAATTATTCAAAATATGGCAGAGTGTATAGGTTGTAAAATAGTGTACTCCGAATTCAGAAGTTTCACTCATGTTAACATCTATGTTATAAATAAACATATATAGAAATTTGGCCATGTGGAACCCGGTCAAATTGGGTACATTTCTTCTTTGGAGTATGACGCATTAGAAACCATTTGTCTTCTTCTCCCAATCCTCATTTTCTTTCGCTAAATCTTTCTACTCCACTCACATATGATTCTTGTGATCTTTTTTTTGCTCAAATGGATGAACTAAAAAATATTTTGGCATGATATCAGAAGTTGAAATTTAATTTCTCTCTCAAATCAACATACCACATTTGAAGAACTTCTTGGAGTCCACAAATATAGTCTTATAAAAGGATGGTTTGAGTTCTACATTGTTCTTTAGTTCCATGAGTTTGAACAAAGTAACGGATGTGAGAATATAAATTTTATCATATTATATCCCCATCATTCACTTATTTTCTTCAATTTTTATATCTTCTAACAGGTAATGTTCTACTTGCACTCTTTTGAAAAGCTAATGCAATCGATATTCCGTCCTTTCATTGGAGAAGTAAAAAAATAATGTACTCCCTTAGATCCATAATAAGTGTCGTTGATTTAGTACAAGTTATACTAAATCAGCTGACACATATAAAGGATCAGACGGGATAAATATTCAGAAATAGTTTGCTCGTTAGGTGGATAAGCATGCCTAATGTCCATCCAACAGGAAAACTCGCATGCCTTAATTATGCAAATTGAATGCTTATATTAGGTGAACAACATAGGGAGGTGACTCCATGATTGACGTACCTTTTCCATCACATGATATGAAGTATTAACCCTGATTTAGCAGATAAGTAGTACATGTGGCTTCACCTGATGAATTACCACAATGTCTCTAGAACGACATGCCCTTCAAAGAAAATGCTAACGGTAGGGGAGATGGATTTGCATGAAACTTGAACCACAAGGTGCTAAAACCTTTCCTTATCAAATGGAAAATGAGGTAGTCCATCCGTTTCAAAATATAAGAGGTTTTAGCTTTTGTGAAGCGAATGTATCTATATGACTTTTATGTGTAGATTCGCTCTGAACCTACATACCAAAAGACGTCTAGATACATTCACTTCACAAAAGCTAAAACATCTTATATTTTGAAACGGAGGGAGTAATATTTTGTTAAATCCTTGCCGTCAGCTACAAATCTAACAACCTAAATAATTAAGATCATGTGGGGTTACTTTGATGCCTTTGAAAAATCATGCATATTGCTTTTAGTATCACTAGTGGAAAACGGGTCTTTAGTCCCGGTTTGTAAGGGCCTTTAGTCCCGGATTTCAAACCGGGACTACGAAGGCGGGACTAAAGGTCATCCCCTTTAGTCCCGGTTCTGCCACAAACTGGGACTAACGGTTTTTCAATTTTTTCTCAAACTTTTGAATTATCTGACTCGTTAATCTCTCATATCTCTTATTTTCAATACTAACTATACTTAATCTTAGGTCAAATTACACTTATGGTCAAACTTCCCGTCGGTCACCAATCCTAGCACTACTCCACCCCCAGCACGCTTAACTTTCTTATTCCATCTCTCCCACCTCGCGTGAAAGACCCTTATACCTTGTTGTCAGGACTAGTATATCAATCCTATTAACTCATATCAATATGTGAACCGTCTTTATTTTCTGAAACTACAAACAACATTTTAAGTAAACAATAATAAATAAGTAATAATAATATTTAATCATATGAAAATAAAAAAACTAATTAAATTAATATTTTATTCATTTTTTGCCATTTATTCATTTAATATGACGTAAATAATATCTTCAAATCTGTAAATCGAAATTTGACAAATAATATATCCATTATTATCAAAAAATGTGAGGAATTCAAATATGACATAAAAAATTACTAATTTTTTTAATTTTTGAATTAACTTTTATTTCTTTTTGAATTTTAAGAATCTAAAAGAATCCAAAATGGCCTAAAGCTATTGAAATCAAATCGGAAATTGTTTTCTGCACGTTTTGATAGGTTGTACGTTTTCTCTGACATCGTATGTAAAAGTTATGGCCATTTAAGAATTTTTTTATCCATTTTCTACGACCTGGACTAAACCCTTTAGTCTCGGTTAGTGATACGAACCGGGACTAAAGGGGTCGGGACCGGCCGCAGGCTGCCGCCACCCCTTTAGTCCCAGTTCGTATCTCCAACCGGGACTAAAGGTCCCGTTTGACCCGGGACTATAGATTGTTCCGTTCGAAACTGGGACTAATGCTCTAAACTGAAGTGGACGAAAGGCTTATTTTCTACTAGTGTATGCTAGCTGATCGATTTGGTTCATGTAGCTGTCTGCACAAAGCTAGCTAGCGGTACATGGAATTGATAAACTGATCGATAGTTTTGGTATCTTATAGCCGAGAGTTTTTATCGGTGCTAGGTCCTACTGCACTTACTGCGTGGTTATATATATATATATATATATATATATATATATATATATATATATATATATATATATATACTAGCTGAATGTCTCGTGCGTTGCTACGGTCTCTATATTTCTGTTATCACATATATCTCAAGTGTAATATAAAACACACAGAAGTATTGGTGTATATTAATCTTCTTCTTTTGCTTGGCCGTCTAACTATTTCGGCAAGCATAATCATGATCATGTCTTACTCTATTTCTATCCTAAATATTTGCAATTGGTTGTATTTGCTATGCCATCACCGTCAAAAGAAATAATGAGTTTTCAGATCAAAATTATCGGAACTTCTCGGACTGAGGATTGAAGCAGCGACCTTGTACTTCTAAAACATGATACAATGAACATATATATTTTGTAGTAGAAAAGAAATACACTATCATTAAGAGTGTATCAGCAAATGGAGGAAAAATCAAAGGAGCAACACCAGTAGGTTGAGTAGAAATTTGAGAACCAGCTTCACTGATTCAGTAGAAACAAGAAGCGACAACCGCAAAAGCATAATATATACTTCCAATCAAGCATGTAGAAAAACTTGGTTTAGATATATCATTGCAAGATCTCCATATGAATAGTTGATTCAAAGTTCCATAGAAAATAATCCGACGGGTTATTTTTCTATGGATCAAACAATGGTGCTAGGAGAAATCCATAGAAACTCAATCATATAAGAATCCTATGAAAATTTTACGGATCAGACAAACCCTCAGTGTCAGGGACGAAAGAAAACAAGGTGGGGCGAACTCTAAAAGACCAATGCAAAGACCAAATAGTCTCAAGACAGTATTTCTACTTTACATAATTCTAACGTGATAACCTAGTACAATAGAAACATAAACATGCTTAAATATAAGAAACTCTAACGGACGTGTCGTAAAAACCGCCAATATAGCATGCGGTGGCAGTCGACGCGTCAAAATAGAGCGCGCGCGATGGCAAAAAGCGGCACACACACGCTAAATTTATCGTGTCGGCTACAACACGGGATAAAAGGCAGGCGCGTGTGCATGCCAACCGCTGCTGAAGTTTCCCATCTCTCTTCTTCCCACCGCTTGCCTCTTCGTGCGCCACCCGTTGTAACACCCTCAAATCGGCCCTATGCAAATTTTAGCCCTTTCCGCCAAACCCGCATAGAAACGATTCAAGGACGCCCACCAGGCACTTTCGTGCGGGTGGAAAACAAAGTAATACCATTACACAACAGTCCTCGATGGGACCCACAGAACAGATATATATACAACAGCGACTCACTGAGTCAAAATACAGATATACAGTACAAAGATCCAAATCACCTTGAAAACGATACAGCATCCGAGTACGGATAAGAAGCAAATGGGGCTAAGAGCCCTGAAGGATAACCAATGGCGTCCATAACCCTGCCCAGGCCAAGCCAGAAGGGTAACCCTGCTAACGACGTCGATCTCAAACCTGCTAAAACAAAAGGGGGTGCCGACAAAGGCAAAGGAAAAAGAGGAGCGTCAGTACTGAGCCCAGTACACGGCGAGGCTAGAATTCAGCGGCTCTCGCCTACATAGGTATGGTGGACTGAAGCGGCAACGCAGCATGCACTAAAGAACCTATTGAGACTCTATTAACTGTCGGCTACTAGAGAGAGATCAGAAAGACCTATTCGGTCCCAACCTGATACTAACACCAAACATACCCTTCCTGGTATTTCCCCCTCGAGACCAAACGAGGAAGTCGGACCAAGGAACTCACACAGTGGGCAGTTTTACTCATTCCATTATAGTTGCAGCATTTACTAGTCAGATATAGATAGCATGAGTCATCCTGAAGCATAAGTAGTGGGCAGTTTTAGTTAACCATTCAGTGGTAGTTGCAGTACTTACTAGTCAGATACAATTAGCATGTGACATCCCAAACCCAGCAGTTGTTGGCACTTTTATTTCATTCCATTGGAGTTGCAATACTTACTAGGCAGGTATAGTATGACACAGATCACCACAGATCCACCAGTTATTGGCATTTTAATATCCATTCCGTGATAGTTGAATCTGATTACTAGTCATATATTAAGTCAAGTTTATAGCACTAGTTTAGTTATGCTTGTCTATGATCAAGATATTGTGCTCCAAGTCGTCCATAACCGCGGACACGGCTTTCAGAAAGTTTTACCCTGCAAGGGTGCACAAATAGCAACACACACTCGATCAACCTCGGAAAAACCAACTCAAAACCCAACGAGACTTTCATGACAAAGCAATCACAGGATTCATAAATATTTCAGGGGGCCACCCCACTAAGCTAACCGCAACGAAGTTGGCCGGCTCCGGAACGGACCCATGGTTTGCGAGAACGGCTGTAAAAGACTGGGAACCCGAAAGTGTGATGTGGCTTGTCGATACCGCGAAATCGTGCCGCGATCCAAAACAGTACAGGTGCTCCACGCACAATCTTAAATAAAGCAGTAAAGCATGGCATAAGTACAGGATAGTAATAAAGCCCCAAACTATTTTGTGGCCCCAAGAAATAAGAAATGAATCAAGCTCTGGCTAAGGGAGATTCATAGAGTCTCCCGTATGTGGATAGTGCGAATAGTCAAGGAACAGGTACCAAATAGTTGTATACTCGGGGCCTAAGGGACACAAGTGGACATAAAAACCAAATAGCATATATTGCCCACCGGTGCCTCTTTCATTAGTTATACCAACAATTTATTAGTTGTATTTAAAGTCATGATCAACTCCACCGTAAACATCTGCCAGCATTCCAACAAATGTGGTACTTGACAACACGAGATCGCACCTGAGCAAGCAACTACGACTCGCAAGGCTAGCTATCTACCAAACACAGGTAATAGGAGGTGTCCAAGGCAATATAGAGGCTCTACAGGATATAACTGGTGTACGGAAACTAAAGCACCGCGCACGGATAGCAATAGATCAACAGGAGGAAATAAAGACTATAAATGCAAAATAGGTAGAAGGGGGAGAGATGCTCGCCTGGGAAACACTGTCGAAGATTCATATCCGGAGAACTTGTCGATACTCGCATCAACTCATCGGCCTAATCCGCGAAGCAGCAAACACTAGAATAAACATCGGATGCACTATTTAATACTACGACAAAAGATCCGGCATGATTATGATATGATGCCGATGCGGTGCAATTAGGCAGTATTAAGCGGAACCGGGGTCCCGACAATTAATTATTAGGTTCGAGTTATTTGTCTACCCCGCAAATTAAATGTTGTATTAATAAGGCAAATCATGGCATCGGTTCACTACACAAATTTAAATGGAGTCCGGAATAAGACTAGAATAGCTCGCATATGGACTCCATATTTAATTATGAGGTGAATCGACAAAATAACCCGCACCCAAAAAATATGTATGCATGCATGAACAATTTAATATGCGACAGTTATATGTCATATTATAAAAATAGAGGCTTAGGGTCACACATCTGGGTTCGGAAGATCTTGGTTCCGGGGGTTCGGGTCTAGGTCTCAGGGTTCGACGGGAAGCGAGGTTCGGACTCCGGGGTTCAGGGTCTTCAGATCTGTGAAGGAGATCATGGCGTACCGAGGAGAAGATCTTGGCGCTCGGTGTCCATGTAGGCAAACTTGTCGGTTCTGCGGTTTGCGGGTCATGTCGACGGTCTTGTCGTTTCGCGGCGGAGATCTTGGCGGTCATCGGGTCCCAGAAGATCTTGTCGGGTCCGCGTATCGGGTCGGTCTTGGCGTCTGTGTCGAAGATCATGGTGTTCCGGGAATCTTCGGGAAGGAGATCGTGCCGCTCGGACTCGGAGAACTCGCCGGTTCCATGTCGGCGTACTTGGCGTTCTAAGACGAAGATCTTGGCGTCCGTGATGGAGATCTACAAAGTCGGTGCTTCTGGGAAGGTGACCTTGGAATGCATCGCCTTCACCTTCGAGTTCCGGTTATGGCTGACGTTGTCGGTCTTGGATTGGCGCCGGTATTCTTCGAGTCACGCCGTATCCAACCTTCAGAGGTGTCCACCTAAGGTCGGCCTTGTCGATGAGAAGATCTTGTTCACCATTTACTCGAAGATCGGCATACCCGAATTAGATGGCCACACGATGCTCGCCGTATCCTCACGCCGTTTCTTCTAGGACACACGTGAAGGATCCAACTCAAGAGATCGACAAAAGGAGAAATAGCGACACATACAACATATCTAAATGTAAACAGAATACAGACATTGGCCAGGGCAGAGGCGAGCAAGCGCAGCCCGAGCGGATGCGAGCAGGGAGAAAATCCTGGAGGACGCACCCATGAATGCTCCTGGAGAGGGGGTGCGGGGCGCCGTTGTGAGCGGCTCCAGTAGAGATGCGGCCTGGGGACGGAGCTCCAGGACAGCGAGGGCTTGTCTGGAAGCGAGGCAACGCGGAGACCGTTATGCAGAGGAAGAGCTCGCAGAGGCGGCGGAGGCGACGCGCGGTCAACCGAGCCACGCCGTTGGTTCGGGATCCGGCAGCGGCAAGCAGCGGCCGGCGCGGGGCTCACGAGGAGGCCAGCGAGGAGGAGCATGGGGCCGCGTGCGGTGGCGGGGGGCGAGGAGAGGTGGGATGGCGGCCGGAGCGACGAGGACCAGGCGCCGGGGAGGGCTCGGGGCGCGCGGCTCGAGGTAGGCTGAGGGTAGCGGTGAACGAGGTCGAGGTCGACAAGGTGGCGTGGTCGTCGGTGGTGCAGTCACGCGTGGTTCCGGAAGAGGGCGGCGGTGCAGGGGCGAGGCCGACGCGAGGCTCGGGACACGGGCAGCCGGCGCGCGCCTGCGAGGAAGGTGAGGTGGGGCGCGGCGACGCAGATTGACCAAAAGGGCAGCATGGCAGGCTGGCACCGGCGGCCATGAGGGAGAGGCACAAGCGACGGGGAGGGAAGAGGACCTCCATCAGGGAAGAGGGGCACCGTCGGGTAGGTAGGGATCGGGCTGGGCGAGTGGGGCCGGTGGAGGAGCGGGGTGGGGCGATGAGGAGACGAGGGAGGTGATCGCGGGGGAGACCGCGTCGGGTAGGTGGTCGCGTACGACGCGCGTGGTGGGGCCAGCTCACGGGAATCGGGGTTGTTGGTAGCGGCAGGTGGTGGGGCAAAGGCGGGTGGAGCAGTGCATACTGCGGTGCAGCATGTGGATGCAGCACTGCTGCGTGCGGAGGTGGCCGTGTCGTGTAGGTTAGGTGGGGTGGGTGTGTGGTGTACACGGCGTGTGGGGTGGTAGGTAAAGCTGGCGGCGGCTGTTGTGGTGTGGGGTGTATCGGCCAGGGTAGTCTAGGGGTTAGCTAGGGTTTTGTTGGAGGTGGCCGGCTGGGCTTTTGGGCCTGGCTGGCTGCCTCCCAAACATAGTATAAATATTTTATTTGTTTAAAACGGGGCTTTTGAAATCTGTTTGTAGATGAAACAAAATATTCCGGCCAAGCCCGGGTTTTGTATTTGAATAAAGATGGGGCTTATTTAGAAAAACAAAATAGGTTTTCGAAAATAGTTTTTAAACAAACCATGCAAGATGATTACGATGCTCAAATGCAATGTGGCATGATGGCATGAGCATGCGATCATGACGATGCAATGCACAAAAACACAGCGATTTTCTAGTAGTGGTTTTAGCAGGGCGCCACAATTCGACACCACTAACAAGGGATCTCGCCCTCGAGATCCGCCTCATGGTACCAGGAAGAAGGTCGGCGATCTGAATCTTCTCGCTTCGTTTAGATCCTCGCGATACCACTAACAAGAGGTCGTTGCCCGTGATCGTCGAGAGAACACTCCGGGAACAAAGGGCGAAGGTAGAGGTATCAGAAGATAAAGCCACCTCTAACTTCCGGGGACGGAGTAAAATTGCTAGATCCACAGATTCAATATACAAAAGCGAATGATAAGAGTAGTCGGATGGTGATCAGTCCATCGCGCACCCAAACCATTACTCTGCATATGAATAGGGGATTTATGCAACCAACTATCGGAATTAGACTAAAGATCTCGACAATCGAGGTTTGGAACGAAAAGAGTGATCCAGAATCTCCATCGGGTCTGGCGTAGCTGATGTCGTCACGTCGGAAAACACCGGAAGGCACGAGAAGGAACAAAGAGAAGTCCTCAGATAGCATGAAAACCGGATGTAGCAACACCGTTACCAAAGGAGGAAGCGAAACCCTGAAGGTACGATGGAACCCAACCACGAGAATTCCTGGACTCGAAGAAAGGGAAGAGAGCAGATTCAAAACTCGCAGAGGTAAGAGGAGAATAACAGAAAGGTAAGGAGTAAAAGCAGACCTAATCAGATCTATCCAACCGATTTTGCAAATTAGTTTTGACTCTCTACTTTGGCCGTTAGCTAGGTTATCCTACAGGCTGGACTAGTGGGGCATCGCAACTGCTGAGCTCTGATACCACTCTATAACACCCTCAAATCGGCCCTATGCAAGTTTTAGCCCTTTCTGCCAAACCCGCATAGAAACGATTCAAGGATGCCCACCAGGAACTTTCGTGCGGGTGGAAAACGAAGTAATACCATTACACAACAGTCCTCGATGGGACCCACAGGACAGATATATATACAACAGCGACTCACTGAGTCAAGAATACAGATATACAGTACAAAGATCCAAATCACCTTGAAAACGATGCAGCATCCGAGTACGGAAAATAAGCAAATGGGGCTAAGAGCCCTGAAGAATAACCAATGGCGTCCATAACCCTGCCCAGTCCAAGCCAGAAGGGTAACCCTGCTAACGACGTCGATCTCAAACCTGCTAAAACAAAAGGGGGTGCCGACAAAGGCAAAGGAAAAAGAGGAGCTCAGTACTGAGGCCAGTACACGGCGAGGTTAGAATTCAGCGGCTCTCGCCTACATAGGTATGGTGGACTGAAGCGGCAGCGCATCATGCACTAAACAACCTATTGAGACTCTATTAACTGTCGGCTACTAGAGAGAGATAAGAAAGACCTATTCGGTCCCAACCTGATACTAACACCAAACATACCCTTCCTGGTATTTCCCTCTCGAGACCAAACAAGGAAGTCGGACCAAGGAACTCACACAGTGGGCAGTTTTACTCATTCCATTATAGTTGCAGCATTTACTAGTCAGATATAGATAGCATGAGTCATCCTAAAGCATAAGTATTGGGCAATTTTAGTTAACCATTCAGTGGTAGTTGCAGTACTTACTAGTCAGATACAATTAGCATGTGACATCCCAAACCCAGCAATTGTTGGCACTTTTATTTCATTCCATTGGAGTTGCAATACTTACTAGGCAGGTATAGTATGACACAGATCACCACAGAACCACCAGTTGTTGGCATTTTAATATCCATTCCGTGATAGTTGAATCTGATTACTAGTCATATATTAAGTCAAGTTTATAGCACTAGTTTAGTTATGCTTGTCTATGATCAAGATACTGTGCTCCAAGTCGTCCATAACCGCGGACACGGCTTTCAGAAAGTTTTACCCTGCAGGGGTGCACAAATAGCAACACACACTCGATCAACCTCGGAAAAACCAACTCAAAACCCAACGAGGCTTTCACGACAAAGCAATCACAGGATTCATAAATATTTCAGGGGGCCACCCCACTAAGCTAACTGCAACGAAGTTGGCCGGCTCCGGAACGGACCCATGGTTTGCGAGAACGGCTGTAAAAGCCTGCGAACCCGAAAGTGTGACTGGGCTTGTCGATACCGCGAAATCGTGCCGCGATCCAAAACAGTACAGGTGCTCCACGCACAATCTTAAATAAAGCAGTAAAGCATGGCATAAGTACAGGATAGTAATAAAGTCCCAAACTACTTTGTGGCCCCAAGAAATAAGAAATGAATCAAGCTCTGGCTAAGGGGGATTCATAGAGTCTCCCATATGTGGATAGTGCGAATAGTCAAGGAAAAGGTATCAAGTACTCGGGGCCTACGATACACAAGTGGACATAAAAACCAAATAGCATATATTGCCCACCGGTGCCTCTTTCATTAGTTATACGAGCAATTTAATAGTTGTATTTAAAGTCATGATCAACTCCACCGTAAACATCTGCCAGCATTCCAACAACTGTGGTACTTAACAACACGAGATCGCACCTGAGCAAGCAACTACGACTCGCAAGGTCAGCTATCTACCAAACACAGATAATAGGAGGTGTCCAACGCAATATAGAGGCTGCATAGGATATAACTGGTGTACGGAAACTAAAGCACCGCGACACGGATAGCAATAGATCAACATGAGGAAATAAAGATTATAAATGCAAAATAGGTAGAAGGGGGAGAGATGCTCGCCTAGGAAACACTGTCGAAGATTCATATCCGGAGAACTTGTCGATACTCGCATCAACTCATCGGTCTAATCCGCGAAGAAGCAAACACTAGAATAAACATCGGACGCACTATTTAATACTACGGCAAAAGATCCGGCATGATTATGATATGATGCCGATGTTGTGCAATTAGGCAGTATTAAGCGGAACCGGAGTCCCGACAATTAATTATTAGGTTCATGGCGACGGTTTGCAGGTCATGTCGACGGTCTTGTCGTTTCGCGGCGGAGATCTTGGCGGTCATCGGGTCCCAGAAGATCTTGTCGGGTCCGCGTATTGGGTCGGTCTTGGCGTCTGTGTCGAAGATCATGGTGTTCCGGGAATCTTCGGGTAGGAGATCGTGCCGCTCGGACTCGGAGAACTCGTCGGTTCCATGTCGGCGTACTTGGCGTTCTAAGATGAAGATCTTGGCGTCCGTGACGGAGATCTACAAATTCGGTGCTTCTGGGAAGGAGACCTTGGGATGCGTCGCCTTCACCTTCGAGTTTCGGTTATGGCTGACGTTGTCGATCTTGGATTGGCGCCGGTATTCTTCAGGTCACGCCGTATCCACCCTTCAGAGGTGTCCACCTAAGGTCGACCTTGTCAATGAGAAGATCTTGTTCACCATTTACTCGAAGATCGGCATACCCGAATTAGATGGCCACACGATGATCGCCGTATCCTCGCGTCTTTTATTCTAGGACACATGTGAATGATCCAACTCAAGAGATCGACAAAAGGAGAAATAGCGACACATACAACATATCTGAATGTAAACAGAATACAGACATTGGCCAGGGCAGAAGCGAGCAAGCGCGGCCGAAGCGGATGCGAGCAGGGAGAAAATCCCGGAGGACGCGCCCAGGAATGCAACTGGAGAGGGGGTGCGGGGCGCCGTCGTGAGCGGCTCCAGCAGAGATGCGGCCTGGGGACAGAGCTCCAGGATAGCGAGGGCTTGTCTGGAAGCGAGGCAACGCGGAGACCGTCATGTAGAGGAAGAGCTCGCAGAGGCGACGGAGGCGACACGCGGTCAACCGAGCCACGCCGTTGGTTTAGGATCCGGCAGCGGCAAGCAGCGGTCAGCGCGGGGCTCACGAGGAGGCCAGCGAGGAGGAGCATGGGGCCGCGTGTGGTGGCGGGGCGAGGAGAGGTGCGACGGCGGCCGGAGTGACGAGGAACAGGCACCGGGGAGGGGTCGGGGCGCGCGGCTCGAGGTAGGCCGAGGGTGGCGGTGAACGAGGTCGAGGTCGACAAGGTGGCATGGTCGTCGGTGGCGCGGTCACGCGCGGTTCCAGAAGAGGGCGGCGGTGAAGGGGCGAGGCCGACGCGAGGCTCGAGACGCGGGCGGCCGGCGCGCGCTTGCGAGGAAGGTGAGGTGGGGCGCGGCGGCGCAGATCGACCAAAAGGGCAGCATGGCAGGCTGGCACCGGCGGCCATGAGGGAGAGGCACAAGCGACGGGGAGGGAAGAGGACCTCCATCAGGGAAGAGGGGAGCCGTCGGGTAGGTGGGGATCGGGCTGGGCGAGTGGGGCCGGTTGAGGAGCGGGGTGGGGCGATGGGGACACGAGGGAGGGGATCGCGGGGGAGACCGCGTCGGGTAGGTGGTCGCGTACGACGTGCGTGGTGGGGCCAGCTCACGAGAATCGGGGTTGTCGGTAGCGGCAGGTGGTGGGGCCAAGGCAGGTGGAGCGGTGCGTACTGCAGTGCAGCATGTGGATGCAGCACTTCTGCGTGCGGGGGTGGCCGTGTCGTGTAGGTTAGGTGGGGTGGGTGTGTGGTGTACACGACGTGTGGCGGTGGTAGGTAAAGCTAGCGGCGGCTGTTGTGGTGTGGGGTGTATCGGCCGGGGTAGTCTAGGGGTGAGCTAGGGTTTTGTTGGAGGCGGCCGGCTGGGCTTTTGGGCCTGGCTGACTGCCTCCCAAAAATAGTATAAATATTTTATTTGTTTAAAACGGCGCTTTTGAAATCTGTTTGTAGACGAAACAAAATATTCCGGCCAAGCCCGGGTTTTGTATTTGAATAAAGACGAGGCTTATTTAGAAAAACAAAATAGGTTTTCGAAAATAGTTTTTAAACAAACCATGCAAGATGATGACGATGCTCAAATGCAATGTGGCATGATGACATAAGCATGCGGTCATGATGATGCAATGCACAAAAACACAGCGATTTTCTAGTACTGTTTTTAGCGGGCGCCACACCCGTCCAACGCCCCGCTTTCGTCGCCACCCCATCCAACGCTAAATTTATCATGTCGGGTGCTAAATTTATCATGTCGGGTGCTAAATTTATCGTGCTGGCTATAGTGCGGGATAAAAACCGGGCGCGCATACCAACCACTGCTGAAGTTTCCCATCTCTCTTCTCCCCACTGCTTGCCTCTTCGCGCGCCACCCGTCCAACGCACCGCTTCCGTCACCACCCCCATCCAGCGCCCGCTTCCGCCGCCTTCAAATGGCACCGTGCCGCTAGAACTCCTCCAGCTTCCGCGGGGTGTGCATGCGCCCCAACGACACCTTCTACTCCAAGATTTGTGGTGGAGGTGAGAGCATCGTCCTTGGCACCTTCGGGACAAGGCACGAGGCCGTGCACGCGTTCGACACGGCGATGTGGCACCTCGGCGGCCCGCACCGGGAGATGAACTTTGAAGACATACAGACGCGCAAGCAGGTGGAGATGCTCGCGCCGTCTCCGTGCCTCGTCACCGATGAGGAGAAGAGGCGCCACAAGGACAAGGCTCCGGTGCTCCGTTTCAGAATCCCTTGGTGTAGAGCACAACGACGTCTATAACCCCACAAACATGCTTTGGACTCCGAATGGCCGTCGTCTATGGTTAGCTAAGATCTCAATGACCTCAGGCGACAGCAAAGAGAGCTAAATAGTGCGCCACAAAGATCTCCTCTCACTTCCTTGGATTTGCGTACGCCCAGTGCTCTCCTCTCGCTTCCTAGGATTTTTTTATCACTGATGTCTCATGTGTAACTAACATCGGCAGTAAATAGGTGCAGAAGGTGCCACCAAGGAAACGCGTGCGCCCATAAAGAAGTGTATGCAATGTTATGTATTTTATGGGAATGTAAATCTTCATCTTTTACTAACCCCTGCTAGTACAGGCTTCTTAGATGTGCAGTGCTGGGAGTGCCCATGAGCAACGACAACTTGGAATCGAGCGGCGGTAGCACAAAGGCATGGGAGCAGAGCGTGGGAATCTGCACAGAGGAATGGGAGGCACTGCGGGTTGATTTTTTGGACGGAGGGAAATCCGTACAGACGACAATGCGAGTGCATAACGATCGATGTGTTTTTCTAGTGGAGCGAACCGGTACCTATAAATTGGGGGTGGTAAAACGTGTAATATTTTATGAGCCTTGCTTCGGTACCCCTCTCCCCCCACCCACCAACACACGACAATTTTTTTAACCCGATAGCGTGTATCGGGGCGGGATTGGGGTGAGATCTAGTCGCATACTGGCCCCGTATACAACAATCACGCATACAGCCGGATGAGGGTCAAGTTGTATACTGTTTGTACAGCTCTGCTGATCATCCACGCAAAAAAAAGATCTCCACTAATCGTTCGTGTAGCGTATGTACTGGTCCACGGAAGCAGCCCGATCGTGTTGATCTCTCCTAGCCACTATTGCTGGACGCACTCTCGCTCGCCGCCCTCGCACAGTTCCTCCACCCCCCTCGTTGTACATCTACCCGGACGTCGTCCCCTCCGGCCCGCGTCGCCCTCCGCCCGCCCGGCTTGGGCCCTATCCATCCTCCAACATCTCTCCACGACCGACGACACCATCTCTCTTATACGGTGGGCTGCAAGGACGTAGTCCCTTCCATCACCTCCACCAACGGTCGGTGGTGGAGTTCGCCGAAAGCTCTCTGGGAGCGGTGGTGGCCGACTGGGAGTTCGCCGGAAGCTATCCGGAAGCAGTGGTGGCTGACTGGGAATTCGGCTGCTACAAAACCGAAGGGGACGGACGGAAATAGGAGTATAGAACCTACTCAAAACAAACATGAACCTGTTATCGGAGACAAAAAGTGCTTGGGGGAGGGGTACCGAAGCAAGAGTGATATTTATAACATGCAAGGATAGAATCGGAAACTAAAAATGATGTACCATCAAGACCGTAAGCCTTTTAATAGTATAGATATCTAACGGCCCCGCCTTGCAGTTAACAGAAGATTTTCTTGGGGGGGCAACCGACGGAAATTGACTACGTATGGAACTGGATTTTCAGGCTGAGAGGGACTCTATCCAACATCGATCTCTTCTCTGTACTCGATATATGGAGCCACGTCCTTGATCGGGAGATTTCAGGTTCGAACCCGAGGTCAGCCCCATCCATCGTAAAAGAGACGGACTTTGTCCATAATAGCTTTATCGTGACATGGGACTCTTTTTACACATTTACTTATACATAACACTACTTATCTTTTAATCTTAGACTACATCTTCACCATTAAATATAGATCTAACAGCTAAAATAATTTTGATGATATGGATTAACGCGGTGTCTCGAAAAACAACCTTATATTGCTTTTAGTATATAATAGATATATATCTAGACGTCTTTTAGTTTATAGGATCAGAGTAAAATGTGTGAACCTACACGCTAAAAGTAGTCTTCATACATGTGTTTTGGAGAAAAGGTTGATTGACTAAAACAACTTATATTTTAAAAGAGGAAGTACATCCAATTTTAGAAGTAAAACCACTGCACGGAGCTAGAAGAAGCTCTCTAGACAAGTCGAAGTGTGCCTAGCAGATGTTATGTATGTGCTCCTTCGTGTCAATGGTGTGTGTTGTCCGGGGGCATCCAAGAGAAATTCTGCTTTATCTTCACACAATCTTGCTGCAGAAAGAGTCGTATGCCTGAGCAAAAACTGGATGAGCTAGTACTTCGATCACTCCTCTATAAAATGGGTGTTTCACCCTTTGTATCCAGGTACAATACTCCCATACAGACATGAAGGATTTTACTCAGAATTGTCGTTATGAGATATTAGAGTGAACCAAATATGATGAATCGTGTGTCTCACCCATCTCACACAAGTTTTCTGCTATATATACCATCATGCACCTCTTTCGAATGAGAGATCATTCAGCAAAATCTCTGCAAATCTGTAGTTTGTTTGTCTTCGTGGAGGCCAGCTAAACGAGCCGAAACAATACCGTCTTATCCCTTGTAAGATTCAGCTCTGGGTTCATTTTTATTTTTTACTGAAGGGCAGTGCAGCGCTGCTCTTCATTGATCATTAGATGAAAGAAAGTCTAGAAATGGGCTATAAAACCCCAGGAAAATAAAAACGAAAGGCAAAAGTCGGAAATTAGGACACTACTGGCAATCTGTTTCTTGCACGATTACCACCATAATGCCGTGCACTGTATTAGCTTGCGCTTGGAAGATACGTTAGTTCCTCTCTTTCCACATTGTTCACCAAATCAACTTTTTTTTTACTAACAATGTTTGCAGGAATGGCCATCTCCACAGGAGGGTTTAACAGCCAGACATGCCTACCTAGAGAAAAAGACGTTGCCGCTCTAGCTAAGCTATGAGCCTCCTTATTTGCCTGCCGTCGTCCATGAACAAAATCCACTAACTGAAAATTGATCCTTCGTGCCAATCTCGTTTAGAACCATACAGTGCTGACCAAGTGTTGAACCTGCCTTAATGTCGTTGATCACACTGGACTAGTCAAGAGACAACCAGCAACTTCATGACCCGCATGCAGATCATCGGCAAGCACTAATGCTTCGGACACAGCTAGAGCTTCAAGAACCTCGGGATTAGGCAGTACCTCATAAACGACTGCCGATGCACCCAACAGCTCCGCGATTCAACGTTTTTTGCCACTGCACTGTCCCCATTTAGCTTTGTTACACCAGAAGGAGGGGGGTTCCAGCAAGGTCCCGACCTCCCCCGTGTCTGATTGCTCGCAGGGGCCGCAAGTGATACCTGCGTCAGCTCGGCCAAGTATCTTCCTATAAACGCATGTGTGGATAACGGCGCTTGAATGAATTTCCTCCTCCTCGCCCACCGGATCGCCCACAAGCACACTAGCACTTCAACAAACTTCTCTTGGGACATCGTTGTACTGAGGATAAACAGCCAAAGTTTGAGATCGGTGGTTTCATCTCCTAACAGAGGCCATAGAGGTGCCCACACACTTTGTGTCATATGGTAGTCTAGCAGCGAGTGCCTCCAGTTATCCACAGCCGCATTGCACACCGGGCAGCTGGCTGTGGTCCCCATGTGTCTATGCTCAGGAACTTCACCAATCGGGAGTGACGATCGGGCCAATCTCCATGAAAAAAATACGTAGCTTGGAGGGCACCTTGACCTTCCAAAGCCTTCTCCAGTTCTGCTCGATCATCTCCTAGTGCGTTGGGGTGTCCCGCTCTTTCCTCAAAATAGTTCTCCCTTCTGATCTTGGTTTCCAGGATCATGCGGTAGCCTGACCTTACAAGGAAAAATGCCCAGCCGGTCATAGTGCCAAGCCCATACATCTGATTGATTAACATGACTTAAAGGAATTTGTTAGATTTCTTCCATGTCCATCAATAACATATACTCCCTCCGTTTTGAAATATAAGATATTTTAGCTTTGTAAAGCTAATGTATCTAGACCTCTTTTATAGTGTAGGTTCAGAGAGGTTGGAAGTGAACCTACACACTAAAAGTGGCATAGATACATTCACTTCACAAAGCTAAAACATCTTATATTTTAAAACGGAGGGAGTACAGCTCAAGTTTCGTTACATCCCATGTACATGTCGTGTTGTACGAATCAACTTTTGAAACATGCTGTGGAGGGTCATCATCCGAAATGCAGCAAACTGGCTTAAGATTGTGATCCCTCGGGATCTAATTCTCCCCCCAGATATTTGTATTTGCTCCGTCGCCTATCCGCTTGATGAGCCCCCTCCTAAGCATGTCCCTGCCCTCACATAATGCCATATCTGAGAAGGGTGAGCTCCCAAACTGGTAGATAGAATATCAGAAGACGGGAAATAAACTGCTTTCAGTATAAGAGCACCCAGAGAATTCAGGTCGATCAGAAATCCTCCATACCCGGCGAGAAAGAAGTGAGCGGTTAAAAATTTCGAGAACCCGGAAACCGAGACCACCCATGTATTTCGGCATGGTCATATCATCCCGTGCAACCCATGCAACCTTCCTCTCCCCATTTTTGCTGCCCCACCAAAACTTCCGTACCATGGATGTAATATGATCACAAAACCATCTAGGAAGTTTGAACAACGCCATAGAGTAAGTTGGTATTGCTTGTATTACAGACATAATCAAGATCTCTTTCCCTCCACCCAACAGAATCTTCTCCATCCATCCCCAGACTCTCTTCCATATATGGCCTTTTAGGTAGCTAAAAGCTCCATTCTTCGATCTCCCTACATCTGTGGGCAGCCCTAGGTACTTGTCACTAATTGTTGTACGAAATGTTGTTTTTGTGATGAACAAGAAACTATTGAACACTTATTCATATCTTGCCCTTTAAAAAGAATTATTTGGCGTATCGTTCACTTACAACATCTCACCTCCAACTAATATCACTAATATGTTTGGGCATTGGTTGAATGGGTGGATAGGAAAAATAAAGCTAGAACACGTATTGGCGGTTTGGCTTTATGTTGGTCCATTTGAAAGTATCACAACAATATTATTTTTAACAAGGCAAGAGTTTCTTCTTTTTTGCAGGTTATTCGTATGGCATCACACTGGATACAGCTCTGGGCTTTTCTCCTCCCAGATTATGAATGAGAGCTATGGTGTTTGGATGCAACCTTCAGGAGATGATCGCACCAGATATTTACTCCCATACTTCGTGGTGGCATACTAGTAGACTTAGTGATGTCTAGCTATAGTTTGCTTTTGATTTTGCTGGTTATTTTCAGATGGTTGGTGTTTGTACCAATTTTATCTAATCCTTGAATTTTAAGACTTGGATACTTAAAACCTCGCAATAAATGACTATGTGCATCCCAGGATACAGAGGCCAGGGCTCTTCCCTATTTCGAAAAAAATGAAGCGCCCACGCGGTAGCAAGGTCGACGAGAGCAGGGAAACACCAAGGTCGACGCGGTGAAGGAAATAGAGTGATGGCGGGAGAGCGACAAGACACAAGGACGTGGCATAAAGGTCAGTGTGGACGGGACCTAGTACGTCGGTGGAGGAAACCCGGGGGAAGGGGGGGTACAGATCCACAAAACGACAGCAGGAATCATAGGGACGAAGTCATGACCAGTGCAGGCAAAGGCGTGAAGAGCTCCTAGGCTAATATCTTGGCCCATAATTAACGAACTAAAAAAACGATTCACTTTTTTTTCTAAGTTGGGAAATGCCTATAATACCCTCATGAATTCAACGGTGGAATGTTCGTGAACTGGTCCCTCCACCCCTACAGTATACTTGCTAACGCAGTCAGATATGCATTGCCAATTTATTCTGATACAAAGAAATGCAATCTTGCTAGGAGGTCTATTCTTTCCATGGTGGTGTACACCAAGGCAGAAGTGATGTGCATTCATGGCTCTCCCAGCGGTCGAATTGTCCGATGATCACTAACAGATATAGCGGACAGATTGTTCATCACTACACGTCCCACCCATCTACTTTGTTGCCTCAAACATGGTACAAGCAATCCGCAATATATTCTCATTATCATAAATCTGTCACACACCTACCCATGCATGATAGTTAGGATCAAGCTTATACATGCATTTTTTTAAATGAGCATACATTAATATCACAAGATACCGATTACACCCAGCCTTTACAACAACGCATTACTCTATCGGCCATACGGATGCACACAGCTAAAAAAGAAAGAAGAAACTCTATCTTCTATCTATCTATTTTTTTTTTGAGATGGAACACTTGATTCCATTAACACCCTGACTCAGCAAGCGTGCTGGTCACCATAACAGATACATCATCCGGCAAGGATTCCAGCCATAGCGACCGGACATCCTGCTTCCGTACTCCTAAAGCCGCCAGTTCATGGGCCATTTTATTACAAGATCTTGGGCAGAAAAAAAGGAGATTGAACTAAAATTAAGACGACTAAAACACCACAAGTCCTTGTAGATTATTCCTTCCATGGTGCGATCCAGCGTAGAGTCTTCCATGATATTCACCAGATTTTTCCTTAATCACTCTTCCACACAGGGAATTCGGGTTGTCCAACAATCTCCAGGCTTGACGTGCAAGCATCGCCACATTAAACCCATACAGATCCCGGAGACCGAGGCCCCCCGTCACTCTTTGGTTTTGTAAGGATTTCCCAACTCAACCAATGCATCTTATTTTCGTTCTCTTCTTGAGACCACCAATATCTGCAAATCATGATACTGATTTCCTCGCACAACGACTTGGTGAGGTCAAAACATGACATTGCAAAAGTTGGGATTGCTTGTGCACATGCCTTTATTAGTATATCCTTCCCTGCTTTAGACAGAATCTTCTCCTTCCATCCCCGTATCTTTTTCCAAATCCTCTCCTTCAAGTAAAGAAATGTTTCCTTTCTTGATCTCCCCACATAGACAAGTCCTGGCTTCGGCTCTGATATTTAATTCCCCAAGTACAAGGCTTCTCCTTGCGGTAGGGGTGTTGTTACTAAACATGATAGACGATTTTTCAAAATTTATGGTCTGCCCCAAGCACATCTCATAAAGTTGTAGAATATTCTGCAGAGTCCTGGCACTTTCGCAAACAGCAAGTGATTGAAACTTGGAGCAACATTACATATACAAATCCCTTCCAAACTACCATCCTCCTCTGCCTTATTCAGAAGCACTGAAAAACCCTCAGCACAGATGAGAAAGAGGTACGGTGAGAGGGGGTCCCCCTGCCGTAATCCTCTTTCAGGGATGATCTCATCCGTAAGTGACCCATTAACCCTTACTTCACTAGTAGAAAATGAGGCTTTCGTCCACCCCAGTTTAAAGCATTAGCCCCGGTTGTGGTTGGACCCGGGACTAATGTGAGACTAATGCTCACATTAGTCCCGGTTCAAACGGAACAATCTTTAGTCCCGGGTCAAACGGTGACCTTTAGTCCCAGTTCGTATTACCAACCGGGACTAAAGAAAATGGACAAAAAAAATTCCTAAATGGCCATAACTTTTACATACGATGTCAGAAAAAAAGTACAACCTATCAAAACATGCAGAAAACAATTTCCTCTTCGATTTCAACAGCTTTAAGCCGTTTTGGATTCTTTTAGATTCTTAAAATTCGAAAAGAAATAAAAATTATTTCAAAAATTAAAAAAATAGTAATTTTGTATGTCATATTTGAATTCCTCACATTTTTTTGATAATAATGGATATATTATTTGTCAAATTTTGATTTACAAATTTGAAGATATTATTATGTCATATTAAATGAATAAATGGCAAAAATGAATAAAATATTAATTTAATTTTTTTATTTTCATATGAATACAATATTATTATTACTTATTTATTATTGTTTACTTAAATAGTTGTTCGTAATTTCAAAAAATAAAGACGGTTGATATATTGATATGAGTTAATAGAATTGATACACTAGTCCTGACAACAAGGTATAATGGCCTTTTGCGCGAGGTGGGAGAGATGGAATGAGGAAGTTAAGCGTGGTGGGGGTGGAGTAGTGCTAGGATGGGTGACCGACCAGGTAGTTTGACCATAAGTGTAATTTGAACTAATATTAAGTATAGTTAGTGTTAAAAATAAGAGATGTGAGAGATTAAAGAGTTAGATAATTCAAAAGTTTAAGAAAATTTGAAAAAAAATTGGATTTTTTTTTGAAAAAAATAAGTCTTTAGTCCCGGTTCGTAGTCCCGTTCGCTCAACGTAGTCTCGTGAGGCCTTTAGTCCCGGTTTGAACTGGGACTAAAGGGGGGTGACCTTTAGTCCCGCTTTCGTAGTCCCGGTTGGCAAACCGGGACTAAAGGCCCTTACAAACCGGGACTAAAGGCCCGTTTTCTACTAGTGCTTGGTACTTAACTGAGGTGATACACAACATTATAAAATTTATCGATTTCGGTCGCATCATATTCTCTAGGAAAGACCATTCCACGCTATCATATGCCTTGCTCATATCAAGCTTTACAGCCGCAAAACCCTCCCTTCCTCTCTTATTTGTTTTCATAAAATAAGTACACTCATAGGCAGGCAGAATATTGTCCGTGATTAACCTTCCAGGAACAAAGGCGCTCTGGTTTGGAGATATAATATCATCTAAAATTTTCTTAAGCCTATTTGCAAGAATTTTTGAGATTAGATTGTAAACCACATTACACAAGCTGATTGGTCTCAAGTCCTTCATACTTTCTGGGCTCTTTGTCTTTGGAATCAGCACCACACACGTATCATTCCAGTTTGCTGGCATTGGGCCCCCATTAAGCACCGCCAAAACTTCCTCAGTCACCTTTTCACCAACAACATCCCAGAACTTTTTATAAAAGATTGCATGCATGCCATCAGGTCCTGGTGCCTTGAGATCACTTATACTCTCCAAAGCATCCACCACTTCCTGATTGCAGAATTCTCTGCATAAGGCGCCGTTCATCTCCAGTGTGACACGAGGATGCAAATGTTGCAAAAGTTCTTCCATCCGAGTACTTGGAGAAGATTGAAAATGGTTTAAAAAATAGTTAGATGCCACCTCCTTCATGGCCTCCTCTCCTTCCACCACTACATTATCCTCCCTTCTCAGCTTCTTTATACGATTTGTCTTCCTTCTTTCAGATGCTACCGAATGAAAATACTTGGTGTTTCGATCCCCTTCTTTCATCCAGTTTACATGAGCTCGTTGTTTCCAATATAATTCCTTCTGTTCTTCCAATTTATTTAGCTTGTACCGTAACACCTCCTCCTTCTGGGTCTGCTCTATACTGACCGCCTCCTTCCTCCATTTTTCTAGCTCATTTTTCAGTTTACTTATTCTCTTTTCTACGTCCCCCAGTACGTTCTTACTCCAGTCCATCAACTCTCCTAGCACCCTTCTAATTCCATCCGCCACTCCTCCCTTCCGAGCATCAACTTCTAAGCCCCATCATTTTTAACAATGCCATCACACGCATCTTCTTCAAGCCACTTTGCTTCAAACTTTGGCACCTTGCTCTGAGCCGAGCTGCGCCTCATTGCCTCCGATCCATGCGTATCATCAATTATCGGCCGATGGTCTGAGTGGCGTGGATCTCCATTGATCACCTTAAAACCTAGGAAACGTTCCCTCCATGTAGTCGATGCCACCGCCATGTAAACGTATCTCCAACATATCCGAGATCATCCAGTTCACAGAGTTCGAGTGTTTCTTTGAACTTATCCATACACCCCTGCGGTCTGACTGCTCCTCCTTCCTTCTCCCAGCCATGCAAAATTTCATTAAAATTCCCACAACAGAGCCATGGTTTGTCATTATGATGCTTAAGATTCCTTAGCAGCTTCCAAGTTTTATCCTTTGCATCAGACTTTGGTTCACCATATATCCCCATGAAACGCCACATAAACCCATCTGGTTCCGTGATCTCCGTGTCAATATGGTACTTCGAGATGAAGCCCACAACCCTGCGGTTAATCTTATTCTTCCAGAACCTCGCCAAACCACCTCCTCTCCCTTCACAGTTCTTAACCAGCATATTAGGCATCCCTAGTTTCCATTTCAGACTCTTAAGTTTCTCTTCACACATTTTTGTTTCCGACAAAAACAACACGTCGGGGTCCTCCCTCTTCTGGAGATCCAGAAGACCTCGAATTGCCGGGTCGTTCCCCAACCCCCGACAATTCCAGCACACACTTCATTGGGGCCCACAGGTCTGTTCCGACAGCCCCGCTTCATTGGATTGGTTCATCGTCTCCGACTTGCTCTTCTTCTTGTCCTTTTGATCATCCACCTCCATATCATCCGCACCTCTCTTCTTCTTCACCTCTTCTCCTTTCCCCTCTCCCTTTCCTCCTTTCTCCACTCTGAGAACCCTCTTAAAAGTACCTTTCTTACCCTTTATCTCCTCTACCCCCATCTTCCCAGACTTCATGCCACCTGCCTCACTCTCTTCCCCAGAACCCTTCGCCTCCCTCTTATCCGCCCCCTCCCCTCTAGGCCTAACTTCCCATCTACTACCATTGGTGTTAGATTCTTTTCGCCAAAGGTTCCCGCTGACCTTTCCTTCTCACTACCTACTGATCCATTACTTTCCTTCTCTTCAATTAACAGTTGCTGCTTTGCCCCCTTTTCACTCTCCTTAGAAGGCTCCCCGTCTGTTAGACCTCCAATGTTGTTCTTGAAGGGACTAGGTACATCCTCTTCCACACTCTCAAGCATCTTCTCATTCTCCAACGACCTAGAGCCATTCTCTCTCGAGTGCGAGCCATCACTCTGCGATCTACTTTCTTTGTTGGCCCATCCAAAACTTGTCCTCCCACCGCCATCGTTCCACCCCTTCCTCCTCTCCCACCCCTTCTTCGGCAGAACCCACCTTAGCCACTTCCCGAATTGAAGTTCTTCTCCTTTTCTCAGCTTCATACTGCACTCCCTTTCCACATGACCCACTATTCCAAACACAAAGCAAAAGTCCGGCAAGAACTCATACTCAAAAGGGCACCAGATAATTCTCCCATTATCATCCACCTCCATAGTAGTTCCTCGCATTAACGGAGCTGTGATCTGCATTCTAACCTTCACCCGTAGACATTTTCCAACAGCCATTCCATCCTCTACTCCATCCATCTCCATGAACTCCCCTACCCTATCTCCTATGAGAATACCATTCCTCCTGCTCATCATCCCCAAGGGCATCCTGTAAACTCTAATCCATATCGGAATACTTGAGAACGAGTTCTCCTCAGCAGACTTCCTTGGATCAAAATCCTCCATGACTATCAGATCTTTATCAAAGTTCCATGGTCCACAGTCTACCGCCTTCTTTCTCCCTCCCGCTTGTAGGAACGTAAACAGGAAGATATTTTCACCTACCTCCTTACATTCGATTCCTTTCAGCGGACACCACACCGGTCCCAGAGCATTCTCAATCGCCTCCGGCATGGCCAGTTTCCTGGCTAACAGTTTCCCCATCGCTTGTTCAAACTTCACCTTCTCCATTGGCAGCAAGCCCCACCCAATCTTCAGTCCTCTCCTTTCTGCTTTCGTCAGCTTGAGGCCCCGCATCACCCCCTCCACCTTCTCCATCCTTCCTTCCTTCCCTCTGAACTGCCGCTAGGTTTACTATTTTACGACTAGGAGCCCTAGAACTCCCGGAAGGTTTTTGGTGGAAAAGGGATCACAGGAACCTCAAAGCGAAAGGGCAATGTATGGATTTGAGCATTCCTTCCAGCGGATTCAGAAAACTCAAAGACCAAAGGATGAATCAACGGGGATGACACAGAGACGAAGCTCCAGATCTCGATCGCCACCCAGTCGCCAAACCGAAACGCCCGGAAATCACGAAGCACCCAACCGCCACGCTAGGGATGGACGCCAGATCAACACTATCTATCTATTTTCTACCTAAAAAGAAAGTGGTGTTCCGTTGTCCACCTGTCTCGCAATACGTTGATCCTTTCATCGCACTCCGTCCGCTCCCTACCTCCACCACGTGAAACCAATCACATTTTAACCAAAACATCGTGTCGATGCTGCCCTCCAAGCTTGAGTCTCTCACCACATGTCGCCGCCATTAAGGCATGAACCCTAATCATGGGCAATACCCATCCTGTGATTCTCTCCACCATGGATCGACCAACATAGCTCCCGCCTCGCCCTCCATTTCCCACATCGTAGCCGTACGGCATGAGCCACCCCACCGAGCCCGCCTTGCTTCTCCGCCTGCCACTGCCTATAGGGCCGGCTGGCCGCACTACATCCTTGCTCTCGTTCCAATCTACAGCCTGCACTCCACCCTCTACGCCTCCCCACTGATGCGCCCTGCGGGGGATGCACGTGCTATCATTGCTCTGCACGCGCCCGGTGCCGCCATTACCGAGAGCCTAGTTCACCGGTTATCCGTGCCAGGGGACACAAGATTCCCTGCTATCGTTGTTGTTATTGCTCGTCTGCTATTATGTCTCCGTGCCCACGACGGGCACATAATCGAAATTCGCTTGTCCACACCGAGGAGAGACGTGGATGACACCCCTGTCAGTGTGGAGCTCGCCTATAAGAGCATCTCTAGCAGATCCCCCAAACCGCGAACCCCATATCCGCCTATCCAGACCACCCCAAACGCGTTTTGGAGGTTGAAAAACGGCCGCGCAGTCCAGACGCACCAAACACGGCCCGCATAACAGCATATTCACATCTGGACTGCGCATCCCTTTTTTGGCCCGCAACCAAAAACCGCAAACACAGGGTTTATCCGAATTATTCGATAATTCTCAAATGCAGCAACATAATCATGCAAAATAGATTGTTCAAAGTACTCAATCATACATGAAACCGCTCCTGATCGCTCTCCCCTTCGCCTTGGCCACCGCCCTATCGAACGCCCCCTTCTCGATCTCTTCCAATTCATCTTCTCCGTCGCCGCCAGCGTCTTCTTCTTCTTCAAACTCCTCCCCTTCGAGCCCCTCCTCCAATCCGTCGTTGTAGTCACCGTAGTTCGCAAGCGGCGGTGTGTCGATGTCCATGACAGCATCGTTGAGCATGTCAACGTACGACTCCGGCGCGTCATCAACCGCGGGACTTTCATCGACCACCTTGCACGCATCGGCCGGCTCCGTCGGTGTAGGCACCAACGCCGCTGTCAAGGCAGTCAGCGACGCCATCTTTGTCGCCGGTTGCTTCTTTGCAGCCTTCTTTGGAGCCGGCTTCTTCGGCGCCGGTGCCACGGCCGCCACCTTGCTGCTCGGCCGCTTCACCCGCTTGGCCAGGACGGCAGGTACAGCTGCAGCGGGGAGCGCCGGGCCAGCGGGAGGCGCGGGGACGACATGCTGCCCCAGCCGCTTCCATTTTCTGGCAGCTGCAGCAGCGAGAGGCGGGGCGACCACGGCGCCTTCGGTGGTGGCTTCCACGGCGGCGCTGGATCCAGATGCGGTCGCTGCAGCTGGTCCGCGCGGTGTGGCCTGGCCCGGGAGCGGCGGAGGGGCGACTGTGTCCATGTTGGGACTCCGGTGGCCGGAGATGGGTGGGGGCGGCGGAATCAGGAGCGGCGGGTGGAGCGGAAGCGGGAAAGGGAGGAGCTAAAACTTCATTCGCGCCAAGGGGGGGAAATGGATGGAGGCCGGCCTCGCACAGTCCCTCCGACTCGGGAACTTGGGGGTCGTGCGGCGCGAATTGGGGCGGCCCGGTTTTTTTATAGAAATGGGGGTCCGATGCAGGATCTTAACGGGCCTTTTTTTGCCCTTCGAACCGGAAATTGACGGTTATTATGCGGATGCGGGTCGGATGGGGGATCTGCTAGAGATGCTCTAAGTTCCCCTCCTGATGCCAAATCTGCAAACCCCCATCTTGGAGAATTGGTGGTTGCATGTGCACACCAGAAGCAAGACGAAGGAGTCATTTGTCCTCCCTGGTCATGACCGTCTGGTGGCACATCCGGCGTGAACGCAATGAAATAATATTCAATGCAAAGTTCACCAGCTTCTTCCGGGTGTGTGGCAAGATCGCTGAGGAGCTGCTCTTTTGCCTGCTCGCTAACTGAACTCTATAACCCTGTAACTATTTGATCTCTGTACAATTAACTGCTAACTGAAACTTCCGAATTCTGTAGCCCTGTAACCTTGTGGTTTTTTCCCTTAACCAAATGAATGCAGACATGCAGCCCCGTTGCTTTTGTGGAAAAAAAAGTACTTCAAATCTTTCCGCAACTGAAATGCCACAGGTTCCGATATTCTAAGGCATTTACTCCCAGCTATGTTTTTGATTCACAATCAATTTCATTGGAAGGCACATGTGCTTACTGTAGGCTATCATAATTCCAGATGCTTTCTCACCTCCAACCAGCAAGTGCAAGTAATGAAGGAGGTAGGAGAAGGAATCCAGAATTGCCCAAACGTGCGGCGAGTTGCAAATTTTGTCAGTAGGTATATTTAGTTTTCTGTTTGGTATATTTAGTTTTCTGTTTTGAAATGCAACTCCAGAGTTATTTATGTGATTCAAATCTCATTTCTAGGAAGGTTTGCTTAGCCTAGCACCTTGTGCACAGGTGTTTTGCACTTATAAGGATTATTTACGGTCCAAAAATTTACATTGGAAAGCCAAACTTTTGTACATCTAAAAATGGAATCTATCCACAAGAATGTAACCAAGAAGTAAATAGATAATTACCGTTTTCATTCTTTTCCTTGGAAGATCGTCAAATTTTTAAGAAAGGTTTATGGCATGTAAATCCAATTTCATTGATGTTCTTTTAGCCTTATTTGATTCTGCTGCACAATCTGTGTCTTACATTGTATTTACCTATTGTACGGCTTGAGATAGATCGCTCATTTAACAATTACTATCTAATTCTGGGCTCCATGATAGCCCACAGTGAGGTACAATAATTGAGCAATTTGATCCTCCGTTTATGATGAGCTGTGGCAGTAGCATGATTTTTTATATTAGTGACTATTATCTGCAGCAGAATTCTCTAAAGTATTGGTTGACAAACCTTTGGGTACTAATGATTATCATTAATAAATGGATAAATAGTTAGTAGTCTTGAAGTTTGTTAATGATCAACAATACAAGAAGGTAGTGATAGCATCATATCGTATTTATCAATTTAGTTACACTAATTTGCTTTCTGGTCACATGGACTGTGTTCCCATTAGTTTTACAAGATTGGGTTGAGTTTTGGCCCTTGTGTCTTCAGCAGTGATTGTCAAAGCTCCAGTCTGGAGCCTGTTGGGGATTGTATACATTGACCTCGTCATTTTGAATCAGAACTGCGAGATAGAGAATTTCCTAGAAGGTTCGAGTCTCTAAATCTGTTGACAGGGAATATTTTTTCTAGGTTATTTAGTTCTTATTTCTTAGCATTTTTCTATGTATACATGACCTGACTATTTACCTAAATTTCATGTATTGCTACTGCAAACTAACAGTGAATATCAAGCATGTTTCCTTCACATGCCCATTCGCAAAATTAATATGGTGTGTTTTAAGAGAGACTGATGACAGTGTGGTCTTTATCTTTCTTCAATTTTTTGTCTTTCGGGATCTGTGCTCCGGTGCCTGGCTCCATCCACGACTCTACCCTGATGTCATTACCGCTCCCCCCTCGGCTGCCAAAGTCTCCTCACCGTCCATCATCTATAGATCAACGCACATAAAAAAGAGGTAGACAATTATCAATCTTATGTTCTTTAGGTAAAGAATTCATTGTAACTCAACATAGTATATCTGTATCACTAGAAGTACTTTTCTCAGAGTTGACGATGTTATGTAGTTTGCATCGTGTATGATAATTTCATGCTATGCTTGTCTTAGTTGTACAGTGGCATCCAAAGATATTTGGAGCAATTTCTAGATGGTGGTTATACGACGATGTTTTCTGGGATGGTAGTCAACAATTGTGAGAATGCCTTACTGAAAAAGCACATTGTGAAATAGTATTATGCCTTTACGAAAAACTTCACAATGATACTAATGTACATGAGAACCTAAAATTATGTATTTGACACGATTTGTACATAACCACTTGGTTGGCTGATGCATAATGGCTGAATGAAATCGTAATGGTTTCAGGCTCTCGTGGACTACCCAGATGACGACCAAGGAGCTCAACACCAACGAGAAGCGGGCCTTCTTGGAGTGGCGGACGTACCTTGCGAGGTTAGTGTGGCTATTTTCCTTTGTTTCTAGGTGTAGATTATTAAAAAATTACATTTTTTAGATGTACGCGGAATGTTTGTCTGAGTATATTTCAGGAAACATCGGGTTTGTGGTCTTAGTTGTAGGAAATCTCCGAGGTAATGGTTATATCATTTCATAAAACCCACGTAATGAACTCCCCACCTTGGCGTGTTGACAAATTGAATGACACTACTCGTTTACCAGTCTTCAGATGGGATGTTGTTTCTGAAACCATATCACTATATCAATGTAAAGCCCAGGTCATGTGTTACAAGCCATAAACCCTAGATTTTATCCTGCATTCCTGCAACCATAGCCATTAAACTAGAATTTACTTTTGTCAGAAGACAATACATGGACTTGGTTCTGAACATTTGTCATAAATATTTAAGCTGGTTTGTTTCGGGCATTGAAAATGCGAAGTGCTATATGGAGTGCTAAATGAATTGTTTAAACGGGAGAGTATATATGCAAAGCAAAGTACATGTTACACATTTAATTTTTTTGGCGGCCTAAATGGAAACATTCTACATATTCCTAAGTTGTTTTTGAGCATCTGAGCGTGTAGTCCATCTAAGTAAATTTATGTTAGCTAGATGTTGTTTGTTTAAGTCAGTTATAAAAGAAACGTTCTGCAGATTGCAAGGGAATGAAGAACTTTTCCTTACACCTATAATCTCATTCCCCTCGTTTTCTGGTCACGGTGGTAGGATTGGACTCACCATAGGATAGGCCATCATCAGTTCTTGCCATATTATGGGACATCCCATCATCAGTTGTTTGGTCGGATTGTAATGCTCATACTGCAGGAGTTCATCAACCACAGCAGCGTCATCTCCAAGGTCTGCCTCGGCAGCGGCTATGTCACCCGCGCAAGCACCGAAGCCTACCAGCTGTCTCCTTGGAGGGTACAGTCTCCTTCTAGCAGCTATCCGATCTCCCTACTGAGTGCAACGACGAGGATTACAGGCTCCACCGCTCACTGGGTCTGCATCTCTTCAACTTTGACATGATGACCGGTATCTTGTCATTGACATCAAATACTTCCCCGGTGAAGCAAGGATGCTAGGCTGCAAGATTGTCCTCCCTGATTCCTTCTTGAAGGAGGAGGAGCACTCACGTTATTGTGAAATCAGATTGATTTAGCATGGCATGGTCGCAGACTTAAAATTCTTTGATGTCTCGGTAGTTCGTAGACAAGATGGTTGCAATAATTGAGTAAGCATGGGGAGATTCGGATTAATAATACCTAGATTACCTTGGGTTTTAGCATGAGGAGGACCTACTATGTAAATCCTTTATCATGGCTTCCTTGTGCTGGTTGATTAGGTAACTTCCTATTCTTCCGTTCTTCATAGTTAATTTGGATCACCTAGTTCAGTTAGAACGGAAGTGTGGATTGAAAGACAAGTCCTGAAGAAACTTTAATTTTTTTTATAGATGTGTAAACGTTTTGTTCTTTGAGTACTGGATGATAACAACAAAGCTTATTAGTTGTACTGAAGATGATGAATATGTTTTCAGTTTGTACTAGAGCTGTGAAAACTTATCAACTCTAGCAACATACTACGTGTATCCTTTGTAGCGAGGTTGATCGAGTGTATTATCTTCCTGTAGTTGATGCTAAAATATTTCTAAACTATCCGAGTGTTATTTTCATCACCTCAGCATATGCATTTTACAGGCATCAATTCAGGCCTATTCATTTTTCTTTGTTCAAACTTAGTAGTGTATATGAATATGACGACAACATGTAATGGGCTAATATATAGTGAAATTCTCCATGCCTGTCATCTGTTCTCGCCATATTTTTCTCCTCTGCAGTTAGGCACCTGGCGTGTTTAGTTCCATGGCTGCAGCTAGATCCAAGTTGCTTTTACGTAGGGCACAACCAATCTGAATATTGTCGCCTGTACTTAATGACTGCAACTTACCACACTGCAAATGGAGGCATTACAGAACCGAGGCATTGCATACTAATTTTGATTGTTGAGACGATGATCGCATTTTACCTTCTCAAGGACGTGGACGGATTATTGTTATTCAAGTGTGAAAATTGACCTATAAATATTCTACTATATCCAACGCAAATTTTAGTCATTGTCCAAGTGCCAAAAAAAATTAATCAACAATTTCATAGTTGTATATCCAAAACATGATTTGGAGTTAGATGATATATTTTGATAGCCTAACATAATAATCCAAACTTTATCATTGCACCCAGCGTGATGAGAACTTGCATTCTGCGCCTCTGCGATGTAGTTACTACGATGTAATTCTTTTCTCCCGTTGCAACGCACGGGCATGTTTACTAGTTACAAAAAAGAAAAGTCCTGCTACAGTGACCCATTCATTGAAACAGCGGTACTACCACCACCAAGACAACACTAGAAGTCCAGCTTCTCCAAAAGTGACGCCTCCAAAAAGAAAACAATGCACAAACACCGTCATCGCCCGATCACAGTTCTTAGGTTTTCATCCCGAAGAAATTCCACGCTCTCAAAACAATACCTTTAACAAGGCCATTGCCAAGAACAACCAATTAAGGCCAGACCTTGGGTTTTCACCCTGAAATGTAGGATTGTGAACCTCTTCTGTGCAGTCGCCCCCACTTGCATGCCACTGCTTCAAGTCACGAGTCACCAAGCCAATTCCTCATCACCACCCAGACTCGAACCACCATTGTTCGTCGTCAGATCCTGGTCTCCATGACATTCTCCGTCAGCATCACGGAACGAGAACATGCCCCATGATATTAATAGCCAACAGACCTTCGAAGCGCTCCCTCTGAACCCAACGGTCAGAGTAAAACATAGATGCGCACGACCGAATCCCTCCAATCCGACAATCTCCAGGAATTAATCGCCCATGGGAGTTCGCCGCCGAAGCCTTACGGAACTCGCCACCCGGACTCCGTCCAGATTTAAGGAGGCAAGCAACAAGTAGATCCTCGTCTTGGCGTGAGTGGGATCCTTAGATCGCCGCCTTTATTCAGAAGACGAGAAGGACCCAAGCCGCCCACCGTCTCCGTGCAGCACGAACAGAGGAGAGGGCAACAACCGCAGGAGATCGGCGTGGCAATACCATAGCCTCACCCCCGGCGGCGGCGGCAAGCCTCCAACTCCACGTCGACCGCCGGAACCTCAGGCCCCGGCCAAGACGGTCGCGCCGCACAAAGCCCACAGCCAGCATCGCATCTCCCCAATGAGCTTCAACGTCAACACAACGTCCCTATTCTGGATATCAGAAGTGATAACGGCTCTGAGTTCAAGAACTACACCTTAAATGAGTTCCTAAGTGAAGAGGGGACCATACATCAATATTCCGCTGCCAGCATCGCATCTCCCCATATGAACGTGGCCACATATCTCTCCCCTTCCCCCCATCTTAGATGGACGGGACGCCGCCACCACCGCCGGAGCCGACAGCAGCGGCGGCCTGACGCGGAGAGGCTGGGGGGCGGGGGCTGGGGGGTTCTTAGGGGAGGATGGAGAGGAAGCCCCCAGAGCCGCCGTGTCGCCTTGTGGCGGCTCGGGAGGGTTAGTGTTCCGAAAACATAGTGCATATAGTAGTACAACTTCACATAAAACCGCAAAACAATAGATCATTTACTTATCGCGATAGAAGAAGAGTGATAACACTGGCAGGGACAAGACTACTAGTGCTATCTTGCAGGCCATTGTGAAAGCTTGGGGTATGGTAAGCCAAAAGGTCTGCAGGATTATCTATTTATACCACGTGGGATGAACTTTCTATCGTTAAATTTCGTTAGCCATTAACTGATACTTATTTATAATAGCAATTAGTATATTTAGGAAATACATACATGATCCAAACTCCTTCATACGAAAGGATCATCCATAAATTCAGTAGCTTGATATCTCGTAATATAGTCGTTCATAAGACTGATATCAGCTACGATTGTGATCCTTGTGTCCATACACAATCTAGAGCAGTAATGGTGGCAGATATGTTTTCTAGTCCTTCTATTCTAAATTAATTGGCGAAGAATTATCTAAATTCGCATGTATCAAGACACTCAAATGCGTCAAGATACATACATACGTATCCAGATTATCTGCATCAATTAGTTTGGAAAATTAGTTTGGAATGGAGGGAGTAAATAATTAATAAATGTCACTATGCACTTTTTATCTTGGCATTTGGGACATTAAAAACAATGGACACCTCTAAGCAGTAATCAGTGGCTAGTTACCATTGTCTGATTAGGAAAGGCTATCCCGATAGAATTACCCTATTTCTTGTAAGTATTGGAACGGAGATAGTACTTGCAAAAGAAGAACAATCAAATGCATTGAGAATTTATTCTGATACAAAGAAGAGCAATCAAGCTAGGAGCTCTAATCTTTCCATGGTGGTGTCCACGAAGGCAGAAGTGATGTATCTTCATGACTCCCCAGCGGTGGAAGTGTCGGATAATCGTTAACAGGTATA
Organism: Avena eriantha; assembly: GCA_910589775.1. Classification (NCBI taxonomy): domain Eukaryota; kingdom Viridiplantae; phylum Streptophyta; class Magnoliopsida; order Poales; family Poaceae; genus Avena; species Avena eriantha. Next base: position 53,906,219 of record OU342744.1, on the reverse strand, counting down.
GCAGACGCATTGTTTATCGCTACACATTCCACCCATGTATTTTGGTGGCTCAAATCTGGTACAAGCAATTCGACAATTCTCGTCAGAAGGTGTCTCGCACCTACCACGATAGTAAGGATTAATCTTATACATGCACTGCGGGTCAGCTTCAGCGGTACCTGATGTAAGTTCCAAAAAAAGTCTCATTAGAACTATATATATAACAGTACTCCATTCGTCTCAAAATATATGTCGTAAATTTGTCTAAATTTAAATGTATCTAGATACTATTTAGTACTAGATACATCTAAATTTTAAAAAATTGTGACATCTATTTTAAGAGAGAGGGAATATAACTTTTGATAAAACTGCAACCATGGATCATTTACTTACCGAGGCAGAGGAAGAATGCTAACACCGACAGAGACAAGACTACTAGGGCTATCTTGCATGCCATTGTGAAAGCTTGTATTGAATAACTTGAGGTGTGGTAAGCCACAAGGTACCAAGGCTTGTCTATTTATAGGGCCTAGGATAAATTTTCTATCATTAAATTTCGCTAGGCCTTACTATTCGCAATAGGAAAATTAGTATATTTGATACGGAGTATCTATTAGAAAATATGGACCTAAGGCACAACTCGTATCTATTAGATACCAAAGGGATCGCCCATGAATTCAGCAGCTTAATATATTGTAATATAGTAATTCGTAAGATTGTATGCATACACAATCGGGAAGAGTTATGTTGGTAGATATATTATATATTTCGTGTGATAAAATTAATTGATGTGGATTTATTTAGATTCGAACCTTATCTGTATCTGGAGAAATCAGCGTTAATTAATTTGCAATGGAGGGGAGTATATTAACTAATAAACAATTTTTGATGACTGTGTCCCCAAATCTCATCAAAATTAGGACTGTATTCGTAGGGATCGACAAATTGGGAAAATGCCGTTGGACCAGATTATCGCCAAAGCTGTACTTCATATGACTCATTTTATCCCGTGGGACCCATCATTTTTCCATGTCAGGCAAAAAAAATAATAGTTCAAACTTGTTGAAGAAATTCCATCACACTTTTCTCTCTCGGCAGCCGCCACACAGAACTAGTTGTCGCCTCCACCTGTAGCTCCACCTCCTCCTTCTGCATTACTCGGTTCCCCCTCCTCCGGCTGGCCTCGCAGGCATTGGGAGGGGTGGAGAGCCTGATCTATGGGTGGAGTTTTTTATAAAGGAAGTGTTTCCAAAAGATTAGGTTAGGGTTTTTGGTAGACTTTTCTTTTTAGCGTCTACGCCAACCGAGATGTCATTGTCTGCAATACGTGATGTTGGCCCTTCTATGAAGACGCGATCGTCCCAACGTCAATGGTGGTGTTGTAAGATTGATGTTCTATAGCCACGAGAAGGATTATCCTTAATCCCTTGACCATATGAATAGCATGCCGACACGTTATATCACTTAGCACCGTACATACTACCATATGTCCAATAGTAATTCCCTCTCTACTCCTAAAGGAAAATATTAAATGGTCAACTTCACATAATATCGAGAGAGAAAACTAACCCATAACCACCATACCCAAAGTTATAGTTCATCTTTATTTCATATCATAATATTACTAGGATTTACCCATCTCTCCCCAAGAACAAAGTAAACTACTCACACATGGAGACAATCAATAACATCATCATACCCATGTGAATGAAGTACGAATATATATATGAATGTACGAATATATATATATATGAATGAATTCAACTGCAAATTCACAATAGTAATTGGAATTACAATGAGATGGAGTTGAATGAGATGGGAATGATGATAGTGATGAAGATGCAGCGGTCGATGATGGAGAATGGACCTTTTGCCTCCAATAATCCGTGGAAAAGCGAGAATGATGTCCTTCTGCAAGTTCCCTCCAGATCCCTTCCGAAGGTGAGGTTTATGTGGTTTTTGGTATCTTTGAATCTTGGATCTCATATCCGTCTTCACAAGGTGAAGTATTTGACGAGCCGAGGCGGCTGGAAGGTGGTACGGGAGGACAGTATAGGTGGACCCACCCTGTACACTAGTATCGAACCTAGACTTAGAGCCGATAAATCCCCATAGGCCTGAGACGGTTTCCCGTTCCGCCTCGAAGCCTCAGTCTCAAAGAATGCACCAACCTGAGCCCGTTTTTCTTTCCGACTCAAAGAACCAAAACCTTAGACGGGCGTGAACAAAAACCATCTCCAACAATATTGGTCTAGAGACGGATGTATTTACTGACCGAGTCTAAACGATTTCATACCTACGACGGATGTTCCTCATGACCGCATCCATTGCTCCGATGCCTGGAGGCGGTTTATTTTAGCCACCGCCTCCATTGTTTACCGCTCTAAGGCGGGTTTAATTTTAAGGCGGTTTAAAAACGAGGTTGTCTCCAGTACATGATTCACCAGCCATAAATTCAGCATAAACATTTCAGATACAGTACATGATTCACCAGCCATAAATTCATACAGAGATTAGCTGAACCACTAATCAGCATGCAGGCACATATATTATAAGAATTTAGAGAGATACTATAACAAATAATTACCCACATATATATACTATTTTTGTTCCACAACTTAGCGATATGTACTTGGTTCCTCAACTTAGCCATACTACTGATTATAGTCCAGACATACTAAGAAGTCTTGCTAACATCCTAGAACAGGTTCAATGAAAAGATGGAGCTCTCCATCTTTTGTTTTAGTGAAGCAGAACATGTCAATTCTATTCTCCTTTAAAAACTTGAACCTCTTCACGAGATTGTCCCATCTAGTGGTAAAGATAGCATTGTTTGACATAGATGCTATTTTTATGGTCAGAATCTTTGGCTTCGTGCTGATCATGCACCAATTGAAAATAGGGACATCAATAGGTTGATCAAGGCGATTCTTGAGGTAGCTCTTTGTGAACTCATCTCGAAATGTCTGTGGAAGTACAAAGAAATAAAGTTTAGCATGCTTGTGATTATTTAAGTAATTGCATATCATATGCTTGTTCATGTTCAAATATCATAAAAATTACCTTTTTGCACCAATTCTCCATGAGGTCATCTTGTAGACATAGTACTTGATAGCTGGTGGACATTTGGGATCACAATAATCTGTCAGCTAGGAGACATGCATTTCATTCAGATACATCTCGTTTCCAAAGAGGGATTTCTTATGAAGTCTCTTTCTCATGTAAAATGGGTCCTGATGCAACACACAAATATTACATTGGGGTCACATGGAATCTTCATATATACCATTAAATGCATAAATTTTGATCTTCTTCATGTATACCTCAAAACAGAGGCTCATGCTCTTTGCTTGATGACATTGTGCTGTCACCGCTAGATAGCACAATTGCATCATCATTGTTGGTTCCCATCTATTGAATAGATAGAAATTGTTTAATTATCATGGTGTAAAATTCAAAAACAATCTATGGGGAATCTATAAAACTGGAAAATAGAAATAGAAGAACATGGAGGAGGAGCATGTTTGTACTAGTGATGGTAACAAAATTATGAATTGCTTCTATACATGTTGCTAATATGAACAGAACCAAGTACCATGCATATAACATTAAGTTCTAAGAAAAGTTAACCTCCTGAATTTTTCCAAATGAATATACCAATGCTAATACTACAGATCAAACAATCATGCCATTTTTCCATAACAATTTCAATATGCAATATAAACTAGGGTTTCACCTAAACTTGCACAAAGAGGGAAATGCTATGGATTTTTCAGATGAGATTGAGGGGATTGAGGGAGCATTATCCGGGGACGTGGCTCATGCAACAGACACGACGGAGCTTCCTCACCCCAATGGACGAAGACAGCGGCGACTGCAGGGAGGAGCGGCAGGGAACCCGCGGCGGCTTGGAGGATAGGCATGGGAGGGCGCATATGTACCTGGACAACGTCCCTAAGTCCTCGAAGGCGATGGAGCCTCCCCTGCAGCGGACGGAGAGGGCAGCGGCTGAAAGAACATTTAATGGTTCCCTATATTTTGTGTGTTAGATAACAATACTATGGACTTTTCTCATGTGTGTCAAGTGTGCAGGAATTGTTTCTATGTTTGGGGGACTAGATTATCCGCCCCCATCAGGGGCCGGATAATCCAACCTACCCCATTTGGTTTTGGCAGCCAAGGCGCGACGCTCTGTTTGAGGCTGGATTTTCTCCCCGGAAAATCCGAACCAGAGCGGTTTTTCTTTCCCTGGCCGGATAATACGGCCCCTAGAAGATGGCCAAAGGGAGCCAAGGAGCGACGCTCTAATTGAGGTCGGAGTTTTTGCCCGGAAAATCCGAACAGGGGCGGTTTTTCTTCCCCTGGCCGGATAATCTGGCCCTCGCATGGGGGTGGATAATCCGGCCCCCCGAAGATGACCAAAGGGAGCCAAGGCGCGACGCTCAGTATGGGGGCGGATTATCTGCCGGATAATCCGAGTCTGGGGCGGAGTTTTCCCTAGACCGGATAATCCGACCCTCACTTGGGCCAGATAATTCGGCCCCCAAAGGCTCCAACGGCTTGGTTTTGGAAGGGGTATAAATATCCCTTCTTCCCCAACGAGCAGAACTCTTGATTCACTCGAAATTGTTCAGACCCTTTGCAAGAGCTCCCATTCTAGATCTCGCACTTCAACCACCCGAAGGCTTCGATCTTTGGGGGAATTGAAGGAGGAGAGAATCGCCATCGTCATCACGAATCAAGCGCATCAACTCCTCTCCATTCATTTGGAGAAATCCCTGAACTAGTTTTCTTGTCAATATGTAGATCTTGTTCTTTATTATTGATAACTTGTTCTTGTGGCAGATTGTCGTCATTATGGGAGCCTCCAAGTTGATTGTGGATTTGTGCCCCGCTAGTTGTGTAAAGGCACCGGTACCCACCTCGAAGGGTTCCTATAGTGGAAAGGTGGATCAGGCCTTTGGTGGCGGGATCCATCGGAGAACAGGGTGAGGCCTATTGTGGTGTGGTGGTCTTAGTACCGCCCACCCCTCCGACGCAGACGTACTTCCCTTAACAAGGAAGGAACTGCGGTAAAACAAATCTTGTGTCTCCACGTGCTTCACTACAGTTCACTCGTTCCTCTTCCACTCACCCTTTACTCGCTAGCAGATAGGTTTGCATATAGGGTAATTCCACCTAATAGTTTATCTAGAATATTTACCCTTTGTGTTAAGCCTAAAATTGAAAAAGCATTAAAATTTGAAGTAGCACCTATTCACCCGCCCGCTAGGTGCCCATACGATCCATTTCAATTGGTATCAGAGCGCTAGCTCTTTATTCGGGCTTAACCGCCTAAGAGAAGTATGGGTACCAAGGGGGATGGGAATGAGGATGTGGATAAGGTCACAATGGATGACCTCAAGACGTTGGAAACAACCTTGTTGAAATCCTTTGAGGCTAAGATGGAGGAGATGAATCAAATGATTGCTCGTCTCACATCATCCATAGCCCAATCTCCATCCTCCTCTGATGCTGCCCCACCATTGTCCAAGGAAAAGGCTAACACCGGATCCAAGGATGATGATGTGCTAGGTGAAAAACTTAATGGTTCCACCTCCAAGAAGGGAAGTGGTAAGGAGGAATATAGTGAGGTTCATCACGTATATTCCCCCGACCCACCTATCCCTCATCCTCATATAAACAATAGGGGTGATCCACCCAAGCTTACTGCATCCTCTTTTAATCAATGGCAATTCTTAATGAAGTCTCATGTTTGCAGCTCTTCTATTGAACTTTGGAGGATTATTGAAGAGGGTCTTCATATTGGAGATCATACCAACCTGACAAGAAGAGAAGTTGTGGAGAAAAATTTAATGCCACGGCTCTCCACATGATACAACTCGGTGTGGGTCCCAAGGACATGCCCCACATTGAACATCTCAACACAGCTAAAGAAGCTTGGGATGCCCTCACCGATCTATTTATTAGGAATGAAAGCATGGGAAGGAATAGGTATGATGCCCTGAGTAATGAAGCCGAAGGATTCTACATGTTGGATGGTGAAAACCATGAAGACATGTATAGAAGACTCAAGGGCATTGCAACAACTTTTAGAAAGTATGGAGCCACTCACATCGACGATGCGTGGATAAAAAGAAAATATGTGAGTGCTTTAATGCCTTTCGAGCCACCGGACTTGAAGAGCTTGCAAGGTAGACACAGCTACCATCAAATGACATCCAATGAATTCATGCAAGAAATGGCGTCATTCAAAGTTGCTGCAAAGAACGCTAAAGATGCTCGTGCCCGTGCCATTGGAATGCAAAAGGGGGTCAATGTTGCTCTAAAGGCTAATGTTGTTGAGCAAGATGAGGATGAAAGAGCTTTTGAGGGGGCCTCCATGGACTGCCCCGATGAAGTCAAGCGTGCTCATGGTGAGTACATGGCGTTTTATGCAAGGAACTTCTGGAAGGATCCTGCCAAGGCCAAGTCAGAACTCGAGCGCAAGAATGGGTCAAGTGGAAGAAGAGAAAGTGCCCCAAAACTAAGAACATGCTACAATTGTGGAGATAGGCTGCACTTCGTAGCCGAGTGTCCATATCAAAATAGAGAAGACAATGGTGGCGGGCTCATTCTTAAAGAAAAATCCAAGGCGCCTAAGAAGAAGCCATTTATCAAAAAGAATGACCCTTACAAGAAGCAACCCAAGATCGTCTTGGTGGCAGAAGAAGAATACTCCTCTACAAGTGAAGATGAAGAGGATGAAGATAGTTCTCGCGAGGTGGCTGCTATAGCCACCACATCGACTCCATCATCTCTCTTTGACTCGCCAAACGAGAACGTCATCAATAACAACGTCACTTGCCTCATGGCAAGAGGGTCCGAGGGTTATGCTTCCGGTGGGTCTAAATGGGTACTCGATAGCGGATGCACGAGTCACATGACCGGAAGCAAGGAGATCATCACGGAGATGCGGCCAAATCACAATCATGTAACTGTCTCCTATGGTGACAAGTCAAAATCTGAGGTATTGGGTCTCGGCAAAGTCGTGGTGGCTCATGATATCTCTCTCGTGGACGTCATACTTGTTGAGACCCTCGGATACAATTTAATTTCAGTTCGTGCCTTTCGTAAGATGGGCTTTGCAGTTTTTATTGATGCTGATTTGGTGGTACTCTTGTGGAGCAAGTCTCTAAAAGTCGCTTTCGTGGGATATGTCGAAAATGACTTGTACGTGGTGGACTTTTCGGGGAAAACCACTACAGGTCGGATGTGTCTTTTTGGAAAGGCTGACGCGGGTTGGTTATGGCATCGCCGACTAGCCCACATCAATATGAGAACTTTGCAAAGTCTCCACAAGGATGGCCACATCCTTGGACTAAAACAAAATGTCTGTTTTGCCAAAGATTGTGTTTGCAGGGCTTGTGTTGAAGGGAAAATGCATGACTCTTCTCATCGAAGGAAGACTATTATCTCATCAAAAAGGATCTTAGAGCTCCTTCATGTGGACCTCTTTGGACCTCCATCTCATGCAAGCCTCGGTGGGAAGAAGTATTGTCTTGTGATCATTGATGATTACTCAAGATACACTTGGGTTTATTTCTTCAAGTTGAAGAGTGAAACTCAACAAACGGTCATCGACTTCGCCAACAAGGTTTAACGTCAACACAACGTCCCTATTCTGGATATAAGAAGTGATAACGGCTCTGAGTTCAAGAACTACACCTTAAATGAGTTCCTAAGTGAAGAGGGGATCAGACATCAATATTCCGCTGCCAGCATCGCATCTCCCCATATGAACGTGGCCACATATCTCTCCCCTTCCCCCTATCTTATATGGACGGGACGCCGCCACCACCGCCGGAGCCGGCAGCAGCGGTGGCCTGACGCGGAGAGGCTGGGGGGCGGGGGCTGGGGGGGTTCTTAGGGGAGGATGGAGAGGAAGCCCCCAGAGCCGCCGTGTCGCCTTGTGGCGGCTCGGGAGGGTTAGGGTTCCGAAAACATAGTGCATATAGTAGTACAACTTCACATAAAACCGCAAAACCATAGATCATTTACTTATCGCGATAGAAGAAGAGTGATAACACACACAAGGACAAGACTACTAGTGCTATCTTGCAGGCCATTGTGAAAGCTTGGGGTATGGTAAGCCAAAAGGTCTGCAGGATTATCTATTTATACCACGTGGGATGAACTTTCTATCGTTAAATTTCGTTAGCCATTAACTGATACTTATTTATAATAGCAATTAATAGATTTAGGAAATACATACATGATCCAAACTCCTTCATACGAAAGGATCATCCATAAATTCAGTAGCTTGATATCTCGTAATATAGTCGTTCATAAGACTGATATCAGCTACGATTGTGATCCTTGTGTCCATACACAATCTAGAGCAGTAATGGTGGCAGATATGTTTTCTAGTCCTTCTATTCTAAATTAATTGGCGAAGAATTATCTAAATTCGCATGTATCAAGACACTCAAATGCGTCAAGATACATACATACGTATCCAGATTATCTGCATCAATTAGTTTGGAAATTTAATTTGGAATGGAGGGAGTAAATAATTAATAAATGTCACTATGCACTTTTTATCTTGGCATTTGGGACATTAAAAACAATGGACACCTCTAAGCAGTAATCAGTGGCTAGTTACCATTGCCTGATTAGGAAAGGCTATCCCGATAGAATTACCCTATTTCTGGTAAGTATTGGAACAGAGATAGTACTTGCAAAAGAAGAACAATCAAATGCATTGAGAATTTATTCTGATACAAAGAAGAGCAATCAAGCTAGGAGCTCTAATCTTTCCATGGTGGTGTCCACGAAGGCAGAAGTGATGTATCTTCATGACTCCCCAGCGGTGGAAGTGTCGGATAATCGTTAACAGGTATAGCAGACGCATTGTTTATCGCTACACATTCCACCCATGTATTTTGGTGGCTCAAATCTGGTACAAGCAATTCGACAATTCTCGTCAGAAGGTGTCTCGCACCTACCACGATAGTAAGGATTAATCTTATACATGCACTGCGGGTCAGCTTCAGCGGTACCTGATGTAAGTTCCAAAAAAAGTCTCATTAGAACTATATATATAACAGTACTCCATTCGTCTCAAAATATATGTCGTAAATTTGTCTAAATTTAAATGTATCTAGATACTATTTAGTGCTAGATACATCTAAATTTTAAAAAATTGTGACATCTATTTTAAGACAGAGGGAATATAACTTTTGATAAAACTGCAACCATGGATCATTTACTTACGAGGCAGAGGAAGAATGCTAACACCGACAGAGACAAGACTACTAGGGCTATCTTGCATGCCATTGTGAAAGCTTGGATTGAATAACTTGAGGTGTGGTAAGCCACAAGGTACCAAGGCTTGTCTATTTATAGGGCCTAGGATAAATTTTCTATCATTAAATTTCGCTAGGCATTACTATTCGCAATAGGAAAATTAGTCTATTTGATACGGAGTATCTATTAGAAAATATGGACCTAAGGCACAACTCGTATCTATTAGATACCAAACGGATCGCCCATGAATTCAGCAGCTTAATATATTGTAATATAGTAATTCGTAAGATTGTATGCATACACAATCGGGAAGAGTTATGGTGGTAGATATATTACATATTTCGTGTGATAAAATTAATTGATGTGGATTTATTTAGATTCGAACCTTATCTGTATCTGGAGAAATCAGCGTTAATTAATTTGCAATGGAGGGGAGTAGAAGGGCATGTACAATGGTTGATAAGAGAGTCTGATCTTAATTAGGATACGTAATCTTGATATGACAACAAAATATTATGTACAATGGATTATTTTTTAGTCTTATCTCCAGCGAGAGATATTCCTAAATACGTGGTGAGACATACCGTGCTAAGAGGTCATTTCTTGGCTAAGATAAGACATAGGTCTTTTTTTGTTCCTCTCTCCTCCAACTCAGAAATTATCCTACATGGCATTGCTAAGATAAGACCATTGTACGTGCCCTAATAACTAATAAACAATTTTTGATGACTGTGTCCCCAAATCTCATCAAAATCAGGACTGTATTCGTAGGGATCGACAAATTGGGAAAATGCCGTTGGACCAAATTATCGCCAAAGTTGTACTTCATATGACTCATTTTATCCCGTGGGACCCATCATTTTTCCATGTCAGGCAAAAAAAATAATAGCTAAAACTTGTTGAAGAAATTCCATCACACTTTTCTCTCTCGGCAGCCGCCACACAGAACTAGTTGTCGCCTCCACCTGCAGCTCCACATCCTCCTTCTGCATTACTGGGTTCCCCCTCCTCCGGCTGGCCTTGCCGGCATTGGGAGGGGTGGAGAGCCTGATCTATGGGTGGAGTTTTTTATAAAGGAAGTGTTTCCAAAAGATTAGGTTAGGGTTTTTGGTAGACTTTTCTTTTTAGCGTCTACGCCAACCGAGATGTCATTGTCTGCAATACGTGATCGTTGGCCCTTCTATGATGACGCGATCTTCCCAGCCTCAATGGTGGTGTTGTAAGATTAATGTTCTATAGATCAATTTTTGATATTTTTTCATAGTTGCCACGAGAAGGATTATCCTTAATCCTTTGACCATATGAATAGCATGCCGACACGTTATATCACTTAGCACCGTACATACTACCATATGTCCAATAGTAATTCCCTCTCTAGTCCTAAAGGAAAATATCAAACGGTCAACTTCACGTAATATCGAGAGAGAAAACTAACCCATAACCACCATACCCAAAGTTATAGTTCATCTTTATTTCATATCATAATATTACTAGGATTTACCCATCTCTCCCCAAGAACAAAGTAAACTACTCACACATGGAGAAAATCAATAACATCATCATACCCATGTGAATGAAGTACGAATATATATATATATATATATATGAATGTACGAATATATATATGAATGAATTCAACTGCAAATTCACAATAGTAATTGGAATTACAATGAGATGGAGTTGAATGAGATGGGAATAATGATAGTGATGAAGATGCAGCGGTCGATGATGGGGAATGGACCTTTTGCCTCCAATAATCCGTGGAAAAGCGAGAATGATGTCCTTATGCATGTTCCCCTCCAGATCCCTTCCGAAGGCGAGGTTTATGTGGTTTTTGGTATCTTTGAATCTCGGATCTCATATCCGTCTTCACAAGGTGAAGTATTTGACGAGCCGAGGCGGCTGGAAGGTGGTACGGGAGGACGGTATAGGCGGACCCACCCTGTACACTAGTATCGAACCTAGACTTAGAGCCGATAAATCCCCATAGGTCTGAGCCGGTTTCCTGTTCCGCCTCGAAGCCTCAGTCTCAAGGAATGCACCAACCTGAGACGGTTTTTCTTTCCGACTCAAAGAACCAAAACCTTAGATGGGCGTGAACAAAAACCATCTCCAACAATATTGGTCTAGAGATGGATGTATTTACTGAACGACTCTAAACGATTTCATACCTACGACGGATGTTCCTCATGACCGCATCCATTGCTCTGATGCGCGGAGGCGGTTCATTTTAGCCACCGCCTCCATTGTTTACCGCTCTAAGGCAATTTTAATTTTAAGGCGGTTTAGAAACGAGGTTGTCTCCAGTACATGATTTACCAGCCATAAATTCAGCATAAACATTTCAGATACAGTACATGATTCACCAGCCATAAATTCATACAGAGATTAGCTGAACCACTAATCAGCATGCAGGCACATATATTATAAGAATTTAGAGAGATACTATAACAAATAATTACCCACATATATATACTATTTTTGTTCCACAACTTAGCGATATGTACTTGGTTCCTCAACTTAGCCATACTACTGATTATAGTCCAGACATACTAAGAAGTCTTGCTAACATCCTAGAACAGGTTCAATGAAAAGATGGAGCTCTCCATGTTTTGTTTTAGTGAAGCAGAACATGTCAATTCTATTCTCCTTTAAAAACTTGAACCTCTTCACGAGATTGTCCCATCTAGTAGTAAAGATAGCATTGTTTGACATAGATGCTATTTTTATGGTCAGAATCTTTGGCTTCGTGCTGATCATGCACCAATTGAAAATATGGACATCAATAGGTTGATGAAGGCGATTCTTGAGGTAGCTCTTTGTGAACTCATCTCGAAATGTCTGTGGAAGTACAAAGAAATGAAGTTTAGCATGATTGTGATTATTTAAGTAATTGCATATCATATGCTTGTTTATCCTCAAGTATCATTAAAATTACCTTTTTGCACCAATTCTCCACGATAGATGAATGGGTCATTGATGACCCACAAGTATAGGGGGTGTATCGCAGTATTTTCGAGGGAAGTGAAACCCAATTTATTGATTCAACACAAGGGGAGCCAAAGAATATTTATAAGCCTTAACAACTGAGTTTTCAATTCAGCTGCACCTGGAAATAATCTTGCTCACAACAGTTTATCAGTAGCAACAGTTTTGTAGTAGGAATAGCAAAGTAACAATAGTAGTAAAGTAAAGATAGCAGTAACAAAAGCAGTAAACAGTGGGATTCGAGTGCGGTAGGCATATGGATGGATGGACGGGCGTTGCATGGACAAGACAATTCACATAGCATTCAGTAGGGAAATTGCAGATAAATAAGACAAAGCATCCAAGTACTAGACAATCCTAGGCATGTGTTCCATATATAGTCATACGTTCTTGCAATGAGAACTTGCACAACATATTTTGTCCTGCCAGCCCGTTTGCAGCGGGGCCTTTAGGGAACTACTGGCAATTAAGGTACTCCTTTTAATAGAGCACCGGAGCAAAGCATTAACACTCCGTGAACACATGTGATCTTCACATCAAAGCCATTCCCTTCCGGATATCCCGATTTCTGTCACTTCGAGGCCATAGGTTCCGGACATCAACGTGTGTATACAACTTGCAGATAAGACCAAAAACAATACTATCATAATGAATCAATAACATGTTCAGATCTGAAATCATGGCACTCGGGCCCTAGTGACAAGCATTAAGCATAACAAGTCGCAACAAAGTCATAAAGCACTAATAAAAGATACTAGGCACCATGCCCTAACAATCTGATGCCATTACATGAACGATCTCATCCAATCCCTACCATCCCCATAGCCTATAGCGGGGGATTACTCACTCATAGATGGGGGAAACATGGATGGTCGATGGAGAAGCGATGGTGATGATGATGGCGATGATCTCCTCCAATTCCCCGTCCCGACAGGGTGCCAGAACGGAGTTTCTGGTGCTGTTTCGTGGAATCTGGTGGTGGTGGCGGAGCGGAACTCCTTCTGGAAAAAATGTCGAACCCCCTGGAGTTTTTAGGTCAGAAGGCTCCTTATAGGCAAAGAGAGAGACCGAGGGGGTGCCTGGGGGGCCCACACCGCCCCCTGGCGCGGCCTGGCCTGGCCCGCGCCAGCAGGTGGTGTGGCCACCCCTGCCTCTTCTCCGTCTCGTATTCTGGCTCCTGGAGTCTTCGGGTGAAATAGGATTTTTGGCGTATTTTGCCGGATTTTTCCTGATAGTTGGTTTTCTGCACAAAAAGTAGACACCAAGGCAATTTTGCTGAAAACAGCGTCCGTTCGCATTATGTATATCCAAATCACACAAGTATAGAGGAGAAACAATAGCAAAAGTGTTCAGGAAAGTAGATACGTTTTGGACATATCAACTACCCCCAAGCTTAGCTTATTGCTTGTCCTCAAGCAATTTAGTTGAAAACTGAGTGCGATAAAAGAACTTTCATGAACACATTTGCTTCATAAGATGTAAATATTCTCAGCAATGTGATCAACTACTTAGACAATTCATAATAAAGAGTATGCAACTGAGTCTACCTAATATATATTGCAAGCTATGAAGAGATTCCAACTCAAGAATAATAAGTAGCATGAGGCACAAACATAAGCAACATTGCAATGCTCATAGAAAGGTATGATAGAGTGGTAGCTCGCTTGCCTTTGATTATGAATGTCAAGGAACCTCTGAAGTTCAAGTGATGACTAGAAGTAAAGATATCAAGGATACAAGCATCAAAGTCATAACACAAATAATCAAGCAATGGGACAAACACAAAGAATGACAACTATGCTCTCAAGAAAGTGCTCAAAGAATATGTGGAGACTCAACAAGTAGAAGAAAAGGTTCTGAATAATCTAAAAGGCTTCCAAATGCTGAAAGTATGGTACTCGTTAGCTTTGATCTCTCATTGCCCCTATCATAAGAATCTTTAATGTGGTCAAGGTGAAAGAGACACAACTAAGAGGATATGCTTGACAAGTTATAAATCAAAGTCTCATGCCCCTTACTTACGAAGACCAATCCTCATGCTACTCAACTTCAGTCACGAGTAAGCTCTTGTCATTGTAAGTATATACGTATCATAGAGAACCGCCAACGGGGTACCCCTTGCACATGACACGGGAGTTATCCCATAATCAAAATAACAAGGTAATCAGACAATGAGCATCTCGGCGATCTTTCTATTTACTATGTGCATAGATTTTATTGAGGATGCTTCATAGAATGCTCATTATGGTTATGCTGCAAGTTTCCACCATGATTAGGCATGGCTTAGGCTAGTGGCGCAGGCGTTTCTCTAACATACATACAAACTCCATGATCTTATAAGTTCCACTTTTATTTCACACCGCCGGGATCCATAAGCAAAAGAACATGATATCAACTAGGTACAAAGTACCTATGAAGTGTTGAAAGCGGCCCCCATGATACATGGTTCTTCTAACTTCAACTCATAAAGCGCAAGCATATGCGCAACAAAGAAGGACGCAATGGTTCAGGTTTATTAAATGCAAGAAAATAAAGTTTGCCATCAAGTTCATGAGAGCTCTACTAACTAACTTTCTCATAACAAGCAAACATTTTATTCGGAAGAAAACAAGGCATAATGAATATGCCCGGAAGTAGGAAATGATGCTAATAGATAGGTATGGTGGACACTTTGGAAATATTTGGTTTAGGGAGTTGGGAACTTGAGTAAAACATACTCAGTAAAAGTGAAGGCTAGCAATAGTAAGGGAGCGACACACGAGAGAGCAATAGCTGTCATTATCATGCTTGCAACAAAACATGACTACTCATGGCATGAAAGTGATTCAAGATCCTCAAGGCAAAATAATTCATCGAGGCTTAACTGATTATTACAGTCATGTGCATGCATGAGCATGTGCCAAGTCAATCAAATGAAACATTCAGAGGAGGATACCGCGGTGTCATACCAATTTATGAATAGGGCAATGCAAACAAACATTCATAAGACATGCTACAAACTATTAGCGAGTTGGAGCTAATCATAAGAAAGCAAGAACTACTAAGCATCCAAAGATAACATACACCCTACATGAACGGACTAAGCATGCCCACAATGATAAGTATATGTACAAAAATGAAAACAAATAGAGTTCGTTACCAGCCTCTTACCACGCCTCAAGTTGTCATTAATCCTCATTATTGCTGTTCACTTGCGTGGCTTGAATAATAATATGAAACCCAATAATCCACTGAGGACTGCCGAACCCTGTAGCAAACTCGCAAAAACCAAAGAAGAACGACAAATATTTTTGGTGTTTTCGATTTTTAAACAAGAACCAAAAGGGAAAAACAAAGCAAAGCAAAATCTTTTTGGGTTTTTCGAAAAGTTCAAACAAAGCAGGCAAAAAGAAGAAGCAAACCAAAGAGAAACAACAAAAATATTTTTGGTCTTTTTGTGTTTTTAGAAAGCAAAAGCAAAGAAGAACGAAAACTAAAAAGGGAACGAAAACATGAATATACAAAGTACCGACACAACATGATATGGAGATGAGTGCGGTGTCGGCGTACCTCCCCCCAAGCTTAGGCTTTTGGCCTAAGTGGGTATCAATCCCAGGCTGGCCAGGATGAAGTGTCACCCTGGTACGACCAAGAGGTCCCCTCATCCTGGTGCGAACTCGAGTACGTCCCTCCGTAATGCGCGGAGTAATCATAGGAGGGCACATCCTCCTGGTGCTACTCGTGGAAACCCAGCAGGCGAAGCTGCTCGTCCACCTCCTCCTTGGAGCGCGACCACCGTCTCCTGTGAACACTAAACAAAGCAGGCTGTGGCAAAAGGATCTCCCTTTCATCCCCATCAGTGAAAAGCATCCTATATACTGGATTGTTCAAATGAGAAGTAGCAGTGACAAAGTGATGAGTTTTCATGGCAACAAGGTCAAGCCTCTGTGGTGCCAGCATAGCATCATAGGGATCCACTGAAAGACCTAATGCATTGACTATACGCGATGCAATGATTCCCCCATAGATAGCCCCCTAGCAGCTAGGCGACGAGCAATAAGTGAGCCAAGATTTTACCGAGTATCATTGTTAAGTGCAGCAGCAAGGAAAGCTAAATCATAGTTGGATATATTACTTGTATTCTCCCTACCCAGTACACTAGTAGCAAGATAATATGCAAAGTATCTAAGAGCATGGAGTTGGATATTTCTTATCTTTCCGCGCCGCTCCACTCGGTCATCATCATTGGTCACCCCTCGGTAAAGTTCCAACAAATCAGCGTGTCACCCTTGAATTTTCTTCACGGTCCCTGTCATGCGCACACCTACAATACTACAAAATCTCTCCAAAGGCATGGTGAAGGGCAGATCATAGATTTTAAAAGAGACAGTAGACTGATAGGGTGTGTTAGTAAATGTGAAGCTCTCAACAAAAGTTTTGGTGAGCATAGCGTATTGCGCACTCTCATCTTGCATATATGAGGTCAAACCAACCCTCTCAATCAGTAGCAAGAAATCATCAAGAATACCTGCAGCTTGTAAGAAAGTAAAACAAGGAAAAGAGGATGGGTGAGCATCCCCATCATCCCTTTCACTGCCAATATGAGTTGCAATGAGATCTTCATTGTATGATGGCCTAGCTTGAGAGGCTGTTTTTGAGGGCCTCGACCTCCTAGGTGCATCACTCTCAAATATCTCTCCAAAAGTATGGTTGTTCATGCTTGGTATTCTGAAATTTAAACACCTATCAAACAAGTGATTGCAAAGTAAAATAATGAAGGATTCTACTCATAGGGACTTGCAAGAGGCCTAAACATGCATCAAAACTATATCTCTAAGCATCAAACAAGCTCTCATAACCAGTCACCTACAGCAGCAAAATACTCAACATATAATCCACTAAACACAAATCTACTTAGACAAGGGGAGGAGTCACATACCAGGGAACAAATGCTGCAAATTTCAGCAAGAAAGATGGGCTGAGCAAGGAGATCGAAAAAATCAAGAGCAAGCACAGCAAGAACGCGATTTTGAGATATGAATTGGAGCTTACTCGGGAGAGAGAAGAAAATGGCAGGTGAGAGAGTTAGTGGGGGGCCAGGGGTGGCCCACACCAGGGCATGGCGCCACCCAAGGCTGGCCGCGCCACCATGTGGTGTGCCTGCCTGGTGGGCCCCCTGGTACCTCCCAGGTACTCCTCTGCCCCTTTTTTCACATAAAAACTTAATATGAATTTTCTAGAATTTTTCGAGACACTTTATTTTTGGGAATTTTTTCAGAAATGGAAGAATGATTTTTCTGACGGACTTATTTTTTTTTTTTTGGAAACATGATGCAAGGACAAAACAAGGCTAGAACTATAGAAGTTCTAAGACACTCTAACATGCAAGCAACTAACAACAAAAAGAAAGCTAAACAAAAGCAAAAACTAAAATGCAAAGGATAGAAATAAACGGAGATAATCATAATGAAAACATTGTTTTGTTCAATGGAATCCTTTTGTTAACAAGGTTGATCAAGTCTTGATACCAAAACAATTGCATATGAGAGAAAACTTTGTATTCCACTAATGATTATGTTACCTCAACCTTGATAGCAATGGTCCCAATCATAATAGTTTCAAATTTTTCTCTTGGTATGGGACAATATATTTGTCCAACTTGAATGCCTTCAACATGTTCAATTGAATTCAAACCATAAGTCCTTTCAATCTTCTTGGGGAAATAGACAGCATGTTCCTTGTCATTAACACTGAAAGTCATTCCTTGATTACTATTAATAACAGCTCCTGCAGTATTAAGAAAAGGTCTCCCAAGAATAATAGACATATTATCATCTTCAGGCATTTCGAGCACAACAAAATCAGTTAATATCAAGCAGTTATGAGCCACTTGAACAGGTACATCCTCACATATACCAACAGGAATAGTGGTAGATTTATCAGCCATTTGCAAAGATATATCAGTTGGTATTAATTTTTCAAGCTGAAGCCTCTTATAGAGAGAGAAAGGCATAACACTAACTCCAGCTCCCAAATCATACAAAGCAGTTCTAACATAACTGTTCTTAATAGAGCAAGGGATAGTTGGAATCCCTGGGTCTCCAAGTTTCTTAGGAACCTTACCATTGAAGGAATAATTAGCTAGCAAAGTAGAAAGTTCTTCATTAGGGATCTTCCTTTTATTCGAGACAATGTCCTTCATATACTTTGAGTAAGGAGGCAATTTAATAGCATCAGTCGAAGGAATTTGCAAGAATAAAGGCTTCATCCATTCACAAAACTTATTATAATGTTCATCTTCCTTTGACTTGTGTTTCTTATCAGGGAAAGGCATAGGTGTTTGGACCCAAGGTTCTCTTTCACTACCATGTTTCTTAGCAATAAAATCCTCTTTGGTGTATTTAGTATTCTTAGTGTGATTTTCAGGTTCTTCCTCAACTTTCTCTTCATTAGGAGCTTCATTTTCTTCCTTACCACTTTCAGTTTCAGCATTAGAGATAGATATACTATTAGGATCTAAAGCAGGTTCAGAGGGTTCTACAATAGTTTTATGTTTCTTTTTCCTTTTCTTACGAGTAGGACCACTATTTTTAGCTTGTTGAGAATCCTGCTCAATTCTTTTGGGATGCCCCCCAGGATATAGAGGATCCTGGGTAGCAGCTCCACTTCTAGTTCTAATTTCATAAGCATGTTTTTCTTTAGCAGCATTAACTAGCAAGTCGTTTTGCACTTTAACAAGTTGATCTATTTGAGTTTGAACCATTTGAAAGTGTTTAACAACCATTTAAACATCATTAGAGGTTCTTTCCACAATATCTTTCAACTCAACAATAGCTCTAGTATTTTCCATTGGATGATTTTGCACCCTTTTATTAAAGTTAACTTGCTTAACAATAAAGATATCGAATTCTTCTAAGCATTGATCAGGAGGTTTAGAGTAAGAGATATCACCTTCATCAAAGTGTTGGAGAGGGTGTACCTCGATAGTGGATGAGTAGGGAATAGGCTTACATAATTCTTCTATAGGAGGTAAATTCTTGACATCTGCAGCTTTAATTCCCTTCTCCTTAAGACATTTCTTAGCTTCCTTCATCACTTCATCATTTAATTCAATAACTCCCCTCTTCTTTGATGTTGGAATAGGCACCGGAATAGATGGTCCAGGTACAATTACTTCAGGTATAGCTTGTTTAGGAGGAGTCCAATCTTCATAATTCTTGCTTATTTTAGCCATTAATTCCTCAGCTTCCTTAGGAGTCCTATTCCTGAAAACACAATCAGCACAACTATCTAGGTATGTCCTAGATTGTTCGGTTAGTCCATTATAAAATATATCAAGAAGCTCATTCTTAGGTAATGAACTTCCAGCCTGTGCATGAATCAAAGCACAAAACCTTGCCCAAGATTCGGCCAATACCTCTTTTTCTCCCTGTTTAAAATCAAAAAGTTCCTGCAAAATAGCATGTCTAGCACTAGGAGGAAAATATTTCTGCAGGAAAGTACTAATCAAGCACTCAGGGCTATCAATAGATCCAGGAGGTAAATTACTAAACCAAGGTTTAGCTTCTCCTTTCAGTGAAAAGGGGAAAATCTTAGCAACAAAGTAAGTACGCATCTTAATATCATCAGAAAACAAGCCACTCATGGTAGAAAGTTCATTCATATGTGCTACCGCACTTTCATTCTTAGTCCCACAAAAAGATTCTTTCTCGACAATAGCTATGTAAGATAGATCGAGAGAGAAATCATAATCTTTATCTGTTATGTTTATGGGAGAAGCAGGAAATTTAGCAATAGGAGACAATTTGGGTCTAATAGTACGCCTCTCAAGGAGACTCTTAGCAACGCTCCTATCATGGGTGTTTTTACATTCTTTAATAAATTCGTCGATCATCTCAACATAACCATCTTCAATATCATAACTCTCACTAGACTCAGGTGAGCTAACAGGTGTGGTAGTGTCTTCATTAGGAGTTTCGGTATTTCCAACTATAGTTCTAGCAATCGTAGCATCTAGGAAAGGACCTAATGAACCACTCTTTTCAAGCACAGTAGAAGCAACATCATAAGTATTAGAAGTTTCAGATTCAGCAGTAGTACCAGTGTGTGTAGCATGTGTATGTGGTGGTGTAACGAGCTTACTTATAACAGATGGTGAATCAAGAGAAGAAGAGGTGTTCAGAACCGTACCTCTTCTTGTAGTGGATGGTAAAATAGGAACCTTGCCATCACGAGACTTACCCATTATGGATGGATACCAGCGAACAATAGAGAATCCAAGTGAACTTGATAAATAAAGCTATGCTCCCCGGCAACCGTGCCAGAAAATAGTCTTGATGACCCACAAGTATAGGGGGTGTATCGCAGTATTTTCGAGGGAAGTGAAACCCAATTTATTGATTCAACACAAGGGGAGCCAAAGAATATTTATAAGCCTTAATAACTGAGTTGTCAATTCAGCTGCACCTGGAAACAATCTTGCTCACAATAGTTTATCAGTAGCAACAGTTTTGTTGTAGGAATAGCAAAGTAACAGCAGCAGTAAAGTAAAGAAAGTAGTAACAAAAGCAGTAAACAGTGGGATTTGAGTGCGGTAGGCATAGGGATGGATTGATAGGCATTGCATGGACACGACAATTCACATAGCAATCAGAACATAGGGCAATTGCAGATAAATAAGATAAAGCATCCAAGTACTAGACAATCCTAGGCATGTGTTCCATATATAGTCATACGTGCTCGCAATGAGAATTTGCACAACATCTTTTGTCCTGCCAGCCCGTTCGCAGCGGGGCCTCTAGGGAACAGGTACTCCTTTTAATAGAGCACCGGAGCAAAGCATTAACACTCCGTGAACACATGTGATCCTCACATCAAAGCCATTCCCTTTCGATTATCCCGAGTTCTATCACTTTAGGGCCATAGGTTCCGGACATCAACGTGTGTATACAACTTGCAGATAAGACCAAAAACAATACTATCATAATGAATCAATAACATGTTCAGATCTGAAATCATGGCACTCGGGCCCTAGTGACAAGCATTAAGCATAACAAGTCGCAACAAAGTCATAAAGCACTAATAAAAGATATTAGGCACCATGCCCTAACAATCTGATGCCATTACATGAACGATCTCATCCAATCCCTACCATCCCCATAGCCTACCGCGGGGGATTACTCACTCATAGATGGGGGAAACATGGATGGTCGATGGAGAAGCGATGGTGATGATCTCCTCCAATTCCCCGTCCCGGCAGGGTGCCAGAACAGAGTTTCTAGTGCTGTTTCGTGGAATCTGGTGGTGGCGGCGGAGCGGAACTCCTTCTGGAAAAACGTCGAACCCCGTGGAGTTTTTAGGTCAGAAGGCTCCTTATAGGCGAAGAGAGAGACTGAGGGCGTGCCTGGGGGGCCCACACCACCCCCTGGCGCGGCCTGGCCTGGCCCGCGCCAGCAGGTGGTGTGGCCACCCCCTGGCTCTTCTCCGTCTCGTATTCTGGATCCTGGAGTCTTCGGGTGAAATAGGATTTTTGGCGTATTTTCCTGGATTTTTCCTGATAGTTGGTTTTCTGCACAAAAAGTAGACACCAAGGCAATTCTGCTGAAAACAGCGTCAGTTTGCATTAGTTGTATCCAAATCACACAAGTATAGAGGAGAAACAATAGAAAAAGTGTTCGGGAAAGTAGATACGTTTTGGACGTATCAGTCATCTTGTAGACATAATACTTGATAGCTGGTGGACATTTGGGATCACAATAATATGTTAGCTAGGAGACATGCATTTCATTCAGATACATCTCGTTTCCAAAGAGGGATTGCTTATGAAGGTCTCTTTCTCCTGTAAAATGGGTCCTGATGCAACACACAAATATTACATTGGGGTCACATGGAATCTTCATATATACCATTAAATGCATAAATTTTGATCTTCTTCATGTATACCTCTAAACAGAGGCTCATGCTCTTTGCTTGATGACATTGTGCTATCACCGCTAGATAACACAATTGCATCATCATTGTTGGTTCCCATCTATTGAATAGATAGAAATTGTTTAATTATCATGGTGTAAAATTCAAAAACAATCTATGGGGAATCTATAAAACTAGAAAATAGAAATAGAAGAACATGGAGGAGGAGCATGTTTGTACTAGTGATGGTAACAAAATTATCACTTGCTTCTATACATGTTGCTAATATGAACAGAACCAAGTACCATGCATATAACATTAAGTTCTAAGAAAAGTTAACCTCCTGAATTTTTCCAAATGAATATACCAATGCTAATACTACATATCAAACAATCATGCGATTTTTCCATAACAATTTCAATATGCAATATAAACTAGGGGTTCACCTAAACTTGCACAAAGAGGGAAATGCTATGGATTTTTCGGATGATATTGAGGGGATTGAGGGAGCATTATCCGGGGATGTGGCTCATGCAACAGACACGACAGAGCTTCCTCACCCTAATGGACGGAGAGAGCGGCGACTACAGGGAGGAGCGGTAGGGAACTCGCGGCGGCTTGGAGGATAGGCATGGGAGGGCGCATATGTACCTGGACAACGTCCCTAAGTCCTCGGAGGCGACGGAGCCTCCCCTGCAGCGGACGGAGAGGGCAGCGGCTGAAAGAACATTTAATGGTTCCGTATATTTTGTGTGTTAGATAACAATACTATGGAATTTTCTCATGTGTGTCAAGTGTGCAAGAATTGTTTCTATGTTTGGGGGACCGGATTATCCGCCCCATCAGGGGCCGGATAATCCGGCCTACCCCATTTGGTTTTGGCAGCCAAGGGACGACGCTCTGTTTGAGGCTGGATTTTCTCCACGGAAAATCCGAACAGGGGCGGTTTTTCTTCCCCTGGCCGGATAATCCAGCCCTCGCATGGGGCCGGATAATACGCCCCCCCAGAAGATGACCAAAGGGAGCCAAGGAGCGACGCTCTAATTAAGGTCGGATTTTCTCCCCGGAAAATCCGAACAGGGGAGGTTTTTCTTCCCCTAGCCGGATAATCCGGCCCTCGCATGGGGGTGGATAATCCGCCCCCCAGAAGATGACTAAAGGGAGCCAAGGCGCGACGCTCAATATAGGGGCGGATTATCTGCCCTATAATCCGAGTCTGGGGCAGAGTTTTCCCCAGACCGGATAATCCGACCCTCACTTGGGCCGGATAATCCACCCCCCAAAGGCTCCAACAGCTTGGTTTAGGAAGGGATATAAATATCCCTTCTTCCCCAACGAGCAGAACTCTTGATTCACTCAAAATTGTTCAGGCCCTTTGCAAGAGCTCCCATTCTAGATCTCCCATTTCAACCACCCGAAGGATTCGATCTTTGGGGGAATTGAAGGAGGAGAGAATCGCCATCGTCATCACGAATCAAGCACATCAACTCCTCTCCATTCATTTGGAGAAATCCCTAATCTAGTTTTCTTGTCAATATCTAGATCTTGTTCTCTGTTATTGATAACTTGTTCTTGTGGCAAACTGTTGTCATTACGGGAGCCTCCAAGTTGATTGTTGAGTTGTGCCCCACTAGTTGTGTAAAGGCACCGATACCCACCTTGAAGGGTTTCCAATAGTGGAAAGGTGGATCAGGCCTTTGGTGGCGGGATCCATCGGAGAATAGGGTGAGGCCTATTGTGGCGTGGTGGTCTGAGTACCACCCACCCCTCCAACACAGACGTACTTCCCTTAACAAGGAAGGAACTGCGGTAAAACAAAGCTTGTTTCTCCGCGTGCTTCACTATAGTTCACTCGTTCCTCGTCCACTCGCCCTTTACTCGCTAGTAGATAGGTTTGCATATAGGGTAATTCCACCTAATAGTTTATCTAGAATATTTACCCTTTGTGTTAAGCCTAAAATTGAAAAAGCATTAAAATTTGAAGTAGCACCTATTCACGCCCCCTATAGGTGCCCATACGATCCATTTCAATTGGTATCAGAGCGCCGGCTCTTTATTCGGGCTTAACCGCCTAAGAGAAGTATGGGTACCAAGGGGGATGGGAATGAGGCTGTGGATAAGGTCACAATGGATGACCTCAAGACGTTGGAAACAACCTTGTTGAAATCCTTTGAGGCTAAGATGGAGGAGATGAATCAAATGATTGCTCGTCTCACATCATCCATAGCCCCATCTCCATCCTGCTCTGAGGCCGCCACACCATTGTCCAAGGAAAAGGCTAATACGGGATCCAAGGATGATGATGTGGTAGGTGAAAAACTTAATGGTTCCACCTCCAAGAAGGGAAGTGGTAAGGATGAATATAGTGAGGTTCATCACGTATATTCCCCCGACCCACCTATCCCTCATCCTCATATAAACAATAGGGGTGATCCACCCAAGCTTACTGCATCCTCTTTTAATCAATGGAAATTCTTAATGAAGTCTCATGTTTGCAGCGCTTCTATTGAACTTTGGAGGATTATTGAAGAGGGTCTTCATATTGCAGATCATACCAACCTGACAAGAAGAGAAGTTGTGGACAACCAATTGAATGCCACGGCTCTCCACATGATACAGCTCGGTGTGGGTCCCAAGGACATGCCCCACATTGAACATCTCAACACAGCTAAAGAAGCTTGGGATGCCCTCACCGATCTATTTATTAGGAATGAAAGCATGAGAAGGAATAGGCATGATGCCCTGAGTAATGAAGCCGAAGGATTCTACATGTTGGATGGTGAAAACCATGAAGACATGTATAGAAGACTCAAGGGCATTGCAACAACTTTTAGAAAGTATGGAGCCACTCACATCGATGATGCGTGGATAAAAAGAAAATATGTGACTGCTTTAATGCCTTTCGAGCCAATGGACTTGAAGAGCTTGCAAGGTAGACACAGCTACCATCAAATGACATCCAATGAAGTCATGCAAGAAATGGCGTCATTCAAAGTTGCTGCAAAGAGCGCTAAAGATGCTCGTGCCCGTGCCATTGGAATGGAAAAGGGGGTCAATGGTGCTCTAAAGGCTAATGTTGTTGAGCAAGATGAGGATGAAAGAGCTTTTGAGGGGGGCTCCATGGACTGCCCCGATGAAGTCAAGCTTGCTCTTGGTGAGTGCATGGCGTTTTATGCAAGGAACTTATGGAAGGATCCTGCCAAGGCCAAGTCAGAACTCGAGCACAAGAATGGGTCAAGTGGAAGAAGAGAAAGTGCCCCAAAACTAAAAACATGCTACAATTGTGGAGATAGGCTGCACTTCGTAGCCAAGTGTCCATATCAAAATAGAGAAGACAATGGTGACAGGCTCATTCTTAAATAAAAATCCAAGGCGCCTAAGAAGAAGCCATTTATCAAAAAGAATGGCCCTTACAAGAAGCAACCCAAGATCGTCTTGGTGGCAGAAGAAGAATACTCCTCTGCAAGTGAAGATGAAGAGGATGAAGATAGTTCTCGCGAGGTGGCTGCTATAGCCACCAAATCGACTCCATCATCTCTCTTCGACTCGCCAAACGAGAACGTCATCAACAACAACGTCACTTGCCTCATGGCAAGAGGGTCCGAGGGCTATGCTTCCGGTGGTTCTAAATGGGTACTCGATAGCGGATGCACGAGTCACATGACCGGAAGCAAGGAGATCATCACGGAGATGTGGCCAAATCATGATCATATAACTGTCTCCTATGGTGACAAGTCAAAATCTGAGGTATTGGGTCTCGGCAAAGTCATGGCGGCTCATGATATCTCTCTCGTGGACGTCATGCTTGTTGAGACCCTCGGGTACAATTTACTTTCAGTTTGTGCCCTTAGTAAGATGGGCTTTGCAGTTTTTATTGATGCTGATTTGGTGGTACTCTTGTGGAGCAAGTCTCTAAAAGTCGCTTTCGTGGGATATGTCGAAAATGACTTGTACGTGGTGGACTTTTCGGGGAAAACCACTACAGGTCCGATGTGTCTTTTCGGAAAGTCTGACGCGGGTTGGTTATGGCATCGCCGACTAGCCCACGTCAATATGAGAACTTTGCAAAGTCTCCACAAGGGTGGCCACATCCTTGGACTAAAAGAAAATGTCTCCTTTGCCAAATATTGCGTTTGCAGGGCTTGTGTTGAAGGGAAAATGCACGACTCTCCTCATCGAAGGAAGACTATTATCTCATCAAAAAGGATCAGAGCTCCTTCATGTGGACCTCTTCGGACCTCCATCTCATGCAAGCCTCGGTGGGAAGAAGTATTGTCTTGTGATCGTTGATGATTACTCAAGATACACTTGGGTTTATTTCTTCAAGTTGAAGAGTGAAACTCAACAAACGGTCATCGACTTCGCCAACGAGGTTCAATGTCAACACAACGTCCCTTATCTGGATATAAGAAGTGATAACGGCTCTAAGTTCAAGAACTACACATTAAATGAGTTCCTAAGTGAAGAGGGGATCAGACATCAATATTCCGCTGCATACACCCCTCAACAAAATGCTGTAGCCAAGAGGAAGAATCAGACTCTAATGGATATGGCAAGGTCAATGCTAGCCGAATTCAAGTCTCCATATAACTTTTGGGCTGAAGCAATCTCAACGGCTTGTCATTCATCCAACAGGTTATACCTCCATAAAATATTGGACAAGACTCCAGATGAAATACTTACCGGTAACAACCCAAACATCTCATACTTTCGGGTATTCGGGTGTAAGTGTTTCTTTCTCATCAAGGGAGTTCATTTATCCAAATTTGAGTCTAAGGCTTTGGAAGGTATTTTTGTTGGTTATGGTGCCGAATCCCACACTTATAGAGTCTACAATAAGCTCTCTAGAACTGTTGTAGAATCTTGTAGTGTGGTGTTCGAAGAAAATGACGGCTCCCGTGTGGGGCAAGTTGATGTTTGTGATGTAGATGTTGAAATACCCCAAGATGCCATAAGAAGAATGGGCGTGGGATTTTTCCGCCCCATTGAGGAACCCCTTGTGGCGGATCGAGAAGGACAATGCTCTACTCATGTAGAGCCCTCATCTACACATACTCAACATGTTCCAACCACGGGAGTAACTTCTACACCATCTCCATCAATTGCTCAAGGTCAAGATGTTCCAGAAAGCTCCAGGCCGGATTTTCCGGTTGACACCGGATTATCCGGCCACCTCTCTCCTGACGACCAAACTGCTCCTGGTATTGAAGAAATCGCTGCAAGCTCCAGGCCGGATTTTCTGGCTGACCCCGGATTATCCGACCCCTCGCCAGTTCAAGCAAGTCCCAGGCAGCCTGATGAAGTCGCAACAAGTTTTCCTAGGCCGGATTATCCGGCCTCACCATTGGCTGGATTATCCGGCCCTAAAATAGCAGATGTTCAGCAGCCTCCTGTTAGGGCTACTAAGCCATGATGTCTACGCACTTCTATTCTTGTAGATAGTTGTTGGGCCTCCAAGTGTAGAGGTTTGTAGAACAGCATCAACTTTTCCCTTAAGTGGATCACCCAAGGTTTATCGAACTCAGGGAGGAAGTGGTCAAAGGTATTCCCTCTCAAGCAACCCTGCAATCAAGATACAAGAAGTCTCTTGTGTCCCCAATACACCCAATACACTTGTCGGGTGTATAGGTGCACTAGTTCGGCGAAGAGATAGTGAAATACAAGTGGTATGGATAATTATAAGTGGTAACGGTGATAGAAAATAACTTAATGGCGTGGAAAAGACTAAAGGAAAACTTAAATAAAGATGGAAGCAAGCAAACATGTAACAGATCTAGTAGCAAATGGTGTATCAATGCTTAGAAACAAGGCCTAGGGATCATACTTTCACTAGTGAACACTCTCATATAAATATCTTCTCTTTATGATACTACTCTTAACTACTCTCCGGTTGGACACTCTAATCGATGGTAGGGCTATAACAGCACACGTCAAAGTTCATCTTTCCCATGTAGATAACCCCACACTGTCGCCTTGAGTACTAGATGAGTCCAACAAACACCACAATTTCATAGAAACATCCAACTCCAAATATAACTCATAAGAAGTATTTGTAATCTCTAGCCTAAGTGCCACCATGGTGAGCACGCTGTCACTTTCACACACATGGGGAGAGCAGAGATCTAATAAAGCACTTGAGTAGCAAGGTAGCTCTACTTGATTACAAAGATCATGATCTCAATAAGATCATGCATAGAGAGAGATGAACACATAGCTACCGGTAGAACCCTTAGCCTTGAGAGAGAACTACTCCCTCCTCATCATGGGAATCAGCAATGGTGATGATGATGGTGGTGGAGATCGATGGAGATGGCTCCGGGGGCACTTCCCCGTCCCGGCAGGGTGCCGGAACAGAGACTTTCTATCCCCCGAATCTCCACTTTGGTGGCGGTGGCGCTGCGGTACTTTTTGTGGCTAGAGGCTTTTCTTTTAGGGTTTATGCATCGGGAGGCTTCTTATAGGTGAAGAGGCAAGGTCGGTGGGAAGCCAGGGGGGCCCACACCATGCCCTGGCGCGGCCTGGTGGGATCTGAGCCATGGGGTGGTGTGGCCACCCTGTGGCCCCTCTCCAACTCTCCTTATGGCTCCGTGAGTCTTCCGGTAAAATATCAACTTTGGCTTTTGTCCGGTCCAATTCCGAGAATATTGATTTTCTGACTTTCTGGAACCAAAAACAGCAGAAAACAGGCAACTGGCACTATGGCATCTTGTTAATAGGTTAGTCCAAGAAATCATATGAAAAGTTCTCCAAAGTGTGGACAAAACATAAGAAAGTAGATAAAACTAAGCATGGAACATCAAAAATTATAGATACATTTGCAATGTATCAACATCCCCAAGCTTAACCCCTGCTCGTCCTCGAGTAGGTAAGTGATAAAAAGAAAGAATATTTTTTGAGGTGACATGCACCATCAAAGACTTGATCAAAGTATTTGTAAGACATTCAAAGCTGGGACCATAGTACTTCAATCATAACATGAAAGACAAAGTTCTAGCAATAAGCAAAAAACTATGATGCAACATGAAAAGGCATAAACAAAAGATTCATGAATAACAATGCTTTGCAATACGTTTGTTTGTTTCACATAAAGAAGCAATATCAAGCTATGCATCAATGAACTAGTCTTGGGACAATGCACATAGAACTAAGAATGGCCACTATGCTCTCAAAGTAGGTGCATAAAGATAGAAGGTGGAGACTCAATATAATGGTGGAAGAAAGGCCTTCATGGAAGGAAGTAGAGACTCAAGTTTCATAAAGAGCTTCCACAAATTATGGTACTTACTAGCTTTCAGCTCTCATTGCCCCTATCATAAGCATCTTGAAGATTAAGGTTAAAGTGACACAACTAAGAGGATATGCTTGACAAGTTATAATCCGAAATCTCATGCCCCTTACTTACGAAGACCGAACCTCATGCTACTCAACTTTAGTCACAAGTAAGCTCTTGTCATTGTAAATACATATGTATCATAGAGAACCGCCAACGGGGTACCCCTTGCCCGATGATACAGAAGAATCCCAATATCAAAATGACAAGGCAAGCAGACAATGAGCATCTTAGCAATCTTCTTATTTACCATGGGAAAATGGTGATTTTTTGCTCTCTTTCCTCTTTTCTCATATCTTTTTTTTCTTTTTTCTCAATCTCTGACTTTCTTTTTTATAAGAAGAATGCTTCATAGACAGCTCATTATGGTTACGCTGCAGGTTTCCACCATGTCAGCATGGATTAGACCAGCGGCCCAGGTGTTTCTCTAACACACACATGGGCTTGTTCGTCTGCGGTACCAAAGTTGGCAGGCCAGCGCATGGCGGTACCTAAGTTGCCTGAAATTACCGCGTTTCGAAAAGTTGGGTCGCCAACTACTGAGAGGGGCCATTTCGAGGCAAACTCATCTCACCCCTGCCAAATACAAACATTCCATTAAACCGCCCCGTGAAGTAGACGGTCGGGACCCACATGTCGGTTATCTGTCTGTGATGCGGGCGCCAACGCGGCAACCTCTTATGCAAATCGAGCAGCTAAGTGGATTGGATGCGTTGACCAATTTCACAAATCCATTCCCAACTTTCCCCTAGCACCGGCGGTGTCACAATCCACCCTCTAGGCAGGACGATCCCTTCGGACATTTGACTTCCGGGGCCAAGTTGCTACGCCCAGTTGCTGCGCCTTGTCGTTGATACCGAGATCCGATGGCACATGCCGTAGCCACTGTTGCGAGGCTCTAGCCCGCCTCCGCCACCGACGAGCTGAGCAGTTCGTAGGATGGCAGATCCTACTATCAAGGAAGAAGAAGTTCTGCCTACAAGCAGGTGAGCTACCCTTCTCTTTGCTATTCGCACTAATTACAACTACTAGCTGGCTACTGAACCTCAAATTGTTCGTTAGCCCAACGCTGACAAACATATTTTGTCCATAGTTTTCTGTCAAGTGGGATCTGCGCGGACCCCCTTACCTAGTTACGGTAGTCCTCTACAGGTACGACTCCAAGGGCAAGTGGTATGGAAGCCATTGTTTCACGATGGAAGAAGCGCCTGCGCAGATCTGCACTATATCTGGTATGGTTGCTGCTCTACAGAATCATGTTGAAGTATGGCCGAAGTAGACTGCAAAGTTCAGCTTCATGGATGAACATGGCATCCATATTCCTATATCGTGTGACAGTCAGCCAATTGGGTTGATGAAAAGGTATGCTTCAGATTGCATGTTTGACCTAAAATGTCATGTACTAGATGTGGAAGCTGCTGCAACTAGGAGTCGCCCTTCTATTCTTGGACAGGGTGGTTGCTCGAATGTAATTAGCTCCTGGTAAGCAAAGGTTCTTGGGGTTCGCATGTTTGTGCTGAATTGTATTTTTGTTTTATTTACTTTGTAGATATTGGGAAGTTATGCAACAGTCTTGTTTCTTTGACAGGAAGCGCCACAAGGTTAGAAACATGACTACCGGGTCAGCCATTTTGCTGCCCGAAGAAATTAAAAACGAGTGGAAAGATGATGCTGGACACGATTCTGGTGCCCATTGTCCCGGCGATGCAGAGTACGTGAAGCTAAGAAAATTGGCACCGAGGAAGAGGAAGAAGGCAGGAAATGAAGAAGCCAGTGGATGTGAAGGCTTGGCACCCAGGCTGCGGAAGAAGGCTGCTGGCAATGAAGATGCATAATAATGTGTTGAACTTGAACCTATATATGTAATTCTGTTAAATTCTGATCGCTCTGTGTGTGGCACATTGCTGGGCGAAACAATCTACCTATGGTCTCTGAGTAAAATGTACCGCGACTTAGGGTTTGGAAACGCTCGAGTTGGTAGTTGAATCCAAAATTGTGATTGTGCCACTGCTATCTGTAAGTGGCATATAAATAAATTATTTAAGCTGGCACACACCACGAAGCAACAACTTATTTCACATGCTGCACAACGACGTGGCAACATAAACAACAATGTTCTCACCGATAATGCCCAGATGAGGAGGAAATGGGTACCACTTTCTAGCCTAATCTTGAGCCCGTATATCTCACTGCCTCTCTGCTCCTGCATCCCCTGCATCTGACGAAGCTCCCGGATCTCCAGTAACTGATTGTACGTGCTTCCACTTATAAATTATGGTGCCATTTGCATGCGGCACAATCCACGTAGATTACGTTTAAACAAACCACTAGTGTCAGAATACACTAGTAGAAAAGGTGTCTTTGGTCCACGGTTACGTTCCCAATCCGGGAGAGAGATCTAAATCGAGGCAGAAATTGATCTAATCACAAATTCTTCCACAAATTAATGCGGGGTCAGAGTAATTTTTTTCCTCCCTGGAATCCAGGACCAATAGTTCAGACCGCTAGGTCAACAAGTACAAATATTACAACTTAAAAAGGCACGGAGCTTAAGCTAAATAGAACTAGTTATCACACATCTCCTTGATCTTCCTAATCTTGGCCCGATGCGCATCTTCCTGCGAGAGCAAGGATCGAATTGTCTACTCCTTCCTTTTAGCATCTTCCTTGCATAACTTCAATTGTTTCTCTGCATTTTTCGTCATGCACTTGTCAATACTCGTAGTTGTGTACTGCAGGACTTTGGCCTGGTGGAGATCGTTCTTTGCTTGAGTCAGCTCTTGGCTTTCGCCTTCAGGGCCAACACCGCGTCCCTCTCCTTCTCGACTTTGATAACCTTGTCTTGCACCCACCTGAGATCGCGCTTATGCTTGGTCATGTCAACTGGTTCCCATAGATTCATCTCAACACTATCAAGAAGTGAGCTGAATACGGATTCTTTCAACTCGACAGTCATTTCCCATAGTTTGTCCAGCGTTTTCCGCATCGATTTGGGCCACTCTGGATCTACCCATTTGACAACACCGCAACTTCCACCTTGCATCATTGCATGATGTCCTTGACACCATAGAAACCTCCTGCCTGCGTTTCGTCCTTCGAAGGCTACAAATTTAGCGGGCACATATCCATGTTTACATACTAGAGGACTATCTTCATCCTCTAAGTCGTGATAGTCGGAGTCATACATCGTCTGGTTGGCCTAACACATCATACACGCATGAGTAAACAGATTAGATCTAGCTCAAAAAATAAATAACTGGCCACAGATGATAGAAATAGAGATGAGACGACTCACATTGAAATCACCGTCTCTGTCGTCACAACGCGTTTCCTCGCTTTCTCCCCTTGAACCCATGGCGAGAGGGGTGGGGGGGGGGGGGTGGCTGCCGGAGAGGGGATTGGGATGGAGGCGCCATCGGCTAGCGGCTACGGCAGGATGGGAGTGAAGTGGGGAAAGTGGCTTCGAGGGTAAGGAAGAGAAGTACGGGGAGGAAGAGAAGTAATGGGGACGTGACACTGGGATGTGGCCCACTGAACTCGTGAGACATGACACTCGAAACATGGGAGCACCCGGAGTTGCCAGTTTGTCCAAAGCAAGCGTGGCCAATCATGCCGCAGAATAGCCTACTCGCGGATCGCTCTCACGAAGAACATCCCAATTGTCCAAGCGCCCCAATCGAACGGTATGTAACAATCATCAAGCAGAACAACTGTGTTAGGGCGTGCCTTCTAGAAGACTCGGTCTAACGGCTACCCATGAAATGACAATGGGTGTGGTTCATGAAAAGAACAGACATGCAATGACAGTGGCAGTGATTCATGAAAAGAACAGACATGCAATGACACTGGTGGATCCTTATGTGGTTTGTTTAGAAGAACACACATGCAATGACACTGGGTGTGGTTCATGAGAAGAACACACACGCAATGACACTGGTGGATCCTTATGTGGTTTGTTTAGAGGAACAGACATTCAATGACACCCGTGGATCCACATGTGGTTTATGGAAGTAAAAGACATGCAATGACACTGGTAGATCCTTATGTGGTTCATGAAAAGAACAGACATGCAGTGAAGCTGGGTGTGGTTTGTGAATAGAACAGACATGCACTAACACTGGCTGTGGTTCATGAAAAGAACAGACATGCAATGACACTGGTGGGCCCATCCTTATGTGGTTCATGAGAAGAACAGACAGGCAATGACACTGGTGGATCCTTATGTGGTTTGTTTAGAAGAACACACATGCAATGACACCGGTGGATCCGCATGTGGTTTATTGAAGTAAAAGACATGCAATGACACTGGTAGACCCTTATGTGGTTCATGAAAAGAACAGACATGCAGTGAAACTGGGTGTGGTTCATGAATAGAACAGACATGCACTGACACTAGGTGTGGTTCATGAAAAGAACAGACATGCAATGACACTGGTGGGCCCATCCTTATGTGGTTCATGAAAAGAACAAACATGGAATGACACTGGTGGATCCTTATGTGGTTTGTTTAGAAGAACACACATGCAATGACACTGGTGGATCCACATGTGGTTTATGGAAGTAAAAGACATGCAATGACACTGGTAGATCCTTATGTGGTTCATGAAAAGAATAGACATGTACTGAAACTGGGTGTGGTTCATGAATAGAACAGACATGCACTGACACTGGGTGTGGTTCATGAAAAGAACAGACATGCAATGACAATGGTGGGCCCATCCTTATGTGGTTCATGAAAAGAACAGACATGCAATGACACTGGTGGATCCTTATGTTGTTTGTTTAGAAGAACAAACATGCAATGATACTGGGTGTGGTTCATGAAAAGAACACACACGCAATGACACTAGTGGATCCTTATGTGGTTTGTTTAAAGGAACAGACATGCAATGACACCGGTGGATCTACGTGTGGTTCATCAGAAGAACACACATCCAATGACTCTGGTAGATCCTTATGTGGTTCATGAAAAGAACTGACATGCAGTGACACTGGGTGTGGTTCATGAAAAGAACATACATGCACTGACACTAGGAGTGGTTCATGAAAAGAACAGACATGCATTGACACTGGTGGATCCCTATGTGGTTTATGGAAGGAATAGACATGCAATCACACCAGTGGATCCACATGTGGTTTATGGAAGTAACACACATGCAATGACACTGGGTGTGGTTCATGAAAAGAACAGACATTCAATGACACTGGTAGATCCATATGTGGTTCATGAAAAGAACAAACATGCAATGACACTGGTGGATCCTTATGTGGTTTGTTTAGAGGAACAAACATGCAATGACTCTACCCATGGTTCATGAAAAGAACAGACATGCAATGACTCCAGCCGTGGTTCATGAAAAGAACAGACATGCAATGACACTGGTGGATCCTTATGTGGTTTATGGAAGGAACATACATGCAATCACACCGGTGGATCCATATGTGGTTTATGGAAGTAACACACGTGCAATGACACTTGGTGTGGTTCATGAAAAGAACAGACATGCAATGACACTAGTAGATCCTTATGTGGTTCATGAGAAGAACACACACGCAATGACACTGGTGGATTCTTATGTGGTTTGTTTAGAGGAACAGACATGCAATGATACCGGTGGATCCAAATGTTGTTTATGCAAGTAAAATACATGCAATGACACTGGTAGATCCTTCTATGGTTAATGAAAAGAACAGTCATGAAGTGAAACTGGGTGTGGTTCATGAATATAACAGACATGCACTGACACTGGGTGTGGTTCATGAAAAGAACATACATGCAATGACACTGGTGGGCCCATCCTTATGTGGTTTATGAAAAGAACAGACATGCAGTGACACTGGTGGATCCTTATGTGGTTTGTCTAGAGGAACAGACATGCAATGACACCGGTGGATCCACATATGGTTTATGGAAGTAACACACGTGCAATGACACTGGATGTGGTTCACGAAAAGAACAGACATGCAATGAGACTGGTAGATCCTTATGTGGTTCATGAAAAGAACAAACATGCAATGACACTGGTGGATCCTTATGTGGTTTGTTTAGAGGAACAGACATGCAATGACTCTAGCCGTGGTTCATGAAAAGAACAGACATGCAATGACATCGGGTGTGGTTCATGAAAAGAACATACATGCAATGACTTATGCGGTTTGTTTAGAATAACACACATGCAATGACACTGGGTGTGGTTCATGAAAAGAACATAGAGGCAATGACACTGGTGGATCCTAATGTGGTTTGTTTAGAAGAACACGCATGCAATGACACTGGATGTGGTTCATGAAAAGAACAGACAAACAATGACACTGGTGGATCCTTATGCGGTTTGTTTAGAGGAATAGACATGCAATCACACTAGGTGGATCCATATGTGGTTTATGCAAGTAAAGTACATGCAATGACACTGGCTGTGATTCATGAAAAGAACAGACATGCAATGACACTGGTGGATCCTTATGTGGTTTATGAAAAGAACAGACAGGCAATGACACTGGTGGATCCTTATGTGGTTTGTTTAGAAGAACACACATGCAATGACACTGGGTGTGGTTCATGAGAAGAACATACACGCAATGACACTGGTGGATCCTTATGTGGTTTGTTTAGAGGAACAGACATGCAATGACACCCGTGGATCCACATGTGGTTTATGGAAGTAAAAGACATGCAATGACACTGGTAGATCCTGTTGGAGATATGCCCAAGAGGCAATAATAAAAGTGGTTATTATTATATCTTTGTGTTTATGATGAATGTTTACATCCCATGCTATAATTGTATTATAAGGAAACGCTAGTACATGTGTGTTTTTTAAACGTAAAAGAGTCCCTAGTAAGCCTCTTGTTGAACTAGCTTGTTGATTAATAGATGATCATGGTTTCCTGGTCATGGACATTGGATGTCATTAATAACAAGGTTATATCATTAGGAGAATGATGTGATGGACACACACCCATAGTAAGCGTAGCATAAGATCAAGTCATTAAGTTTGTATTGCTATAAGCTTTTAAATGCATAGTGACCTAATCCTTCGACCATGAGGTTGTGTTAATCACCATCACCGGATGGGTACTTTGATGACATCAAACACCGCTTCTTAACTGGGTGGTCATAAAGGTGTCGTTGGGTATTCTGAAAGTATGTGTTGAAGCGCATGGACCAAGATTGGGATTTGTCCATCCATACGACGGATAGATATGCTCTGGGCCCTCTCGGTGGAATGTCATCTAGTTAGCTTGCAAGCATGTGACTAGGTCACAAGGGATGACATATCACGGAACGAGTAAAGAGTACTTGTCAGTAACGAGGTAGAACTAGGTATGGAGATACAGATGATCGAACCTCGGATAAGTAGAGTATCGCGAGACAAAGGGAATTGGTTTCGTATGTAAATGGTTCTATCGATCACGAAGTCATCGTTGAGTATGTGGGAGCCGTTATGGATCTCCAGATCCCGCTGATGGTTATTGATCAGAGAGGTGTCTTCGTCATGTCTACATATTCACGAACCGTAGGGTGACACACTTAAGGTTCGAAGTTGTTTTAAGTAGATATTGAATGTGCGTTGGAGACCGAATGTTGTTCGAAGTCTCGGATTGGATCCGGGACATCACGAGGAGATCCGGAATTGTCCGGGGAATAAGATTCATATAATAGGAATCATTTTCTAAGTTAGGAAATGTTCCGGAGTGTTTATATGGGGATTCTAGAAGGTTTCGGAATGTTCCGGAAGGTTCTAGAAGATATTTTGGAGTTTATTTGAAAACCAAGATAAGATAAGGGAAATTTAAAGAGGAGACTTAGGGGGGAGGACTCCTCCCCCACCTCCTTGGTGCGCCGGCCCTAAGGGGTGGGCCTAGGGGTGGGAACCCTAGGCCACACCCCTCCCTCTATATATAGAGGGGTGGAGGCGCCACCCCCTGGATCCTCCACTCTTGCCCCTTAGCCGCCTCTCTCCTCCTCCTTCCTTCTACTCAGGCTTAGGCGAAGCCCTGCAGAATTCTCTACTCCACCACCACCACCACGCCGTCGTGCTGCTGGGATTCCGTGGAGAAGATCTACTACCTCCACTGCTCGCTGGAACGATGAGAGGAAGGTCTGCTTCGACTCCGCACGTGTAACCGACTGCGGAAGCACTGCCGGAACGCGGCGCCGGAAGGATCGTCCACTCGATCTTGAGATCGGCAAGTGATCGACTACATCAACCACGAGATCCAATCTCATAACGCTTTGGATCTACAAGGGTTAGTACAGATCTATGTCGTTGCACATGTCTAATAGATTAGATCTTGGCTTTTATCTAGATTAGATCTAGGATTTGTTCGTTCTTGCGGTAGAAATTTTTTGTTTTCCATGCTACGAACCCATCAGTGGTATCAGAGCCGTGTCTATGCGTAGATCTGTTGCACGAGTAGAACACAATGGTTTTGTGGGCGTTGGTGCTCATGCCGTCTTTTGCTTTGTGTACTTTGCATCTTGCGGCATGGTGGGATGAAGCGGCTCGGGCTAACCTTACATGTCATCGCACATGAGACTTGCTCCACGCTTGACGTGTAACTTGCTTTGCACAAGTGGCTTTGCGGGTGTCTACTCTCCCACCATAGTATAGATCTAATTTACACTTTGCACTTGATAGCACTTGTATCAACATTGTGGTTCAGTTTCGTAGGTAAGATCCGTTCTTATTCGAAAGCCCCAAACCACGTAAAACATGCAAAGAAAATTAGAGGCATCGAACTTGTTTTTGCAGGGGTTATGTGATGTGATATGGCCATCATGTGATTGTGATTATATTTGATGTATGCAATTATCCTTGTTGTAATATGGCAACCGGCAGGAGCCTAATGGTTGTCTTTAATTCTGTTAAGACCTGCATGTCTATTCATCTTGTAATAGCTTTATACCAAGTAGTTGTAATAGTTGCTAGTGATGATGAACAACCATGAAGCGGCACCACTGACCTTGACGCAATGCTGGTGATGATGGAGATCATGTTCGTGCTTTGGAGATGGAGATCAAAGGCGCAAGAAGAAAGGGCCATATCATATCACACTAATTATGAATTGCCTGTGATGTTAAGCCTTTATGCATCTTGTATTGCTTAGATCGCGACGGTAGCATTATAAGATGTTCCCTCTCACTAAATATCAAGTAATAAAGTGTTCACCCTTAGTTGGCACCGTTGCTAAGACTCGTCGTTTCGAAGCATCTCGTGATGATCGGATGTGATAGATTCTACGTGTGCATACAACGAGTGCAAGCCAGATTTGCACATGCGGAAACTAAGGTTAACCTTGACGAGCCTAGCATGTACAGACATGGTCTCGGAACACGGAATACCGAAAGGTAGAGCATGAGTCATATAAATGATATGATGAACATGAAGATTGTTCGCCGATGAAACTACATCTTCTCTCGTGAAGATCGGACTTGGTGTAGTGGACTTGGTTCGTGTAATCACTAAGCCAATGTGAGGGATTTTTTTTGAGTGGGAGTTCACCTAGTTAATTTAAGAATTAAATTTGAACTCAATTTATCATAAACTTAGTCTAAACTACTTGCAAATTTGTTGTAGATTATGGCGACCCCCTCCATCAATTTCAATGCGTTCCTAGAGAAGGAAAAGCTTAAGAACAATGGAAGCAATTTCACGGACTGGTTCCGTGGACTGAAGATCGTCCTCAGGGCTGGTCAGTTGACCTATGTGCTTGAAGCACCGCTAGGTGACCCACCTGTAGAAGATGCCACCGATGACGTAAAGAATATTTACGCCACTCGGAAAAATCATTACTCCACAGTTCAGTGTGCCATCCTGTACGGTTTAGAAGCGGAGCTTCAGAAGTGCTTTGAGCACCATGACCCGTTCGAGATCATTAAGGAGCTCAGGCTGATTTTTGAGACTCGCGCGGCCATGGAGAGCTATGAGGCCTCCGAAAAGTTCTTTAACTGTAAGATGCAAGAGGGAAGCTCCGTTAGCGAGCACGTGCTCACCATGTCTGGGTACGCAAACAAGCTCCAAGAGTTGGGTATATCGATTCCGAATGAGTTAGGGATTCACCGTCTCCTCCAATCACTGCCACCGAGTTATAAGAACTTTGTGATGAACTACAATATGCGCTGCATGAACAAGACGTTGCCTGAACTATCGTCCATGCTGAAAACTGCTAAAGTGGAGATCAAGAAGGAGCACCAAGTGTTGATGGTCAATAAGACCACCAATTTCAAGAGACAGGGCAAGCCTAAGAACAAGGGCAACTTCAAGAAGGACGGCAAGAAAGCTGCCGCACCTGCTAAGAAGCCCAAGGCTGGTCCCAAGCCTGAAACTGAATGCTTCTACTGCAAGGGTGCTGGTCACTGGAAGCGTAACTGCCCCAAGTACCTGGCGGATCTGAAGAACGACAACATCAAGAAGAAAGCTATATTCAATATACATGTTATTGATGTGTATCTTACTAGTAATCGTAGTAGTGCCTGGGTATTTGATACTGGTTCGGTTGCTCATATTTGTAACTCGAAACAGGAGCTGCGGAATAAATGAAGACTGGCGAGAGACGAGGTGACGATGCGCGTTGGAAATGGCTCCAAGGTTGATGTGATCGCCGTCAGCACGCTCCCTCTACATCTACCTTCGGGATTAGTTTTAAATTTGAATAATTGTTATTTGGTGCTTGCGTTAAGCATGAACATTATATCTGGATCTTGTTTATTGCGAGACGGTTACTCTTTTAAGTCCGAGAATAAAGGTTGTTCGATTTATATGAGTAATATCTTTTATGGTAATGCACCTGAGATGAATGGTTTATTCTTACTGAATCTTGATAGTAGTGATACACATGTTCACAACATAGAAGCTAAACGAACAAAATTGAATGATAATTCTACATACATGTGGCACTGTCGTCTTGGTCACATTGGAGTGAAGCGTATGAAGAAACTCCATTCTGATGGACTTCTTGAGTCACTTGATTTTGAATCACTTGAAAGATGTGAAGCATGTCTAATGGGAAAAATCACTAAGAATCCATTCTCTGGAATAATGGAGTGAGCTACAGACTTATTGGAAATAATACATACCGATGTGTGCGATCCAATGAGTGTAGCATCGCGTGGTGGATATCATTATGTTCTCACTTTCACGGATGACTTAAGTAGATATGGGTATGTCTACTTTATGAAACATAAGTCCGAAACTTTCGAGAAGTTGTAGGAATTTCAAAGTTGTTTTAAGTAGATATTGAATGTGCGTTGGAGACCGAATGTTGTTCGAAGTCTCGGATTGGATCCGGGACATCACGAGGAGATCCGGAATTGTCCGGGGAATAAGATTCATATAATGGGAATCATTTTCTAAGTTAGGAAATGTTCGGGAGTGTTTGTATGGGGATTCTAGAAGGTTTCGGAATGTTCCGGAAGGTTCTAGAAGATATTTTGGAGTTTATTTGAAAACCAAGATAAGATAAGATAAGATAAGGGAAATTTAAAGAGGAGACTTGGGGGGGAGGACTCCTCCCCCCACCTCCTTGGTGCGCCGACCCTAAGGGGTGGGCCTAGGGGTGGGAACCCTAGGCCGCACCCCTCCCTCTATATATAGAGGGGTGGAGGCGCCCCCCCTGGATCCTCCACTCTTGCCCCTTAGCCGCCTCTCTCCTCCTCCTTCCTTCTACTCAGGCTTAGGCGAAGCCCTGCAGAATTCTCTACTCCACCACCACCACCACGCCGTCGTGCTGCTGGGATTCCGTGGAGAAGATCTACTACCTCCGCTGCTCACTGGAACAAGGAGAGGAAGGTCTGCTTCGACTCCGCACGTGTGACCGACTGCGGAAGCGCTGCCGGAATGCGGCGCCGGAAGGATCGTCCACTCGATCTTGAGATCGGCAAGTGATCGACTACATCAACCACGAGATCCAATCTCGTAACGCTTTGGATCTACAAGGGTTAGTATAGATCTATCTCGTTGCAGATGTCTAATAGATTAGATCTTGGCTTTTATCTAGATTAGATCTAGGTTTTGTTCGTTCTTGCGATAGAATTTTTTTGTTTTCGATGCTACGAACACATCAGATCCTTATGTGGTTCATGAAAAGAACAGACATGCAGTGAAACTGGGTGTGGTTCATGAATAGACCAGACATGCACTGACACTGGGTATGGTTCATGAAAAGAACATACATGCAATGACACTGGTGGGCCCATCCTAATGTGGTTCATGAGAAGAACACACACGCAATGACACTGGTGGAACCCTATGTGGTTTGTTTAGAGGAACACACATGCAATGACACCGGTGGATCCACATGTGGTTTATGGAAGTAAAAGACATGCAATGACACTGGTAGATCCTTATGTGGTTCATGAAAAGA
The DNA here is from genome assembly GCA_910589775.1 of Avena eriantha. NCBI lineage: Eukaryota > Viridiplantae > Streptophyta > Magnoliopsida > Poales > Poaceae > Avena > Avena eriantha. The sequence goes on along the minus strand of OU342744.1, from coordinate 53,864,380 downwards.
ACAGACATGCAGTGAAACTAGGTGTGGTTCATGAATAGAACAGACATGCACTAACACTGGGTGTGGTTCATGAAAAGAACAGACATGCAATGACACAGGTGGGCCCATCCTTATGTGGTTCATGAAAATAACAAACATGCAATGACACTGGTGGATCCTTATGTGGTTTGTTTAGAGGAACAGACATGCAATGACACCGGTGGATCCACATGTGGTTTATGGAAGTAAAAGACATGCAATGACACTGGTAGATCCTTTTGTGGTTTATGAAAAGAATAGACATGCACTGAAACTGGGTGTGGGTCATGAATAGAACAGACATGCACTGACACTGGGTGTGGTTCATGAAAAGAACAGAGATGCAATGACACTGGTGGGCCCATCCTTATGTGGTTAATGGAAAGAACAGACATGCAATGCCACTGGTGGATCCTTATGTGGTTTGTTTAGAAGAACACACATGCAATGACACTGGTGGATCCACATGTGGTTTATGGAAGTAAAAGACATGCAATGACACTGGTAGATCCTTATGTGGTTCATGAAAAGAACAGACATGCAGTGAAACTAGGTGTGGTTCATGAATAGAACAGACATGCACTAACACTAGGTGTGGTTCATGAAAAGAATAGACACGCAATGACACTGGTGGGCCCATCCTTATGTGGTTCATGAAAAGAACAGACATGCAATGACACTGGTGGATCCTTATGTGGTTTGTGTAGAAGAACAAACATGCAATGACACTGGGTGTGGTTCATGAAAAGAACACACACGCAATGAAACTGGTGGATCCTTATGTGGTTTGTTTAGAGGAATAGAAATGCAATGACACCGGTGGATCCACATGTGATTTATGGAACTAAAAGACATGCAATGACACTGGTAGATCCTTATGTGGTTCATGAATAGAACAGACATGCACTGACACTGGGTGTGGTTCATGAAAAGAACAGACACACAATGACACTGGTGGGCCCATCCTTATGTGGTTCATGAGAAGAACAGACAGGCAATGACATTGGTGGATCCTTATGTGGTTTGTTTAGACGAACATACATGCAATGACACCGGTGGATCCACATGTGGTTTATGGAAGTAACACACATGCAATGACACAGGGTGTGGTTCATGAAAAGAACAGACATGCAATGACATTGGTAGATCCTTATGTGGTTCATGAAAAGAACAAACATGCAATGACACTGGTGGATCCTTATGTGGTTTGTTTAGAGGAACTTACATGCAATGACTCTAGCCGTGGTTCCTGAAAAGAACAGACATGCAATGACTCTAGCTGTGGTTCATGAAAAGAACAGACATGCACTGACACTGGTGGATCCTTATGTGGTTGATGGAAGGAACATACATGCAATCACACCGGTGGATCCATATGTGGTTTATGGAAGTAACACATGTGCAGTGACACTAGGTCTGGTTCATGAAAAGAACAGACATGCAATGACACTGGTAGATCCTTATGTGGTTCATGAGAAGAACACACACGCAATGACACTGGTGGATCCTTATGTGGTTTTTTTAGAGGAACATACATGCAATGACACCGGTGGATCCACATGTGGTTTATGGAAATAAGATACATGCAATGACACTGATCCTTCTATGGTTCATGAAAAGAACAAACATGTAGCGAAACTGGGTGTGGTTCATGAATAGAACAGACATGCACTAACACTGGGTGTGGTTCATGAAAAGAACAGACATGCAATGACACTGGTGGGCCCATCCTTATGTGGTTCATGAAAAGAACAGACATGCAGTGACACTGGTGGATCCTTATGTGGTTTGTTAGAGGAACAGACATGCAATGACACCGGTGGATCCACATGTGTTTTATGCAAGTAACACAGATGCAATGACACTAGGTGTGGTTCATGAAAAGAACAGACATGCAATGACACTGGTAGATCCTTATGTGGTTCATGAAAAGAACAGACATGAAGTGAAACTGGGTGTGGGTCATGAATAGAACAGACATGCACTGACATTGGGTGTGGTTCATGAAAAGAACAGAGATGCAATGACACTGGTGGGCCCATCCTTATGTGGTTAATGGAAAGAACAGACATACAATGCCACTGGTGGATCCTTATGTGGTTTGTTTAGAAGAACACACATGCAATGCCACTGGTGGATCCACATGTGGTTTATGGAAATAAAAGACATGCAATGACACTGGTAGATCCTTATGTGGTTCATGAAAAGAATAGACATGCAGTGAAACTAGGTGTGGTTCATGAATAGAACAGACATGCACTGACACTAGGTGTGGTTCATGAAAAGAATAGACATGCAATGACACTGGTGGGCCCATCCTTATGTGGTTCATGAAAAGAACAGACATGCAATGACACTGGTGGATCCTTATGTGGTTTGTGTAGAAGAACACACATGCAATGGCACTGGGTGTGGTTCATGAAAAGAACACACACGCAATGAAACTGGTGGATCCTTATGTGGTTTGTTTAGAGGAATAGACATGCAATGACACCGGTGGATCCACATGTGATTTATGGAAGTAAAAGACATGAATGACACTGGTAGATCCTTATGTGGTTCATGAATAGAACAGACATGCACTGACACTAGGTGTGGTTCACGAAAAGAACAGACACACAATGACACTGGTGGGCCCATCCTTATGTGGTTCATGAGAAGAACAGACAGGCAATGACATTGGTGGATCCTTATGTGGTTTTTTTAGAAGAACATACATGCAATGACACCGGTGGATCCACATGTGGTTTATGGAAGTAACACACATGCAACGACACAGGGTGTGGTTCATGAAAAGAACAGACATGCAATGACATTGGTAGATCCTTATGTGGTTCATGAAAAGAACAAACATGCAATGACACTGGTGGATCCTTATGTGGTTTGTTTAGAGGAACTTACATGCAATGACTCTAGCCGTGGTTCATGAAAAGAACAGACATGCAATGACTCTAGCTGTTGTTCATGAAAAGAAAAGACATGCAGTGACAATGGTGGATCCTTATGTGGTTTATGGAAGGAACATACATGCAATCACACCGGTGGATCCATATGTGGTTTATGGAAGTAACACATGTGCAGTGACACTGGGTGTGGTTCATGAAAAGAACAGACATGCAATGACACTGGTAGATCCTTATCTGGTTCATGAGAAGAACACACACGCAATGACACTGGTGGATCCTTATGTGGTTTTTTTAGAGGAACATACATGCAATGACACCGGTGGATCCACATGTGGTTTATGGAAATAAAATACATGCAATGACACTGATCCTTCTATGGTTCATGAAAAGAACAAACATGTAGCGAAACTGGGTGTGGTTCATGAATAGAACAGACATGCACTGACACTCGGTGTGGTTCATGAAAAGAAAAGACATGCAATGACACTGGTGGGCCCATCCTTATGTGGTTCATGAAAAGAACAGACATGCAGTGACACTGGTGGATCCTTATGTGGTTTGTTAGAGGAACAGACATGCAATGACACCGGTGGATCCACATGTGGTTTATGGAAGTAACACAGATGCAATGACACTGGGTGTGGTTCATGAAAAGAACAGACATGGAATGACACTGGTAGATCCTTATGTGGTTCATGAAAATAACAGACATGCAATGACACTGGTGGATCCTTATTTGGTTTGTTTAGAGGAACAAACATGCAATCACTCTAGCCGTGCTTCATAAAAAGAACAGACATGCAATGAGACCGGGTGTGGTTCATGAAAAGAACAGACATGCAATGACTTATGTGGTTAGTTTAGAATAACACACATGCAATAACACTGGGTGTGGTTCATGAAAAGAACATATAGGCAATGACACTGGTGGATCCTTATGTGGTTTGTTTAGAAGAACACGCATGCAATGACACTGCGTGTGGTTCATGAAAAGAACAGACACGCAATGACACTGGTGGATCCTTATGTGGTTTGTTTAGAGGAATAGACATGCAATCACACTAGGTGGATACATATGTGGTTTATGGAAGTAAAAGACATCAATGACATTGGCTGTGATTCATGAAAAGAACAGACATGCAATGACACTGGTGGGCCCATCCTTATGTGGTTCATGAAAAGAACAGACAGGCAATGACACTGGTGGATCCTTATGTGGTTTGTTTAGAAGAACACACATGCAATGACACTGGTTGTGGTTAATGAGAGGAACACACATGCAATGACACTGGGTGTGGTTAATGAGAAGAACAGACATGCAATGACACTGGTGGATCCTTATGTGGTTTGTTTAGAGGAACACACATGCAATGACACCGATGGATCCACATGTGGTTTATGGAAGTAAAAGACATGCAATGACACTTGTATATCCTTATGTGGTTCATGAAAAGAACAGACATGCAGTGAAACTATGTGTGGTTCATGAATAGAACAGACATGCAATGACACTGGGTGTGGTTCATAAAAAGAACATACATGCAATGACACTGGTGGGCCCATCCTTATGTGGTTCATGAGAAGAACACACATGCAATGACACTGGTGGATCCTTATGTGGTTTGTTTAGAAGAACACACATGCAATGACACTGGGTGTGGTTTATGAGAAGAACACACTTCCAATGAACTCTAGTGGATCTATCTTGGCATAATTTGATGTATTCCACGATGTATTTCATTGTACAAGACATTTTCCATTTTTATACTACTCAGTTTTGCCCTTGTTTTATGTGGTACTACTTAGTTTTGCCCACACCCCTCTCTATCTTTCGTAGAAGCCCAAAACTATGCTCACCCTATCTGCTACTCCCTGATTGGTTGTCACAGTTGTCATGCGGATCGTGCGCACCAACCGTTGATTCTGTGCGATCCAACGATGATCGTTGCACACCTCGTGCCCTTCACAGTACAGCGTGAGACCGCACGGACGGCTCCCTCCACGAGACTTCTACAGGAAGGAACATGATGCCGTCCATCGAAAAAGTTGTCGAGCGGTCATGTCAAGTTTAATCAAGTCTGAAAAGCCTACTACTACTACTACAACTCATGCACAGGGCAACAGGGTTATCGAGTGCACGGTTGTCGACAGGACGCTACAATTTATTGCCACTTGATTTTAATCAGACATATCCCATTTATACTCAACTCTCTCAATCTCACTTCCAACTGGGAAATTGCCGCTAGTAAATTCCATGAGTCAAGGCCCCCCCTCGAGTAGATCTAACGTTGCTAGAAATTAGTTCCGCGCCACTTGCATGCAGTGGAATTGAGGTCTGCCATGAGCGTGTTTTCAGTGCAGCTCTAAAGTGGAGATCGTGGGAAATAAATCCTATGAGACCCGGTCTATTTATAGACCCTGTGTTACACCCGACACGTGTCTGTCTTTTTAATTTTCTAGTCTTTGTTCGTCTGTTAATTAGTCTTTTTTCTAGCCACTATGTATAGAGATGGGTCTATTCTTGAGGAATATAGACCGGGTCTCATAGGATTTTCTTCCGAGATCGTGGCTGTTTCAAAAAAAAAGGGGAACCGAAAAAAAGGGTAGAGATCGTGGTAGCCCCCCGCCCCCACCCCCACCCACCCGCCCACCACACGTGTCCACTTGAGGACTACGAACGGTTCGGTGTTTATAACCCCCCTCGACGTTCTTCTTCCATGATCGTGTCATTTCCCCCTAGTCTGTCTAGTTCCAAGACCCCAATCAACACCTGCCGCGCATGTCGAATCACCCTCGTTTGCACTACATCCTTCCCTTGATGCGCCATGAAGTGTACGCGTGGAGGTGAAGCCAGTTGAAGGCGAAGCATCAGATGGCTCGGTCGTCGCCAAGAAGACAGAGGCGTCTTCTCTGGGCATGAACGCTGCTCGTTGCCGCGCCGTCGAGGGTGCAAACTCATCCATCCCGCCAGTAGCCGTCGCCGCCGAGCAGCAGGTGGTAGCTGTCGCCGCCGAGCAGTAGTTGGTAGCCGTCGCCGCCGAGCAGCAGGTGGTAGCAATCGCCGCCGAGCAGCCAGTAGTAGTAGTCGTCGCGCCGAGCAGCAGGTGGCGGACAACATCATGGTGCCAACGGCAAATCTGGATGGGGGGCAGGCGGCAGGCGGAGGCAATCCGGTGATCTACATCGACGACCCCATCGCTATTCAAGAAATCTTCTATGCAATCGCAGAGAATGATGAGTTCGAGGAGGAGGTCCTTGAAGAGGAGTCCGAGGTACTACATTGCTAGCTTCTCTAGTCGCAACCGCAGTTTTCACTATTCATACATAGGATTTGCTCAATCATGTACATATTCTTTTGCTCTTGAAGTAGGGTAGTATATATATGATTCGATCGGTTGATTGATGCATCTGCCATCTAGTCACAAAACCCTAATCTGTCTAGTCACAAAACCCCAATCTGCTCATCTGCCATATAGTTGGGTTTGCTAGTTGAGTGTAGATTTCGATACATAGCAGGCCTATAACATTACATTTCTATTCCTTACTGAGCCCAATGATTCAATTTTTCCCCAAAATAGTGCAAGGGCATCTGATGGTCTCGTTTCCTTAGGGATGGTTAGTGGCCCTGAGGCAGCAACGCACATAAACAATATAGGTTGTGCTGTTGGTATTTTGGTTCTCCGACTCTATCGCTGAAAAAAATGAGGCCCTAATTTTTTCTCTCATATGGAACCTAAATATATAATATTTGTATTGTTTCTGCTCTATGAATGCATTGTATGATGCATTTGTATATCCCTGAATATTGTTTGGTACGATTACATTTCAATTTCTTATTGTGGCTAATGATTCAAATTTGCCCCAAAGAGAGGCAGACACATTGGTGTCAAATTTTTAAAGGGATGAGTGAGCGAACCTGGGGCCATGTACAAGATAATTATAAGTTGTGCAATTGTTACTTGGTTCGCTTACGCCATCACTGTAGAAACTTATGAGGCTGCAATCTTTATTCTACATTCATAGAACTATGATATTTGAATTATCTATTCCATGCATTCATAGTGTATAAGAATTACATTTTAGTTTGTCACCGAGCCCGACGATTGAAATTTTCCCCAAAAGAGTTCAAGGGGAGACACGTATGATGGTGTCGTGTTTTAGGGATGGGTTGGTGAAACTGAGGCAGCAATGCACACAAACAATATAGGTTGTCATGTTGGTACTTTGGTTCTCCAATCCATCTCTGAAACAAATTTTGGGGCCCTAGATTTATTCTCATTTGGAACTACATATATGATCCTTGAATTGTTTTTGCACATTTAATGATTGGTATGAAGCATATGTATATGCATGGTTTTGATCATAAGTATTTTTAACATGCACCTAAAGATTAATTGTTTGTTTTTTTATTTATAATTACAATATTTAGGCTTGTTTTTGTACCTGACTATGTATATCCCTGAATAATGTTTTGTAAGATTACATTTCAATTTCTTATTATGGCCAACGATTCAAATTTTCCCCAGAAGAGAGGCAAACACATTGGTGTCAGATTTTTTCAGGGACGAGTTAGTGAACCTCGGAAATGTATAACGACAATATAGGCTGTGCAATTGTTACTTGGTTCACTCATGTCGTCCCTGAATAAACTTATGAGGCCATAATCTTTATTCTACATTCATACAACTATGATATTCAAATTATCTATTCCATGCATTCATAGTGTATAAGAATTACATTTTAGTTTGTCACCAAGGCCGATGATTGAAATTTGCCCCAAAAGAGTTCAAGGGGACACACGTATGATGGTGTCGTGTTTTAGGAATGGGTTGGTGAACCTGAGGCAGCAATGCACACAAACAATATAGGTTGTGATGTTGGTACTTTGGTTCGCCTACTCCATCTCTAAAACAAATTATGAGGCCCTAGATTTATTCTCATGTGGAACTACATATATGATCCTTGAATTGTTTCTGGTCTTTTAATGATTGGTATGATGCATATGTATATGAATGGTTTTGATCATAAGTATTTTTAACATGCACCTGAGGATTAATTGTTTGGTTTTTTATTTATAATTACAATATTTAGGCTTGTTTTTGTACCTGACTGTATATCCCTGAATAATATTTTGTATGATTACATTTCAATTTCTTATTGTGGCCAATGATTCAAATTTGTCCCAAAAGAGAGGAAGACACATTGGTGTCAGATTTTTTCAGGGACGAGTTAGTGAACCTGGGGCGATATACAACAACAATACAGGCTGTGCAATTGTGACTTAGTTCACTCACTCCGTCCCTGAATAAACTTATGAGGCTGCAATCTTTATTCTACATTCATAGAACTATGATATTCAAATTATCTATTCCATGCATTCATAGTGTATAAGAATTACATTTTCGTTTGTCACCAAGGCCGATGATTGAAATTTGCCCCAAAAGAGTTCAAGGGGAGACACGTATGATGGTGTCGTGTTTTAGGAATGGGTTGGTGAACCTGAGGCAGCAATGCACACAAACAATATAGGTTGTGCTGTTGGTACTTTGGTTCGCCCACTCCATCTCTAAAACAAATTATGTGGCCCTAGATTTATTCTCATGTGGAACTACATATATGATCCTTGAATTGTTTCGGATCTTTTAATGATTGGTATGATGCATATGTATATGAATGGTTTTGATCATAAGTATTTTTAACATGCACCTGAAGATTAATTGTTTGGTTTTTTATTTATAATTACAATATTTAGGCTTGTTTTTGTACCTGACTATGTATATCCCTGAATAATGTTTTGTATGATTACATTTCAATTTCTTATTGTGGCCAATGATTCAAATTTGTCCCAAAAGAGAGGAAGACACATTGGTGTCAGATTTTTTCAGGGACGAGTTAGTGAACCTGGGGCGATGTACAACAACAATACAGGCTGTGCAATTGTTACTTGGTTCACTCACTCCATCCCTGAATAAACTTATGAGGCCGCAATCTTTATTCTACATTCATAGAACTATGATATTCAAATTATCGATTCCATGCATTCATAGTGTATAAGAATTACATTTTAGTTTGTCACCAAGGCCGATGATTGAAATTTGCCCCAAAAGAGTTCAAGGGGAGACACGTATGATGGTGTCGTGTTTTAGGAATGGGTTGGTGAACCTGAGGCAGCAATGCACACAAACAATATAGGTTGTGCTTTTGGTACTTTGGTTCGCCCACTCCATCTCTAAAACAAATTATGTGGCCATAGATTTATTCTCATGTGGAACTACATATATGATCCTTGAATTGTTTCAGATCTTTTAATGATTGGTATGATGCATATGTATATGAATGGTTTTGATCATAAGTATTTTTAACATGCACCTGAAGATTAATTGTTTGGTTTTTTATTTATAATTACAATATTTAGGCTTGTTTTTGTACCTGACTATGTATATCCCTGAATAATGTTTTGTATGATTACATTTCAATTTCTTATTGTGGCCAATGATTCAAATTTGTCCCAAAAGAGAGGAAGACACATTGGTGTCAGATTTTTTCAGGGACGAGTTAGTGAACCTGGGGCGATGTACAACAACAATACAGGCTGTGCAATTGTTACTTGGTTCACTCACTCCATCCCTGAATAAACTTATGAGGCCGCAATCTTTATTCTACATTCATACAACTATGATATTCAAATTATCTATTCCATGCATTCATAGTGTATAAGAAGTACATTTTAGTTTGTCACCAAGGCCGATGATTGAAATTTGCCCCAAAAGAGTTCAAGGGGAGACACGTATGATGGTGTCGTGTTTTAGGAATGGGTTGGTGAACCTGAGGCAGCAATGCACACAAACAATATAGGTTGTGATGTTGGTACTTTGGTTCGCCCACTCCATCTCTAAAACAAATTATGTGGCCCTAGATTTATTCTCATGTGGAACTACATATATGATCCTTGAATTGTTTCTGGTCTTTTAATGATTGGTATGATGCATATGTAGATGAATGGTTTTGATCATAAGTATTTTTAACATGCAGCTGAGGATTAATTGTTAGGTTTTTTATTTATAATTACAATATTTAGGCTTGTTTTTGTACCTGACTATGTATATCCCTGAATAATGTTTTGTATGATTACATTTCAATTTCTTATTGTGGCCAATGATTCAAATTTGTCCCAAAAGAGAGGAAGACACATTGGTGTCAGATTTTTTCAGGGACGAGTTAGTGAACCTGGGGCGATGTACAACAACAATACAGGCCGTGCAATTGTTACTTGGTTCACTCACTCCGTCCCTGAATAAACTTATGAGGCCGCAATCTTTATTCTACATTCATAGAACTATGATATTCAAATTATCGATTCAATGCATTCATAGTGTATAAGAATTACATTTTAGTTTGTCACCAAGGCCGATGATTGAAATTTGCCCCAAAAGAGTTCAAGGGGAGACACGTATGATGGTGTCGTGTTTTAGGAATGGGTTGGTGAACCTGAGGCAGCAATGCACACAAACAATATAGGTTGTGCTTTTGGTTCTTTGGTTCGCCCACTCCATCTCTAAAACAAATTATGTGGCCCTAGATTTATTCTCATGTGGAACTACATATATGATCCTTGAATTGTTTTGGATCTTTTAATGATTTGTATGATGCATATGTATATGAATGGTTTTGATCATAAGTATTTTTAACATGCACCTGAGGATTAATTTTTTGGTTTTTTATTTATAATTACAATATTTAGGCTTGTTTTTGTACCTGACTATGTATATCCCTGAATAATGTTTTGTACGATTACATTTCAATTTCTTATTGTGGCCAATGATTTACATTTGTCCCAAAAGAGAGGCAAACACATTGGTGTCAGATTTTTTCAGGGACGAGTTAGTGAACCTGGGACGATGTACAACAACAATACAGGCTGTGCAATTGTTACTTGGTTCACTCACGCCGTACCTGAATAAACTTATGAGGCCGCAATCTGATGTATTTATTTGTCATTGTGTTGAGTTGAAATGATATATGAACCGATCAAACTATTACTGAGATTCTTTATCTTTGATATCCACGGATATATTGTCTTACATATACATGTTGTCAATTCTTGAGTTGTAATACAATTCAATCATATGTACGAGTTCTAAGTTATGTTCTTAAAAATCAACAGGAGGATGATGATGAAGTGGACGATAGCAAGGAATCCAGGGACAACAAGAGCCGCTACGTGCTGAGGCGGTTACGGTGTGGGATAATCCGTTTCCACCATAGGGGGAGACTGTTTTGCCCATTCTGTGGCAGAGCAATCAATGTGGACCTCAACAGCATGATCCAACACGCGGAGGGCATTGGCAGAGGGAGAGGCAGAAGCCGTAGGCCGATTACCTTGGCGCGACACGCAGCCTATGGCAAATTCCTCTGGGAGTATGTCCGGACTGGCCTGTATCCCATCGACTAGGTTGTCGGTGCCTGCTGCTGATAAACCCCTGCCCTGCTAGGCGTCTCCGTGTCCCGGCCTCCTGCTGTAGCCCCTGCTTTTATTTTGTTCTAGTTAATTATTTCCTGTGTGTGGCATGTAAGACAATATATCTGTGGTGTCTCTGGTGAACCTTATATATTAATCTACTCCTTTATATGGAGTGCCTTCAAGTTTCTAGTGTTAAATTATATTTACTGATCATGCTCATGCACACTACAAAATATTTTTAGTGCTCGATTATATTATAATTGTCAAGAAATACATCAACAAGTTAAATTGGTTCAAATTTTGTATTGAAGTAACTAAATGTATCACACACATAATAAACTAGAAACTAAAATCTAGTTCAAACACATAATATATCACCACCACTTGTTGTCGTCCTTGACTTGCTTCCCCTTCAGCCGCTTGATGTCGCCGCCGCCCCAAGATCCCTGCTCGTCCTGAAACCGCTTTCTGTCCTCCTCGCGCTTCTTCTCCCGGGCTAGCTTCCAACTAGGGCATAGCTCTCTCGCAAAAAACCCCACCTTAACCATCCCATCTTTCATGGTAATGAGCTTACTGTACAACTTGTACGCCATGTAGGCGTCTCTGACTGCATACTCGAGGCGCGCCTGGCTCATCGGCTTCCACTCCTAGTAGTCGTGATCGAGTCGCTTTAATTTCTTCAGTTTTTCATAGGATTTATCGATGATTTCCGCTGCCAGATCACCCATGCCATCCTTTGCTGGGTATGATTTGATCTTGTACAGATTTTGGATGTCGATGTGGTGCCCCTCTGGGATTTTTATCAACACACGAGAAAGCATAATTGTGTCATTTGTGATATCCACGCTAGTTAAAGTTATCTCTTTCCTACACAAGAACTCGACTAGAGCCGGACAACGCATATCAGTTGGTTTACTCCTGCACTTAGATGGTTCTAGGGATGTAAGGGAACAAGGGATGCAGAAGTGGTGATCTCAAATTTAAATTTCACATACCTACAGAAGTGGTAAACGAGGACCTCCTCATGTATGGCGATTTGCACGACAACGATCTCTAGTGGAAGATTTTTTCGCTTATTTGCACGGGTGTACTCCAAGTCTAGCCCCACAAACTTGTGCTTCTCTTTCTCAAGCAATTTCTCAAACCTGGCGAGAGTTGTCTCCATAGTCGCTTCATCATTTGTGTACACCACTGTCAAAGTCATGGTGCCATGGGCAGGGACCAAGTGGGTCTCTATTGTGCATTTCCCATCGTCCACGCCTGCAAGGAAATGGGTGAAAGGAACTGCCTGCAAGGAACTGCCTTCGAGAGGAAGAAGAAGATGAACCGACGGTTCCAGAACAGAGGAAGAAGAAGCGCCGAGGAAAAACTACAGAGGAATGACTGAGGAAGAGGAATGACTGCAGAAGAAACGTGGTAACTGCAACTTTCGGTTCGAGAACTCACCGTAGTTGCGTGTAGATCGTGGTAGTGCTGCCGGTTCAACAAGTGGGGCCAGTTCCTGTGAGAATATGAAATTAGTTGTGCATTTTTCTATGCGAGAAATTGAGAGAAGTCATTTATATTTTGTCTTTCATAATTAAACACAATGAAGTTGGTACAGCCCAAGAGATTTGAACAAACGAGATTTCCTAGTTTATCATACAACAACACGTACAGGCCCAACATGGCAGAACTTGGAGAGCCCTAGAACTTGAGCTACCACAGAGACCTCGGCAGAGGTGGCAGAATTGGTGCGGGCGCAACCATGGAGACGACGAGCTCGGATTCTAGAGGAGGAAAACAGAACCGAGCATGGTCAACAAGGTGATAGATCGCACCCGGAACCAATTCTCGTCCCTGACCGTGCCATGGGTGCGTCCACGGTGAGGGCGAGCTCCGACTCGGGATGGGGAGGAGAGCGGGGCCGAGCAGCTTCGTCACTTCCCAGCTCTACGCCATGGCCGCGACCACAGATTGCCGCTCCGGGGAAGAAGACGAGTAATTGAGGCGCCAACGCTGCAAGCCTACGAGGAGGAGAGCTGGGCCAAGCAGGTTCATCCACGTCCTAGCTTCGTGCCATGGCTGCGATGCCCCATAGATTGCCGCTCAAGGGAAGAAGAAGACGCGTAATGGATGCAGGCGCCAATGCTGCAAGCTTAATTGACACCTAAGTGACGGGAGCGACAGGAGCGACATAACGGCGAGAACTGACAGGGGGGCCCCAACTTGACAGCCTTTAGCCTGATTTTTTGTATTGAAACATAAAGTTGAATTCGTGCCGAAAAAGACCCTCTGAGTATTTGGCACGCCAACTATAGTCATCGCGGATGATATCAAGGAACTCGGGTACCGCGTTGCCTAGACACCCCAACCTTCGGGCCGCAAAATGATATTCTCCACACATACAAACTCCATGATCTTACAAGTTCCACTTTTATTTCACACCGCCAGGATCCATAAGCAAAAGAACATGATATCAACGGGGTACAATGTACAAGTGCAATGTTGAAAGCATTCCCCATGATACATGGTTCTGCTAACTTCAACTTATAAAGCGCAAGCATATACGCAACAAAGATGGACACAATGGTTCAAGTTTATTAAGGGAAAGAAAATTAAAGTGTGACATCAAGTTCGTGAGAGCTTTAATCACTAGTTTCTCATAACAAGTTTAATTTGGAAGATAAACAAAAGCATGAATATACTTGGAATAGCATATGCTAATAGGTAGGTATGGTGGACACTTTGGAATAACTTGTTTTAGGAGTTGGATGCATGAGTAGAACTCATACTTGGTTGTGGAGGCTAGCAAAAGACTGGGAGCGACAAACTAAGAGAGCAATAATGGACATAATCATGCAGAGCGACAAAACATCATTGATCAAAGCATTAAGTGATACTACAAGTTGAAAACTAAAGGATCATAAAGTCTATGGTGACTTGAGATAGTCATAACATGGTGTGAGCATGTGCCAAGTCAACCCAAATAAAGCATTAAAGGAGAATACCACTATACTATGCTTTAATATGCTAAAACAATGCATGATTCATCCAAGGCACATTAAGCAATCTCAATTGTTTATAACAAGTCATGCTACAACAAAGAATACTAAGCATAAAGCCAAAACAACATCAAGCATGGCATGACAGAGCATAGGCCACAGTCAAAAACGAGCTCTTTTTACCACATAAGCATGAGCTTTCCTACTCTTTCCCAAACCAAACCAAACTATTTGCAAACGAATGTATGAAAGAGGGGGTCCAACCAATTTATTCAGAAAACTAAGCAAACCAAAGCAAACGAAAAACCAAAAACAAAACGAAAAAGAATACACTCCAAGAACAACACAACTGTGCATGAAACAATAAAAATGAAGCGTTTGGAAGAAACCTGGGTTTTTTATTGATGAAGAAGGGGATGCCTTGGGCATCTCCAAGCTTTGACGCTTGTACTTCTTGGATATTTCTTGGGGTGACACTCGTGGCATCCCCAAGCTTGATCTTTAGTCCATTCTTCATCTCATTACTCATTCCTTCCATACACCTCAAAATTTTTCCTTCAAACAAAACTTCACACAATCTTTATTAGCAACATTAGTGCACTCAAGATAATAAGTCTTTAGGTTCAGTTATAACACCAATAAAACTTCCATTAAAACACTAGCTACTGTAGCACTTCCCTCAAAAAGCTCAATTCCCTAAAGAGAACTCAAAAAGGAACCAACAAGAAGCAAATGTAAATAATGGATCGATTTGGGCCACTCTGGATCTACCCATTTGACAACACCGCAACTTCCTCCTTACATCATTGCACGATGTCCTTGACACCGTAGAAACATCCTGCATGCGTTTCGTCCTTCGAAGGCTACAAATTTAGCGGGCGCATATCCATGTTTACATACCAGAGGACTATCTTCATCCTCTAAACCCTGATAGTCGGAGTTATACATCGTCTGGTTGGCCTAACACATCATACGTGCATGAGTAAACAGATTAGATCTAGCTCAAAAAATAAATAACTGGCCACAGATGATAGAAATAGAGATGAGACGACTCACATCGAAATCACCCTCCCTGTCGTCACGACGCGTTTCCTCGCCATCTCCCCTTGAACCCATGGCGAGAGGGGTGGGGGGGGTGGCTGCCGGTGAGGGGATTGGGATGGAGGCACCATCGGCTAGCGGCTACGGCAGGATGGGAGTGAAGTGGGGAAAGTGGCTTCAAGGGTAAGGAAGAGAAGTACGGGGAGGAAGAGAAGTACGGGGAGAAAGTGACACTGGGATGTGGCCCACTGAACTCGTGAGACGTGACACTCGAAACAAGGGAGCACCCGGTGTTGCCAGTTTGTCCAAAGCTAGCGTGGCCAATCATGCCGCAAAACAGCCTACTCGCGGATCGCTCTCACGAAGAACATCCCAATAAGTACTTTTGTTTAACGCCTTTAAGTTAGTCTTGATAATTTGAGAAGATGCTCACATAAGAAATATGAATTGAAGTAAAAGAGAGCATCAAGAAGCAAATTCAAAACACATTTAAGTCTAACCCACTTCCTATGCATAGGAATCTTGTAAAGATACAAGTGATGAAAGCACAAAGCAATAAGCATAGTAAACCAAAACAAGTGCAACTTCAAGACTTTCAACATAAAGAGGGGAAACTTAATATTGTTGAGATGCATACAACCATGTTTCCCTCTCTCATAATAACTTTCAGCAGCATCATGAATAAAATTAACAATATAACAATCACATAAAACATTATTATCATGAGCCACATGCATAAAATTATTAATACTCTCCACATAAGCATAGTCATTCTTATTTATTGTAGTGGGAGCAAATTCAACAAAATAGCTACCATTATTATTCTCATCACCATAATCATAAAATATAGGAGGCATATTGTAATCATTAATTTTCTCCTCAATAGTAGGTGGACTGAAAATATCATATTCATCATTGTAATCATCATATATTGGAGGTTTTGTATCATCATAAGAAATAGAATAGCTATCTTCCAAAGCTAGGGAACTAAAAAGATCATTTTCATAAAAACAAGCTTCCCCGAGCTTAGAATTTTCCATAGCATTAGCAATAATGGTGTCCAAAGAATTCATACTAACAACATTGCTATTAGCATGCAAATAAAGTTCCATAGGTTTTTCAATTTTTTCTTCAAACACTTCATGTCCTAACTGAAGATAAATACTATAAAGCTCTCTAATTTTGTTGTTGTTTTCCATTAAGCCTAACTAGTGAAAACAAGAAACAAAAAGACAAAATTGCAGAATCTAAAGGAAATAACTTCGAGCACTCACACCGGAGGATGTGAGTACCTTTTACCTTACCACCCCCACAACGGCGCCAGAAAATAGGCGTTTGCCGTGGGAGGTTCTTCTTCTTTAATCCTCTAGTGTGAATACCTTTTACCTTACCTCCCCGGCAACAGCCCCAGAAAAGAGCTTGATGTCTACGCACTTCTATTCTTGTAGACAGTTGTTGGGCCTCCACGTGTAGAGGTTTGTAGAACAGCATCAAGTTTTCCCTTAAGTGGATCACCCAAGGTTTATCGAACTCAGGGAGGAAGTGGTCAAAGGTATTCCCTCTCCAGCAACCCTGCAATCAAGATACAAGAAGTCTCTTGTGTCCCCAACACACCCAATACACTTGTCAGGTGTATAGGTGCACTAGTTCGGTGAAGAGATAGTGAAATACAAGTGGTATGGATAATTATAAGTGGTAACGGTGATAGAAAATAACTTAATTGCGTGGAAAAGACTAAAGGAAAACTGAAATAAAGATGGAAGCAAGCAAACATGTAACAGATCTAGTAGCAAACAGTGTATCAATGCATAGAAACAAGGCCTAGGGATCATACTTTCACTAGTGAACACTCTCATATAAATATCTTCTCTTTATGATACTACTCTTAACTACTCTCCGGTTGGACACTCTAATCGATGGTAGGGCTATAACAGCACACCTCAAAGTTCATCTTTCCCATCTAGATAACCCCACACTGTCACCTTGAGTACTAGATGAGTCCAACAAACACCACAGTTTCATAGAAACATCCAACTGCAAATATAACTCATAACAAGTATTTGTAATCTCTAGCCTAAGTGCCACCATGGTGAGCATGCTGTCACTTTCACACACATGGGGAGAGCAGAGATCTAATAAAGCACTTGAGTAGCAAGGTAGATCTACTTGATTACAAAGCTCATGATCTCAATAAGATCATGCATAGAGAGAGATGAACACATAGCTACGGTAGAACCCTTAGCCTCGGTGAGAGAACTACTCCCTCCTCATCATGGGAATCAGCAATGGTGATGGAGATGGCGGTGGAGATCGATGGAGATGGCTCCGGGGGCACTTCCCCATCCTGGCAGGGTGCCGGAACAGAGACTTTATGTCCCCCGAATCTCCCCTTCGGTGGCAGTGGCACTGCGGAACTTTTCGTGTCTAGAGGCTTTTCTTTTAGGGTTTATGCATCGGGAGGCTTCTTATAGTCGAAGAGGCAAGGTCGGTGGGAGGCCAGGGGGCCCACATCATGCCCTAGCATTCCCTGGGGGACCCACGCCATGGGGTGGTGTGGCCACCCTGTGGCCCCTCTTCGACTATCCTTCTGGCTCCGTGAGTCTTCCGGGAAAATATCAACTTTGGCTTTTGTCCGGTCTAATTCCGAGAATATTGATTTCTTGACTTTCTGGAACCAAAAACAGTAGAAAACAGGCAACTGGCACTGTGGCATATTTTTAATAGGTTAGTCCAAGAAATCATATGAAAAGTACTCCAAAGTGTGGACAAAACATAAGAAAGTAGATAAAACCAAGCATGGAAGATCAAAAATTATAGATACATTTGCAATGTATCAACCCACCTCAAGGGCATGCTTCTTCATCTCCTTCTACTGTTAATCTGAATTCTAATCAAGGTCAAGCAAATGACTCCAATGAAGATTTAAGTGATGAAACTATTCCACCAAGAGACAACAGGCTTATTGAACTTCGTCGCAAGGCTCGTGCTGATCGGAACCTTGAGTTAAGGGGTCACACTCTTGACAAGGTTGTAGGTGATCTTCGACCAAGGGTTTCCACAAGAAGGAAATTGGTGAGTTGTGGTGAGCATCAATCTCACATCTCGATGGTGGAACCCAAGAAAGTATTTGAAGTTCTTGAAGATCCGGACTGGGTTGTTGCTATGCATGAAGAATTGAATAACTTTGAGCGCAACAAGGTCTGGAAACTAGTGGAGAAGCCCAAGGAGTGCTGCAGTGTTATCATCACTAAATGGATATTTAAAAACAAGCAAGATGAACATGGCATTTTTGTGAGGAACAAGGTGAGATTAGTGGCACAAGGCTATTCCCAAGTTGAGGGCATTGACTTCGGCGAAACCTACGCTCCTATGGCTCGTCTTGAGTCCATCAGTATCCTTCTTGCTTATGCTGCTCATAATAACTTTAAATTGCAGCAAATGGACGTTAAGAGCGCTTTTATTAATGGTCCTCTACATGAGTTGGTATATGTAAAGCAACCCCCAGGATTTGAGGATCCTAACTTCCCGAACCATGTCTACAAACTCGATAAGGCACTCTATGGCCTTAAACAAGCCCCACGTGCGTGCTATGAGCACCTTAAAGAGCTGTTGCTAGACCGTGGTTTCGAAGTTGGGAAAATCGATCCCACTCTTTTTACTAAGAAGGTTAAGGGGGAGCTCTTCGTATGCCAACTATATGTAGACGACATTATCTTTTGCTCTACTAATAAAGCTTTTAATGATGATTTTTCAAAGCTTATGACTGACAGGTTTGATATGTCTATGATGGGGAGAATTACGTTTCTTTCTTGGATTCGAGATCAAGCAACTTAGAGAAGGAACCTTCATCAATCAAGCTAAATACATCTAAGACATGCTCAAGAGGTTCAAGATGACGGATATTAATGGTGTTGCCACTCTGATGCAAACAAAATGTCACCTTGAACTTAATCCCCACGGTAAAGATGTGGACCAAAAGGTATATCGGTCCATGATCGGCTCTCTTCTTTACCTCTGCGCATCTAAACCCGATATTGTGTTGAGGTTGTGGGTGTGTGCAAGGTATCAAGCAGCTCCTAAAGAAAGTCACTTAGTGGCGGTGAAGAGGATCTTTCGATATTTGGTTCATTCCCCTAACTTCGGTCTATGGTATCCCAAAGGCTCCAATTTCTCTCTATGTGGTTATACTGATTCAGATTGGGCTAGTGATAAGGATGATTAGAAATCCACTTCTGGAGCTTGTCAGTTCTTGGGAAGATCTCTATTGTGTTGGTCATCTAAAAAGCAGAATTGTATCTCTCTTCACCGCCGAAGCTGCATATGTTGCTGCTGCTGCTAGTGCTTGCACTCAGTTATTATGGATGAGGCAAACTTTAAAATAATACGGTGTCAATTGTGACAAAGTGCCTCTTTTATGCGATAATGAAAGTGCAATCAAAATTGCGTACAATCCGGTACAGCACACAAGGACAAAGCATATTGAAATTTGGAATCATTTTATACGGTACCATGTTGCTAGAGGCAATATTGATCTATCTTTTGTGAGCATGAAGAATCAACTTGCAGATATTTTCACGAAGCCACTTGATGAAGCAAGGTTTTGCTATTTGAGGAATGAGCTAAATATGATTGATTCAAGGAGCTTGTCTTGATTACCCATGCACTCACTCGTACATCTTAGTCTTATTTGGTCTAGATGTGGGCATGGAATAGGGAGAGTGTGGTCCTAATTAATTGGGCTAACCCTCCCCCCATAATGCCGAAAGCAAGTTAAGTCATTTCTCTTAATATCATTTTGTGATATGTGAGCTTATTGATGAGTATTGGTCATGAACCCAAGATATATCTTCGCGGTGTCATACCATACACTCCAACAAGGTGGTTTCGTCCACCGCCCTCTTCCATGAGGAGAGTTGGATTTTTGGTAGATCTTTTTGGTTGTTTTCGCTCATCTCATGTTTTTATGGGAATCACACTCAATTTTGGATCTTATTTGATTTGGTTCTTGCAATTTTGAGTGTGTAGTACCATCTCAGTTTGCCTCTCTTAATCCTAAGCCTTTCCCTACCTCTAAGCCATCTATGCTTGCACACCGGTCCCTTGTACAGCTTGTGGGGTGTTGTTTGGGGATGTGCGGGCCTGAATCTGTGTACAACAGAAATTCAGATTTGAGGTCGGATAATCCGGCCCAAGTGTAGGCCGGATAATCCAGCCCTGGCGGATTTCGTCTTTAAGGGTAAGGGTCGGGGGGAAGGGCTCATAACGAGCAGCACTTCTCCCCCAACCCTCTCCTCCTCCTCAGTTGCCGCCTGCCATCCCCCACCCTCCCCGGAGCCTCTTTGGCCACCGGATTTTCCGGGCCTCCTCGAATCTTCTTCTCCGCGCCTCTGGGTACCTTCTCCTCCGCGTTCTTCCTCCAACGAGTCAGGGTAACTCCCTCCCTCCCCATCTTTGGCTAGATGTGTCATTTGTTGGGTGGAACGTTGTCTACAAGGATGTTGTTTCACGTAGAACTCATAGTCTTGAAGTTTCTAGGTCCGATCTACTTCTTTGCACTCAATCTAGGCAGGTTGAAAAATTTCTGTCAGGGCCAGATTATCCGCCCCTAGCCAGGCCGGATAATCCGGCCTAACAGAATCGAATCTAGTTCAATTTCTCCATAGTTTGTGCATTGAGTAGAATTGTCCTATGAACTTTTTGACTACTTTTTCAATGCTCTCTCTTGGGCTTGTGTGTATTCTTATCCCCATTCTATCGACCTTGTTCTCTTCACAGGTAGTTCTAGTGCTCCCAAGACCTACAAGCGCCGTCCTCGTTGTAAATACTTCTAGGACAATGGTGAGGGTAACTTAGTGGACGAGGTTGAGCTGAGGAGAAGAAAGAACAAGGAGAAGCGCATGGCTGAACAGGCAAAGAGAGATAGGAGGGGTGTGTCCAAGAGGAAGGGCAAAGAGCCCAAGATCAACTACAAGACTATGGATGTTGTCTCTTTTTCCTCTATTCGTCACCGTGATCTGTTTGCTGAGCTGCCCCGAGATTCTGAGCTGGGGGATTCTCGCTTTTGGTGTGCTGAATAGAAAGGAATATATGAAGATGTGTATGCCAAGCTGAACATTAGGCCTATGCACCCGTTGGTTCTTGTGGAGGCTTTGGAGAAGCCCCACCTTGCTGATGCCATGTATGTGACTAACCGGATAGGGTTGCACCATCTTATGGCTCTCCAGTGCTCCTATGATTCTGAAGTTGTGAAGCAATTCTTTTCCATGTTGGTTATCTGTGGTGATGAGCATCGCACTATGAAGTGGATGACCCATGACAGGCATATGATTGCTGATTTCCGAGTGTTTGATGAGGTGCTTGGGTACTCTTTCCATGGCAGGGATCGGGCTAGTGGCCACCGCATCATCACTCAGCTGAAGCCCAATAAAGATGTAGTTCTCTCTCCGTGAACGATGCACAATTGTACTATGGGCACTCTTGCTGGTCTTGCTTCGATCTATGATTCCTTGGTAGGCCTCTTCTGTGACTCTATCACCCCGAGTGGAGGCAACAATAACAGCATCCGTGGTCACCTTGTCCAGCTCCTCTCTTTCTTTCATGAGGTTGCCTTGTGTGAGGATGAGTCTATGTGGTACAAGCTGGATGTGATGGACTTCATCTACCATGAATTGACGGATGCTATGTTCAACCGACTGTCCATTTCGTATGCTCCCTACATTATGATGCTCGTCAAGCACCTGCTTCCCTCTGAAGAATTCAACATTGAACGTGGTGCACAAGGCAAAGAAGATCTACACAATGGTTCGGAAGACCTCTGACCCCTCTTTTGCTCCTAAGGGTCTCATGAGGGATGCTCGTACTAGTGCTCGCATCCCCTGTGGCTCCCATTGCTTGTGAGATCAAGAAGCTGAACTGGTTCCAACGGAACATTCTTTGCATGGGTGTGGATACTCGCAAGGGCCAGTACGAGGCTTATAAGCAGCGCCATGAGTTGGCTCACTCTCATCAGCTCCTCCTTCACCATGTGTCCGGTGCATCTGGTGATCCCCCTGCTCCTACTCCACCCACGCCGTATGCTCAGTGGAACTCTTCTTCTGGGCTTAACTATGGAGAGGTGGAGTGCCACCTATTTCCTCTCACAAACACCGCTGATGATGAGGATGATGACACCGAGGAGCTTGAGGATGAGGACGAGGGTGAGGGCAAGGACGAGGCCGATGACAAGGACGAGGACGCAGATGATTACCATGAGTGATCCCTTGGGCCGTTAGCATCGCTCTTCTTCCTTTTTGGCGTTTCGATGCCAAAGGGGAGAAGTGGTTCTATTAGGTCTCCGGGGATTTGCATGGGTCGGGCACAAGCTTTCACACTTTTTCTATTCATCGTTTTATCTCTGCTTGTGCCCATTTAGCGTTAAACTTTGTTTTGGTTTGGTTTGGTCTGTATGAGACTATGTCTATGTGGCTGTGGATTTATCGTGTGGGTCATTCATATGGAGTCACGTATCTTATTGGATATCATTATGACCATTGGATATCTATATCAAGGGAGTCGCTCACTATGGCTATTATTGGATATTCTTATTATTCATTGAGGACTCATCTATCTCCCTACCGGTGGTATGAGCTTTTCACTTGTTCAAATGGAATAGACTTTTACCCTATTGTGTGTATTTGTAATCAAATGCATTTTTATTTGTATGCACACATTGAGGGGGAGTCTTTTTCATGTATTAAATCTAGTGTTCTTGAGATCTATCATGTAAATCCTAGTATTGTCATCTAACACCAAAAAGGGGGAGATTGAAAGAACATTTAATGGTTCCCTATATTTTGTGTGTTAGATAACAATACTATGGACTTTTGTCATGTGTGTCGAGTGTGCAGGAATTGTTTCTATGTTTGGGGGACCTGATTATCCGCCCCCAACAGGGGCCGGATAATCCGGCCTACTCCATTTGGTTTTGGCAGCCAAGGCGCGACGCTTTGTTTGAGGCCGTATTTTCTCCCCGAAAAATCCGAACAGGGGCGGTTTTTCTTCCCCTAGCCGGATAATCCGGCCCTCGCATGGGGGCGGATAATCCGGCCCCTAGAAGATGACCAAAGGGAGCCAAGGCGCGATGCTCAGTAAGAGGGTGGTTTATCTGTCGGATAATCCGAGTCTAGGGCAGAGTTTTCCATAGATCGGATAATCTGGCCCTCACTTGGGCCGGATAATCTGCCCCCCAAAGGCTCCAACGGCTTGGTTTTGGAAGGGGTATAAATATCCCTTCTTCCCCAACGAGCAGAACTCTTGATTCACTCGAAATTGTTCAGACCCTTTGCAAGAGCTCCCATTCTAGATCTCCCACTTCAACCACCCGAAGGCTTCGAACTTTGGGGGAATTGAAGGAGGAGAGAATCGTCATCGTCATCACGAACCAAGCGCATCAACTCCTCTCCATTCATTTGGAGAAATCCCTGATCTAGTTTTCTTGTCAATATCTAGATCTTGTTCTTTGTTATTGATAACTTGTTCTTGTGGCAGCTTGTTGTCATTACGGGAGCCTCCAAGTTGATTCTGGAGTTGTGCCCCGCTAGTTTTGTAAAGGCACCGGTACCCGCCTCGAAGGGTTCCTATAGTGGAAAGGTGGATCGGGCCTTTGGTGGCGGGATCCATCGAAGAACAGGGTGAGGCCTATTATGGCGTGGTGGTCTTAGTACCGTCCACCCCTCCAACGCAGACGTACTTCCCAAGGAAGGAACTGCGGTAAAACAAATCCTGTGTCTCCGCGTGCTTCACTACGGTTCACTCGTTCCTCTTCCACTCGCCCTTTACTCGCTAGTAGATAGGTTTGCATATAGGATAATTCCACCTAATTGTTTATTTAGATAATTTACCCTTTGTGTTAAGCCTAAAATTGAAAAATCATTAAAATTTGAAGTAGCACCTATTCACCCCCCCTCCCTCTCTAGGTGCCCATACGATCCATTTCAGCGGCGGCGAGTAGCAGCAGGGAACTGGTGGCGGTGCAAAGTAGCGGGAGCGGAGGGCGGCGACAAGTGGAATTTTGAAACAGCCCGGGGGCTAGGGTGGGATAAAGAGGAAAAAGGGCGCACCCGTGCCCAAATTTTCACCGAAAATTTCAGAATTTGCCGCCAATAATTAGACTCACACGGCTTAAAAAATAAACCGCCTCAAAGAAAGACGTCAAAGTGATGGTTATAATTCTTAGCCGTTTAAGGGAGATAGTTGACATCAACATTCTAACTAACTATAGAAGTATATGTTTGTGAAATTCAGATTTTGGAGAAAATTCACATAAGTAGGTTTAAACAACTAGTTTATTGAGTCACAAGAAAAATAAATTTAGAGCTGAAAGTAGCAATACACCACTTCAACTCAAGAAAAACAAATTTATTAAGTCACAATACACCTCCGAGTGTTAGTATGGATACGAGTATGACTACGAGCACGAGTTCGAGTTCAACTCCGACAACGAGGCCAAATCATTGATGCTATCGATGACAAACATCATGTGTAGGTACCTGTGCCTGATCAACCTCGCATCGATGAGTATAGCTTGTCCAATCTGTTGTTCCTCGGTCTGGAGAAAGTTTTTCCACACATCAGCGGTGAAGGAGATGCGGACGTCATACGTCACCCTGTACTCGATGGTGGTGATGTGATTTCGTGATCCGATGTGTAGTGCAACCTAGCCAAGTTTAGGGATATCAAGCTGAAAAATAATGTCCCGCGGTAATTTCTATAATGTAGAAGTGAGATAACTTGATGTTATATAAACACACGATCATTACCAAATTGTGAATCACAAGAACAAAAAGAAATTAAGATATATTGGTACTCGTTATTGGTACTCGTTACAGGGTCGACCCGTTAACCGGGGTCTTCAAATAATATACGTACCATAAGGCGCCTCTCAATATTGGTACTCGTTAACCGGGTGACGAATGGCACCACGATGAAGGAATTACTTGGAGGGTCGACCCGTCTATGCGAACGGAGCTGCAGTAGCTCTGGACGATGCATCACGGCGCTAGGCCTGGAAGGAGAGCGACAAACTTCCCTAGCTAGTGGGGGAGCTTGGTGTGGCAGAGAAGCGGCATGTGGGGCTGTTAATGGATCTAGCCAAAGGGCCAATGCCATTTCACCATGAAGCAGATAAAAGTAATAACCACCTCAAAGAACCTAAAATGCGGATCCTCCAGACTGAAACTAGAGATTGCGGATTATCCAACATTTTTTAT
The DNA here is from genome assembly GCA_910589775.1 of Avena eriantha. Taxonomy (NCBI): domain Eukaryota; kingdom Viridiplantae; phylum Streptophyta; class Magnoliopsida; order Poales; family Poaceae; genus Avena; species Avena eriantha. The sequence goes on along the minus strand of OU342744.1, from coordinate 53,838,723 downwards.
ATTTTATTAAATAAAAAAATCAGAGACACCCTTGTAATTTAATGAGATGAGATATATTAGTAGTTTATTGACTACACATTGTAAATTTATGATATGAGCTACATTTGTTACTCAAATATGACATTTCAATCAATTGTTTCATATTTTTTATTCGGACCCTTTGGATTTATTCATGCTGTCCAGATTTTGAGAACTCTTAGAATTTTAGAACTATTCAAAAACAAATGGAAAAATAAAGATGAAAACTCTATATATGTATGCTAAAATGAACAAATGTAAAGTTTATTTCACAATGTTCCGACCTTTTTTTCATTTTGTAGGCGGTTATATTTTACGACTGTCTCTAACAGGCCATCTTTTCAAAATTTGAATCAACCGTACATGGAAAAAATGTTCCAAATGGATGGAGATTCAATTGTTAACACCAAGGAAGCATAATAAGTCAACTCCAAAATATTTACGCAAGTTTAGTTTATAACGACTGCATTGATAATAGGAAGGATCAGATCTTTTAGAGTAAAATCTAAAGTTTGTACTACGTCACAAACTCTTTTAGGATCAGATCTTTTTTGGCACCGGACTTCATTTAATAGTAACAATCACATATTCACATCTTTTTACCTTTATTGTCTAAACTATTTGCAAAATTTCTAGTTAGTTCCAATCCAGATGGTCCGAATAAATTCGGACGCTCTAGATATTTCTTTTAGCATTTCTGCAATAATTATTTGTGAATTTTTATAATAAGTAAAAAATGTCGGATAGTTATGATACTTGTAATTTTTTAATGTTTGGGTACCTATGTGGTGCATGTGGTAGTTATGAAACTTTATAATAAGTATTTCTCGAAGGAATGGTTGTTGATTACTTATTCGGACCCTCTAGATTTATTCCTGCAGTCCAGAATTCAAAAACCAAAAGAAAAATAAAGGTGCATATACATGATTAATATTACGAAAGGAGGAAATATGCTTTTAAGTAAAACCATGCATCCCAAAATGAACAAATTTGTAGTTTCACAACTTACATCACAAAGAAAGTTGCGGATCGTTTTCGCGCGACATAGATTAAATGTATATTTCAAACAAAGTTTTTCTACCAAAAAGCAACTACAACTAGAGTCAAATGAAACTTGCTAGCTAGAATGTCATAGAACCAACCCAAAGTTGGTTCAGGTTGCAAAAGATGTGCCAACCATTTCTGAACACTATCTGGTTGAGGTTGCCACAGATGATAGTGTACTGCTCCAGGAACTAGGGCATCCATAGGAAGGCTCAAAAGCAGGGCTTTTCCATTTTTTGGGATATTGAAACCACATGCAAAGATTGAGGGCATGGCCTGAAATGAACAATTAATTAAACACACATTAGTAATTTTACGCATAAAGTACTCTCAGATAATGGCTATGGCTGGGATAGAATAACTCACAAATACTTTGTTAGCCACATCAATTGCATTGAGCCTTATAACAAAGTACTAAAGTTCTTTCAGATGGAAAAATCCATCTGAAAGAAGCAATTTGTGGTGGCTTACTTCCTTCATCATATCAAAAATTATGGCACATATGTCTACCATAGTAATGAGATGCATATCTGTGAAAATACTCCTAAAAACAACTCTGAGACAATTAGCCATATCTGGCATGGTCACTCCTATAAAATGGAATTCACATTACAAGGAATTCAATATGGCATGCAATTAATACATTGATAAAAAACTCATACCAGGAATATAGTGGAACTGTTTGATGTCACCTCTAGGGGCATGTACTTTCATCCTTAACACAAAATCCTCATGATCCTCTTCCTTCACATCCTGCTCATCAGCTCCTTCCTCATCTCATTCCTCATCCTCTAGTGTAAAGGTCACAATATCATGCTTTGCAACACTATGTGACATCAAGAAAGAAGTCTAGAATGGTCCTCTAAAATATGTAGCTACTTTTGTTTTCACCACGAAAAGCTCAAAACGATGGCTAGAATGGTCCAGACCATGTAGCTATTGATCAACTCTTTCCTTGAAGTGACAAGGAACAATCTGAGAATAAAAACAATAAAATTTACTACAAGTTAGTTATGAAAGTAGCATAATCAACCAAGTGGTATTAAATATGAAACACCAAATGCAATAGAGATGGTAATCAGAATTATGGCATACATTGATTTCTCACTATCTAAAAAATCTGACAAAGAAATGTTGGCTCCTCGGTATGCAAAAGATAATCTAGCACATAAATAATACTCCCTTTGTCACAAAATATAAGGTGCCTAAGGATTAGTCAAAAGTCAAATCTTATAAACTTTGATCAAATATTTAGAAAAAATATCTAAATTTATAATAATGAATGGATATATTAATAAAATATAATATATGGTGAATCCATTGATATTGATTCTGTATTTTAAATGTTCATATTTTTGTGTAGAAATTTGGTCAAACTTAAAAAATGTTGACTTTTGACTAATCGTTAGACGCCTTATATTTTGGGACAGAGGGAGTATCAAACATAGTTTTTGAGTATGGTAAGGTAATGGTCTTCTGGTTTCAGTACAAGAACCTATAGGATTTAATACCTAAAGCCCTATAATTAAAGTTGACACTTCTCTGTGAAGAAAATGTCAATCTTGAGATTCAGAAACACTACGTGTAACCAAAACCATATACTACATGATTATGTCGAGCACTAGTGAGAGCCTAAGTAAAGAGGCTACAGATTACTCACCACATGACCCCGAAAGATTGGCTAGTTCAAGACAATGTTGAAGGACACCATCTTCTTGCTTGAACGACAATAGTTCTCCCGTGGTTGGGTGCAGATAGGGCAGATCTCCATCGCATGGGCTTATGGCACCATGTCCACAATGGGCAGGACCCGCGTCCACGAGAAACCGTGTCTGGCACGGGCTCATGGCTCCACGACGGTTCATGGAGGCCCCACCACCTGGGAGGTATGGAGTGTTGTCGCGCTAGGTACGCCCCTCATAGAGTGCAGTCCTGCCCATGTATGCTCACCGTGGGCCCATAGTGTGCGCGGTCTACCGTCTGATGATAACGACGGTGCGTGCGACATATGTCCGTGTTCTGGAATATTTCGACCTGTCCTGTAGCGGGGCCCGCCTCACGAGATAGTAGGGCTCCGTTGCAACATTGCCACGTGTCCTTTTCGGCCTCCATCCCATAGTCGAAAAGAATCGGGACAACAAGGATAGCAGTTTGAGCCGAAACAATCTAGCGCTACTATTTACTCCTGATTATAAAACGAGAATAGTTCATATATAATAATGGCTTTTCATACCATCATATTCTCTCTAAGGTGTTGTAACATCCCAAATTTGGCAATTACAGATGTTACTAGAAGCATGCACCATATCATTGCATCATGGCATCACATATCAAAAATTTGCAGCAGGTATTTTCTCAAACCCCATAGTCAATTATAGACAAAAGGGGTAAAAAGATTTTTAACCTTTTTAACCACCAAAATCTTTGCAAAAGGGTTATTTTATAGTTCTATTCTAATCCTCTCCTTTTTACAAAATTTTAGAGACCAATTTCGTCTAATTCGGAGTCCGTTTGCAAAAGTTATCAAACAAATAGCAATTCAGAAATTAATAAAAGAATAAAAAAAACAACACCTAACCTAACCGGGCCGGCTGAACCAGCCCGGGGGCCTATCTACCGCGCGCGCCAGCGAGCGAGCGGCGCGCAGCGCAGCCGCCGCCCAGGCCGGCCCAGCAGCCCGCCAGCGCCCGCGCCGCGCCAGCGCCCGCTGACAGGTGGGCCCCGCCCGTCAGCCGCCGCCTCCGAGTCCGGCTCGGCCACGCCGCCGCCGCCGCCGCGTCAGAGACAACCGCCTCCGGCGATTCCGGAGCAAACTCCGCGACTTCCGCGCCAAGTCTTTCCGCCTTAAATAGCCCTAGGCACGCTATCCTAGAACCCTAACTTTTTTCGCCGCCACCACCACCGAGCGCTGCCGGATTTCTCGCCGGAGCCCCGCCGCCTCCGGCCGCCATCCGTCGATGCCTCGGAGAAGAAGGGTCGACGCTGCCCTCGGGAACGGGACCGCGGGGAGGAGCTGCGCGTCGTCCGAGCACCGCCGCCGGTCATTGCCGGAGCCCCGCCGCTGCTCGCCGCCGACCGCCGCCACCAGCCGCCGTCGCCTCGGTAAGTCGCCGGCCGCCCCCTTCATCTCCGACCGTCAGATCTAGATCTGACGGCCCCCAATCGGTCCACCGGCCCGGCCAACCGCGTCGCGCCGCGTCGCCACCGCGTCGCGTCACGCGCGCCTCGCTGGCCCACTCACGAGCCGCCACGTGTCGAGCTCCAATCTCGTAAAATTCATAGAAATTCGAATATTAGTCCAAAAATTGCGTATAATATACCGTTGGATTCATATTTTCGAGTAGAACACAGATCAACAATAATATTACTGTTTTGCCACAGAAATCGTGCAGTAGAATTAAAAGTTTAGATTAGAGTATTTTAATTCTAGAAAATTATCCGTAGCTCCGTTTTAGTTGATTCTTGTTGCGTTGGCTTTGTTTCGACAAGACCTTCTGTAGAAAATTGTCATATCATGATTAGGGTGTTCAGATCTGTCTCGAGGTAGATTGGAGTTATAGATCTAGTTTTGAGCTTGGTAAATTAGGGTTTAACCTAAAATACTTAAAATCTGTGGGAAATCGATTCTAATGACATCCCCAACTGAAAAACACCCCTGGTTAAAGCCCTAGGTCGAAATCAAATCCATCCTTGCATATTACCATGTTGCATGCATGCATATTCGACTTCGTGACTTTGTTTTGTGCAAATTGTGATTGGATCCATGTTTGTTTCGTTAGATTGCTCGGAGTGCTCTGAGGAGTATTGTTGTGTAGAATGCTGCTCGGATCAAGGCAAGTTACACCACTTGTTCATATTAACGTCCTATTTTTTGACTATGCATGTTTTACTCTTCAAATTCCGTAGTATGCATGTGTAGGATTTTGGTAGATTTTTCTTAGTACTATTTTGCAAGTGCAGTTTTGTAGTATGCCATGAGTAGCTCTTTGCTTAGGAATTTCCATCCCAATAGGTTATCATGTTTTTGTAAGTTATGCTGGCTATGCTATATAGTTGTACATATCAAGCGCCATTGGGAGGGTTCGAAAGACACAAACATTTTCTAAGTACGAGAGCACTCTCGAGCGAACTTTTCTTCTCAAAACCCCCTTCAAAATAAAACTAAGTTTTCCTTCTGGGCGGAATGGTTGTCGGGTCAACGAGTGGGATTTTGGTGGAGGACGGCCGCCCAGGAATCAAAGAAGTCTGCCATGTTTCAGAATTCAGAAGCTTACCGTGCAACCACAATACATATGGGCTCTGTCTTGGCTTAGTACTTAGTGGGAAACCTCACCGGGGTACCAACATTTGGAGGTTCTTGGCACGGTTGGATCCAGCTGGTAGAGGGGCTACTAAGGGAAGGCTTCGCCATGGTCTTGTCCATAAAAGGACTTGATCGTGGATTGTGGGGAAAGTGCACAACCTCTCGAGAGTATTGCAATCTGATCGATCAGCCGTGTTCATGGAAACAGAACAACATTGAGCATCTGAAGGATGGAGCCTCTTGAAGATCTTCCTCTCTTTTTTTTCCAAACTTACGTTTTATAAACCCAGGGTGTGAGTAATATCGCTATTGGGTGGGATTTTGGGAACTTGGTGCGTAATATCCAAGTGCTAGGTTGATCGGGCACATGGTGAGTAATATCCACGTGCTCCATTCGACCCTATACTATTTATCAAAGTTTACAAAGTAGGGAAAACTTTCTTCCTCTTTTCTTATTACATTGATAAAATTGGCTTTACGCAAATGAACCCCAGAGCCTACTCTCAGCCTTGCATGTAGAGATAGTCTTACTCTTTCCTTGGTGTAATTTGCCAATACATTCAAAGTATTGACCCAACTTGTTGGCTGCACGTCTTATGTGCAGAATCCGAAGATTGAAAGGTACGTAGGGATCACGGGTCTTCACGCAGCTAGCCTGAGGCGTTGATGGACTCAAGTTTTATTTAGTTTCCGCTGTTTTATTTGAGCTAGCTATAAGCTATGCAAGTTGTAATATTTATACTCTGGATTATTCGTGTAATAATGACTTGTGTTTTACATGATATTCATCGACTGTGAAGTGCTAGCTATTGATCCAGGGACTAGCATGTAAATCACAGGGACTTAGGATCCTTAACGATCTGAGGTCGCAACAGATGGTATCAGAGCACAAAGTTGCATGTAGGACGTGACCCCTAGGATTGGAAACCACCTTTACCATGTGTGTTTTGCTTTTTATATTCTTCTAATTTATTTGTACTCTTCTAGTATTTCTCTTCCTTATCACCTTATGCCTAATTTTCTCTCTCCTAACCTAAAGATGACGGCCTTCTACTTCGACACCGCCGAAGACATCAAGTGCCTGCGCTTCGGAGAGTGCCTTCTGGACATCATCAAGACACTGCAGTTATCCATGCCATCAATCAAGGGAAGCGAGCTGAGGAAGATGCACAAGGAAGGATGCTGGGCAATTGAAGTCATCCAACCAGGGCGCAGTTAGACAGAACCCAAGTCAGAGGCCATTGTGCGACTCCAATGAGAAAGGACTTAGCATCAGCTTGCAGGAAATCATTGGACGCCTTTGCGGACGCCACCTTGAAGATGTTGAAGGCCACTACATCAAACTCTTTGGAAGACATGATGAGAAGGGAGTTCCAATCGAGTTAACCCCGGAGGAAAGGAAGACATGCAAGCGTCGAAGAATCCAATATCAAGACTTGGAGTTCCACATCAATGACCTTCAGAAGGGGAGCTGCCTTGAGATCATGAGGAATGACGAGATTTGTGCCCTAGTCAAGGAGAAGGACAAGAAGATCGAAGAGTTGGAAGAGAAGATCAAGTCCCTAGGAGGGGAGCTCACCGCCCAAGACAAAAGGTTCGCTAATCAAGAGAAGAGGGTGCAAGATAAGAACAAGAAGATTAGAGAACAAAGTCTAGTGCTCGCAAAGAACGAGATGGAGTTCAAGAACCTTGCCACCATGTTGAAGGACCTGCGAGCAGCCAAGAGGAGCTTGGAGGAGAAGATCACGCCCATGACTATGGGGTCAAGTTTGATCAAGAAGCTACAGAAGGAGAAGGAACTCTGAGCAAAACTAGAAGCTGCTACCCAGGAGCTGCAAGAGGTGAAGGAACTTCAAGGAAGGCTCGAAGCTGCAACACTGGAGCCACAGGTGATGAAGGAACTTCAAGAGAAGCTTGAAGCCACGACGAGGGACATGGATCTATACAAGTCACTGCTGGAAAAGGAAGGCTTCATCATCGAGGATGAGGAAGTGGATGATGAGTAGAGTAGTTGGACCACCTTTAGTTCTATAGTCGAACGTTATTCGCGATTGTAATGAGTACCAAAAATCTTATATTGGTTAGTTAAACTTGGTTGAGTGTGTGGATTTTTGTGCTATGTGTGCCTTGATTTTATCGTGTGCCTTTCTTGTTTACATAAGGGTAGGGGTTTATTCTTTAGGCTTTCTATCTAATTCTTAACCTGCCTCCCAAACCCTCAAGATGGCAAGACGTGGCAACAACAACAACATGCCCCCAGAGATAGCACAACTTCTGAACTCCCAGAATCAGTTGATCCAACTCCTCACTCAAAACATGCAAAACAACAACAACAACAACCCGCCGCCTCCACCACCCCCACCGCCCCAACATGATCGCTTGACTCGGTTCTTGAGGTTGAACCCGCCAACTTTCTCAAGTAGTTCTGAGCCAATTGTGGCAGACGACTGGCTCCGCACCATCAACAAGAAGTTAGACACCGTCCAAGTTGTTGGAGCTGATAGGGTGCGCTTTGCCGCGCACCAACTTGAGGGACCAGCTGCTGAATGGTGGGATAACTACCAGGTCACCCACCCCGATATTGAAGCTATCACCTGGGACCAGTTTGAAGCAGCCTTACGTACCCATCACGTAGCCGCGGGAGTCATGTCACTTAAGAGACGTGAGTTCCGCGACTTGAAACAACTGCACCGCTCTGTCTCCGAGTATGGGGACCTTTTCAACAAGCTAGCACGTTATGCACCTGATGATGTATCCACTGATGCTAAGAGACAGGAGGAGTTCTTAAGGGGACTTAATTATGAAATATCTATTCAGCTTGTGGCTCTGAAGTTTGATAACTATCAGGAACTTCTGGACAGGGCAGTCGTAGTTGAAGCAAAGCAAAGGAGTATAGAGAACCGGAAGAGAAAGTCCACCTCACACAAGCACAACTCTGCCCCATATCAGAAGCAACGCACTTCGTCACCACCACCCCACAACCACAATGGCCACAACCACAATGGTCATCGTCATGGAGGACATAACCACAATGGCCATAAGCACCGCAATGGAAATGGCAATGGGAAGGATCTGAGTGAAGTGACATGCTTCAAGTGTAACAAGACAGGGCACTATGCGACTACCTGCCCGAAAAGACGAAGAATGGGAATGGCAATGGAAACGTCAACGGACACAACCATAGCAATGGTAATGGAAATGGGAAGAAGCCGAACCCGTTCGTCAAAGCCACGGTGAATCATGTCTCCGTGGAGGATGCTCGTGAGGCACCTGACTCCGTGATCGGTAAGTTCAAGCTTAACTCCACACCTGCAGTTGTTCTTTTTGATACTGGTGCATCGCATTCATTCATATCAAGGGTATTTGTGGATAGAGGCAAGATACCTACGGAGACTATTAGTACTGCCCTAAGGGTAAGTTCTCCTGGAGGAGAAATAGTGGCAAACTTTGGATGCCGTGGGTTAGAACTAAGAATTAGGGCGCACACCTTTCCCACCAGCATAGTCGTTCTGGAATCACAAGGCCTAGACATAATTTTGGGCATGAATTGGATGACCGAGTATGAGGGAGTCATAGATTGTGCCAAAAGGACTATCGCACTCACGATCCGGAAAAGAAAAGGATCCGCTTTAAGTCAGCTTTCACACTCGAAGGAAGTATGGTGAACTCTCTTAAGGGGGTTAGCTTGGAGGATGTGCCAATTGTGAAGGACTATCAAAATGTGTTTCCGGAAGAATTGCCAGGGATGCCGCCCGACCGTGACATCGAGTTTCTCATTGACTTGATGCCAGGTACTGGACCAATAGCAAAGAGACCGTACAAGATGGATGTGGATGAGTTGAAGGAACTTAAGAAACAGCTCAGAGAGCAGTTGGACAAAGGCTTCATTCAACCAAGTGCGTCATCTTGGGGAGCACCTGTCTTATTCGTGGAGAAAAAGGATAAAACCAAGAGACTAGTCGTGGCTACCGGTCGTTGAATGAAGTGACAATCAAGAACAAGTACCCTCTACCCAATATTAACAACATGTTTGACCAGTTAAAGGGAGCTAGTGTGTTCTCTAAGATTGATCTCCGATCAGGTTATTTTCAGTTGAAGATCCGAGAACAGGATGTACCCAAGACAACCTTCACCACAAGATATGGATTGTATGAATACACCGTGATGTCGTTTGGCTTAACCAATGCCCCAGCATACTTCATGACTATGATGAACACGGTGTTCATGGAGTACTTGGATAAGTTTATTGTGGTATTCATTGATGACATACTCATATACTCCAAGGACGAGAAGGAACATGAGAGGCACCTGCACCTAATCATGGAAAAGTTAAGGGAACACAAGTTGCATGCTAAATTTAGCAAATGTGAGTTCTGGTTGAAAGAAGTGGGTTTCCTTGGCCATATTGTGTCGGCTAAAGGAGTTGCCGTGGACCCAAGTAAGGTAGCTTCCGTGACATAATGGGAGTCTCCTAAGAATGTGGGTGATATTAGGAGTTTCCTAGGCCTTGTAGGATATTACCGAAGATTCATTGAAAACTTTTCCAAGGTAGCAAAGCCTATGACAGAGTTGCTGAAAAAAGAGAAGAAGTTCCAATGGACCGAGGCTTGTGAAGCAAGCTTTCAGGAATTAAAGAAGCGTCTAGTAACAGCACCAGTTTTGTGCCTCCCTGATATCCAAAAGGATTTCCAAGTCTACTGCGACGCTTCTCGACAAGGACTTGGTAGTGTACTGATGCAAGATGGAAAAGTAGTGTCTTATGCCTCTCGGCAACTTAAGAACCATGAGAATAGCTACCCCACGCACGATTTGGAACTAGCATCAGTTGTGCATGCGCTCAAGGTATGGAGACACTACCTAATGGGCAAACATTGTGATGTGTTCACGGATCACAAGAGTCTCAAGTATATCTTCACTCAAAAGGAGTTAAATATGAGGCAAAGGAGATGGCTTGAGCTCATCAAGGACTATGACATGGACCTGCAGTACCATCCTGGAAAGGCCAACGTTGTGGCTGATGCCTTAAGCCGGAAAGTCTATGTAAATGGACTTACCGTGGGAGAACTTCCAAAAGATTTGTGTGAACAATTCAGGAACCTCAGGTTGGAAATAGTTCCGAAGGTATAATTAGCAACTATGCAAATAGTGCCAACACTTCTGGATCAAATTAAAGAGGCCCATAAGGGAGACAAAGAGTTGGGAGAAATAAGAGCTAATATAAGCAAGGGCAAAGCAAAAGGGTTTCACACGGATGAACAAGAAACAGTTTGGTATGAGAAGCGTCTATGTGTTCCCGATAACCCTAATATCAGGAAGTTAATCCTTCAGGAAGCTCACGATTCGCCTTACTCGATTCATCCCGGTAATACAAAGATGTACATGGATGTGAAAGAAAGATTCTGGTGGAACAACATGAAAAGAGAAATTGCTGAATATATCTCCTTGTGTGATGTGTGCTACAGAGTCAAGGCCGAGCATCAAAAACCCGTAGGACTGCTACAGCCATTACCTGTGCCCGAATAGAAGTGTGACAAGGTAGGCATGGATTTTATCACAAGACTACCTCGAACTCGATCTGGGTATGACTCCATCTGGGTAGTGGTCGACCACTTCACAAAAGTGTCCCACTTTATTCCCGTAAAGACCACCTATACGAGTGCTAAACTTGCCAGGATATACATGTCGAGGATCGTAAGTCTTCATGGAGTACCCAAGGGGATTGTCTCTGATAGAGGAACCCAATTCACTTCTAAGTTTTGGCGACAGCTACACGAGTCTCTAGGGACACGACTGGACTTTAGTACTGCCTTCCACCCACAAACCGATGGACAGACGGAAAGAGTTAATCAGATCTTGGAGGACATGTTAAGAGCCTGTGCGCTAGACTATGGGTCTAGCTGGGACGATAACACCCACAAACCGATGGCCCCTTTTGAAGTTCTATATGGCAGAAAGTAGGACTCCGCTGCTATGGAGTGGGGTTGGTGAACGGAGTTTGTTTGGACCTGAACTGATCAAGGAAGCCGAAGAGAAGGTGAGGCAGATTCAAGACAGGTTAAAAATAGCCCAATCCAGACAAAAGAGTTATGCTGATTCCAAGCGCAGGGATGTGACTTATGAAGTGGGAGACCGTGCGTATCTCCGAGTTTCACCACTACGAGGAGTTAAGAGATTCGAAATCAAGGGTAAGTTAGCACCCCGATTCATAGGGCCCTACAAAATCTTGGGTCGCAGAAGGGAAGTTGCCTATCAGTTGGAATTACCCGAAATGTTAATAGTTCACGATGTTTTCCATGTGTTGCAACTAAAGAAGTGTCACCCAGAAATGGCTGAAACCCCACTAAAGGATACAGTTCCGTTGGAAGAAGTTCAATTGGAAAACGATCTCACCTATGAGGAAAAAGCCACTAGGATCTTGGAAACAGCCGAGAGAATTACTCGTACCCAGACTATCAGGTTTTGCAAAGTTCAATGGAATCACCATTCCGAGGAAGAGGCCACATGGGAACGTGAAGAAGACCTGAAGAAAGAACACCCGCACCTATTTGCTAACCAACCTGAATCTCGGGGACGAGATTCTTCTTAAGGGGGGTAGGTTTGTAACATCCCAAATTTGGCAATTACAGATGTTACTAGAAGCATGCACCATATCATTGCATCATGGCATCACATATCAAAAATTTGCATCAGGTATTTTCTCAAACCCCATAGTCAATTATAGACAAAAGGGGTAAAAAGCTTTTTAACCTTTTAACCACCAAAATCTTTGCAAAAGGGTTATTTTATAGTTCTATTCTAACCCTCTCCTTTTTACAAAATTTTAGAGACCAATTTCGTCTAATTCGGAGTCCGTTTGCAAAAGTTATCAAACAAATAGCTATTCAGAAATTAATAAAAGAATAAAAAATAAAAAACAACACCTAACCTAACCGCGCCGGCCGAGCCAGCCCGGGGGCCTATCTACCACACGCGCAGCGCAGTCGCCGCCCAGGCCGGCCTAGCAGCCCGCCAGCAGCCGCTTCCGCCCAGCAGCCGCCAGCGCCCGCGCCACGCCAGCGCCCGCTGATAGGTGGGCCCCGCCCGTCAGCCGCCGCCTCGTCCGGCTCAGCCACGCCGCCACCGCCGCCTCAGAGACAACCGCCTCCGGCGTATCCGGAGCAAACTCCATGACTTCCACGCCAAGTCTTTCCACCTTTAAATAGCCCTCGTCACGCTCTCCTAGAACCCTAACTTTTTCCGCCGCGACCACCACCGAGCGCCGCCGGATTTCTCGCCGGAGCCCCGCCGCCGTCCGCCGCCTCCGGCCGCCGTCCACCGACGCCTCGGAGAAGAAGGGCTGACGCTGCCCTCGGGAATGGGACCGCGGGGAGGAGTTGCGCGTCGTCCGAGCACCGCCGCCGCTGCCGGTCATCGCTGGAGCCCCGCCACCACTGGCCGCCGTCCGCCGCCACCAGCCGCCGTCGCCTCGGTAAGTCGTCGGCCGCCCCCTTCATCTCCGACCGTCAGATCTAGATCTGACGGCCCCCAATCGGTCAACCGGCCCGGCCAACCGCGTCGCGCCGCGTGGCAGCGCCATGTCGACGCCGCGTCGCCACCGCATCGTGTCACGCGCGCCTCGCTGGCCCACTCACGAGCCGCCACGTGTCGAGCTCCAATCTCGTAAAATTCATAGAAATTCGAATATTAGTCCAAAAATTGCGTATAATATACCGCTGGATTCATATTTTCGAGTAGAACACAGAACAACAATAAATTACTGTTTTTCTACACCAATCTTGCAGTAGAATTAAAAGTTTAGATTAGAGTATTTTAATTCGAGAAAATTATCCCTAGCTCCGTTTTAGTTGATTCTTGTTGCGTTGGCTTTGTTTCGACAAGACCTTCTGTAGAAAATTGTCATATCATGCTTAGGGTGTTCAGATCTGTCTCGAGGTAGATTGGAGTTATAGATCTAGTTTTGAGCTTGGTAAATTAGGGTTTAACCCAAAATACTTAAAATCTGTGGGAAATCGATTCTAATGACATCCCCAACTCAACAACACCCCTGGTTAAAGCCCTAGGTCGAAATCAAATCCATCCTTGCATATTACCATGTTGCATGCATGCATATTCGACTTCGTGACTTTGTTTTGTGCAAATTGTGATTGGATCCATGTTTTGTTTTGTTAGATTGCTCGGAGTGCGCTGAGGAGTATTGTTGTGTAGATTGCTGCTCGGATCAAGGCAAGTTACACCACTTGTTCATATTAACGTCCTAGTTTTTGACTATGCATGTTTTACTCTTCAAATTCTATAGTATGCATGTGTAGGATTTTGGTAGATTTTTCTTAGTACTATTTTGCAAGTGCGGTTTTGTAGTATGCCATGAGTAGCTCTTTGCTTAGGAATTTCCATCCCAATAGGTTATCTTGTTTTTGTAAGTTATGCTGGCTATGCTATATAGTTGTACATATCAAGCGCCGTTGGGAGGGTTCGAAAGACACAAACATTTTCTAAGTACGAGAGCACTCTCGAGCGAACTTTTCTTCTCAAAACCCCCTTCAAAATAAAACTAAGTTTTCCTTCTGGGCGGAATGGTTGTCGGGTCAACGAGTGGGATTTTGGTGGAGGACGGCCGCCCAGGAATCAAAGAAGTCTGCCATGTTTCAGAATTCAGAAGCTTCCCGTGCAACCACAATACATATGGGCTCTGTCTTGGCTTAGTACTTAGTGGGAAACCTCACCGGGGTACCAACATTTGGAGGTTCTTGGCACGGTTGGATCCAGCTGGTAGAGGGGCTACTAAGGGAAGGCTTCGCCATGGTCTTGTCCGTAAAAGGACTTGATCGTGGATTGTGGGGAAAGTGCACAACCTCTCGAGAGTATTGCAATCTGATCGATCAGCCGTGTTCACGGAAACAGAACAACATTGAGCATCTGAAGGATGGAGCCTCTTGAAGATCTTCCTCTCTTTTTTTTCCAAACTTACGTTTTATAAACCCAGGGTGTGAGTAATATCGCCATTGGGTGGGATTTTGGGAACTTGGTGTGTAATATCCAAGTGCTAGGTTGATCGGGCACATGGTGAGTAATATCCACGTGTTCCATTCGACCCTATACTATTTATCAAAGTTTACAAAGTAGGGAAAACTTTCTTCCTCTTTTCTTATTACATTGATAAAATTGGCTTTACGTAAATGAACCCCAGAGCCTACTCTCAGCCTTGCATGTAGAGATAGTCTTACTCTTTCCTTGGTGTAATTTGCCAATACATTCAAAGTATTGACCCAACTTGTTGGCTGCACATCTTATGTGCAGAATCCGAAGATTGAAAGGTGCGTAGGGATCGCGGGTCTGCACGCAGCTAGCCTGAGGCGTTGATGGACTCAAGTTTTATTTAGTTTCCGCTGTTTTATTTGAGCTAGCTATAATCTATGCAAGTTGTAATATTTATACTCTGGATTATTCGTGTAATAATGACTTGTGTTTTACATGATATTCATCGACTGTGAAGTGCTAGCTATTGATCCAGGGACTAGCATGTAAATCACAGGGACTTAGGATCCTTAACGATCCGAGGTCGCAAACAGGTGTAGGGATGGTGTTGGAGATTGCCACGCAGATCTCTTCTAAAGCAGATATGCGGCGAAGAGGTTTCTGCAAGTGAGAACACATGGTGTTCATTGCTTCCACAAGCCTACCTATCATGTCATTTAACTCCTTCTCTAGGTTAAGGAGACGCCTGCGTACAATCTCCTAGTGGACGGGTTCTTCCTTCTGGTATGCCTCCAAAGAAATGATGTGCTGCTTAGTCTCTAAGATTGGCTTCTCTGGGACAAAAGGTGAATCAGGGAATTGGAATCCCCGATCCTCTTGTGGATTCACGCTGATTCGAGCATTCATGGTGACCTTATTTGTTGTTGATGTGCATGCAATAGTTTCTTCATAGGTACCTGCATCATATCATGTAGATCACTTATGTTTAGTTGTAATTGGTGGTGATAACTTTGAGCTCCTTCACAAGTCCCTTCCCATGCGGCTTCTTGGCTTCTTCTTCATTTTTTGGCCTCACCATAGTGATATAATCCGGTTGTTTCCAACCGTGCGCAGCTAGATTCATGAAGACATCATAGGCATCTTCATCATCAGCGTTTTACAAGTAAGAAGATCTTTCTCCATTCTTGGGGCTAAGGCCCTGAGATTCGCAGTCATCCACTTCAAAGAATGAAGTCTGGAAACTTTCCCATGATGGAGCCATTAGACTGAGAGATTTGCCCTTGTCTTGAACTAAGACTATAGCATTTAGTATATGAGATCTAAAGATATAAGATGAGGATGAACTCTTGGGAGAGTTTGTGAGGGGTTAGGCACAGGGAAATCTCATAATAATGGTCTTGGAGTCGCACAAGAAAATAATCCCAACAAAATAGGAAAGAAAAGAAGCAAACAGGAAAAATCGGGGGTTATAACAACCATCGGTACGGGCCCGTACTGTACCGCTCTACGGTACCCAATACCCAGAGAAAAATTTCCTTCTTCAAACATCGGTAAAACCTGTCAAAACTTTGGTATGAGAGGGTTCACTCTGTACCATCGCCCTGTACTAGAGGTTACCAATTTCTGAAGGGTTCACAACATAGAAACGGGTGGATGCGGAGAGGGTCGCGGGTCTTTTTTTTTGTAGATTTGAACATGAAAACTGCGATATCTTTCAAACGGAGAGTCCAAATCGATATCCGTTTTCACAGCCTTGCTAGTGATGTCCAGATCTTCAAAATTAGATCCATTGTTGATATGTTTCGATGAACTTTTTTCTCGTACTGCCTTTGATGCGTAGGTTGCACTACCTTTTGGTCTAGTACATAGTGTCTTCGGTTGCAATACCCGGCACGGTGTCCAGGAAGTGTACTACGCACTGTCCAGGCAGTGCACCGTCCATGCACTTCCTTGTTATTCTGTGTTGCACTGCCTTAGTTCACAGTGCACTACGCGATGTCCAGGCAGTGTACTATGCACTGTCCAGGCAGTGCACCATCCATGCACTACCTTGTTGTTCTGTGTTGCACTGCCTTAGTTCGCAGTGCACTACGCGGTGTCCTGGCAGTGTACTGTCTTACACTGCCTTCGGTCGTAGTGCACTACGCGATGTCCAGGCAGTGCACCGTCCATGCGCTGCCTTGTTGTACTGCGTTGCACTTCCTAAGATCGCAGTGCACTGCGCGATGTTCTTGGAGTGCATGGTCCATGTATTGCCTGTTGCACTGCTTTCCGTCGACAGTAAACGAGTTGCACCGCTCGTGCACTGCGTGGAACTGGCTTTCGTTGCGTGCACTCCATGAGCAACTAGCCACGTATCGGGCTGCCGTGTGGCCGGAAATACATGTGCTGCCGTGCGGCTGGAAATAAACGCGCTGCCGAGCGGCCGGAAATACGCACGGGTGAACTTCCACACGCCACATGTCGGGCTGCCGTGTGGCCGAAAATACACGCACTGCTGAGCGGACGAAAATGTACGCGCTACGGCCGAAACGCGCGCTTCCTGAAGAGCACGCTCCCGCTAGTTGTCCTCAGATAAATGTTACTCCAAGAATCCAACAAAACATGTACCTCGCTAATCCGAGGCCATGGGGAAATGCTAGAGGGGGAAGCAAACCTTCACAAGGAGGTGGTGCATCTAGAGAGGAGGAGGAGGGATCCTTTTACAGGAAGGGGCCTACCCATGGGGCTTGGCCGCTAGCCATGAGTGTGCCCCCACCTCTTCCCTCATTCATGTGACTGGACATCCCACTAACAGAAATACCTCTTCCACTCACATGCATTTATTACACATTAGCATAAATGCATTTTCTCTTTAAACAAAACTATTTTAGTTATTTTATTCAGAACTTTGTTAATTATGTTAATTAAAAAACATTCACATAAAAACCCTTGCATTATTTCAATATCACATTTGAAACTATTTTCAACAATTTGATTCGAAACACTTCTGGTGATCATCGAAATAATTTCAGCTCTAACAAAATTATTATCGGTTATGTTTTATATACCACTTAGTGTTGGATAACCTTAAGTGTGTCACCCTACGGTTCACAAATAATGCATACATGATAGATACACCTCTTGCCAATAATCAGAACCGGGGCATGGAGATCCGTACTATTCCTGCATATTCAACGATAACTCTTGTGATTATGTGACCATCAACTTCGTATCCAATTCCTTTTGTCTTACGATACTTTACTTGAACGAGATCCAATCACAGGTACCAACCATACCCTAGTTCGATCTCGTTCCTGACAAGTACTCTTTACTCGTTATGTGATACAACATCCCCGTGGCCTAGTCAAGTGCTTGCAAGCGGTGTTGATGTGATATCACCGAGAGGGACCAAAGTATATCTTTCCGTCATTAGGATGGAAAAATCCCACTCTTGATCCATGAGCCTCAACATAACACTTTCGGAATACTGAACCCATCGTTATAGTCACCCTATTATGTATGATGTTAGATGTTATCAAGGCACTCTTTCGATGTTAGTGATTAACATGATCTCATGGTCTAAGGACTAGGAATACTTCGTATGTGTCAATGTAAACTTAATGACTAGATCGTATTGCTAAATCTACTTTGGGTGTATGTTCATCATATCATTCTTCTAATGGTATGATCCTGTTGTTAACAACATCCAATGTTTATGATCAGCAAACCTTGATCATATGTTAATCAACAAGATAGTATCACTACAACATGACCCCCCTTCAGCAAGGAATGGATTTGTTGCCAAATGTCCATATATGCGTTGCAAGGGTCTACGACAACGCATAAACTTGCGTTGGTAATCGATGAGCATAAGTGTTGTAAGATAGCAATGTGTATATGGTGGGGATAACCACACTTCTTATGTGTTGGTGATACCCTGTAGGAATAGATTTTGAAACTGACAAATGGCTTTCAAAACTGAGATAACAGAACATAGCTACATAGCATCATCAATAGATAATATTTTACATATTGCCAATAACAATGACTATGTCAATTCCACGATATAGGAAACATAAACATTTCATTTAATATATCGACTATGTTGCATTACAAAGAACATGCTTCGGAGAATAAAAATTATTTGTCAATCGCACTATTACAGATATATATGTGTTCTGTTTCAAACATTGACCATAAAAATGAAATTCTAAAACATAATCTAAGCCATCCAGTAGTAGCATCAGTCTCCATCTTGCAATCAACATCTCAACAGGCATTATCAATTTATCTTGGATATCTAGAAGAATAAGAATTGGGATCAGTAAAGAAAAAGCATCAGAGTAATGGATTAGTAAAATATTAGAGGGTAAAATTACAGGAGGGTAACATACAAAGGTTGAAGGCCATGCGATAGTTAATCCTGCTGCATGACCAATAATCTTGACTTTTTGAATGGTCGTATCAACTCATCAGGTTTTGCTAATGTAGCATCAACACTCACGGCCCAGAATTGATTTCCAAGTTTAACACCTTCAACTAGATATTCAGGATCCCTACTTTGGAGTGTAGCAATATTAACATTCTTGTTTGGATTTCCCAAACTCTTCAAAAATATTATGGTGCCAACCTTTCACATAAACAAAAGTACATGAGAAAACTACTTCCAACAAAATTTGAGACATGCGAAAAATCATGAACAAACAAACATAATGCACATACATCTATCGAGTTGGCATCCAAGAAATTTGTCATACTACATTGTTGTTTCTGCAGATGATGGTGCACCATCAGTATGCAATAAATTAAATCATAAGAAAATTGAAATGAGAAGCAAAAGGGTTAGATATTCCATGACATACATTAGCATGCTTTGTTGTACTACCCACTTTAGAGTTCTTCATGTTTTGGCCACCATGCTAACCATAAGTGCAAAATAACTAGAAGTAACCAAATAAAAAAATCATAAGGACCTGCACTAACCTTTTCTACACTAGAACTTTCCTTCCTTTGTTGGGCATTTACATCGTGGACCAAATTTTCCTTGTTTTATGACAAAAGATACATTATGAGATTGGCATGGACTAAAATAAACTCTCATATTGCAAGAACTACGTGCAATAATAAATTTTCTGCTACAGAGATATAGTATGAAATCATAAGCAAACTGAAAAGGAGAAGAAAAATATTTAGTAATTCCATGTCATACATTAGCATGATTTGTTGCACTAGCCACTTTCGGGATCTTCATGTTCTCGCCACCATTCTAATGAGAAGATGCATAATAATCGGAAGTAATAGAAGCAGAAAACAGAATATGAATGTATACATGATGAATGAGAAGGTACCGTGTCCGTAGAGCAAACTTTAAAATGTTCAAGTGTGTTGTTGTGCTGGGGGTCAATGTCCTGGTCCTAAAGTATAATGAACTTAAAGTTACAAATAGTAAAATCATGAACCATGGACAAACATATAAGCATGGACGCGATTTCTAGAATACATAATCATGGACAAATAGATAACTATAGAATGGATTGGACAATAACATATACATAGAGATAACTCCAGAAAATGACGTGAACTAACCTTTGTTGTAGTAGATCTTTCTTTCCTAGACTGGAAAATTTCATCGTGGGCCAAAGTTTCATTATTCTATGCCATAATAAATATTGTAAGATTGGCAAAAACTATATCAGACTGATATTGAAATAACTATTTTTTGCTCAACCATGTTGGGCTCCAAACAACATAAGAACGGGTAAACCTTATTTTTAGCATGACGTTTGTTCGGTGGTTGCATCTCCATGTCATTTAGAAAGTTTTCCTTGCTCTATAGTCAAAGACAAGATATGGCCATTTTCCAAAAGGAAAAAAAAACAGGAATGTATTAATGCATCTGTACAATACCATCACATTGTTATGTTGCCCAACAGAATCAATTTGTTGACTATGAATATCACCATATACTCTCTGTATATCGAAAGTCATGTAAGAATAAGATCATAATTATTTAAATGACTTTGACCTTTCTAAGAATACATACTTTCCTTTTTGAGTTTGTCTGGGCAACACCAAGTGCATCTCGAGATGAAGATATCTGACCCGCAGAACCCTACAATGACCAATAAAACATTAGTACATGTATTGAACAATGGAAAAGTTTTCTAAATTTACCTATCTTTCGGAGCTTACTGTCTTCTCACTAAGTTCTAGGATTTTAGCATCTTGGTTTTTATGTGTTCCTCAACCTTCTCCAAAGAATTCGAAAAGCTAGAAGATCTTCATTTTGTGTATTATCCAATGAAGTAAGGTGCATATCCTGAAAGTGACGCGAAGATGATACACGAAAAACTTGATTAGGATTCTGCACTGGTCCCAACCCATGTACATGTTCAGCCTTGTCTGCTCCTAGTATTGTATTTAAGCCATCTCCTTTCCAAGCTTTATTGTCTGAACTGGTGTCTGCTAAATCTAGCCTCGTAGATATTTTTTTTCAATTCAACCTAAATACATGAAGCGTAATTAATAAAAATGTATACAACAATGATTTAAATTTAAATAATAGAGAGTAGACATCATACCATTTGTTCATTAATAATCGTCTTGTCCTTGTCGCGTTTGTGTTGGTGTGTATGAATGTACACGACAACTCTACGTGGGTTCTTATTTTCCGGATCCATTTGCCTCTATTGGTTAAATGGTAAAATTATTTAATAGTTGGTAATGACAACATACTGTGCAACCAGACTGTAGATGCATATGTTTTAGTTCCTATATACTGACCAACTCTTCTCTGTTTCGAGCGGAACTCTTCACTAGTAGAAAAAGAGGCTTTCGTCCACCCCTTTAGTCCCGGTTGTGGTTGTATTCGGAACTAATACTCACATTAGTCCCAGTTCCAAAGGAACAACCTTTAGTCCTGGGTCAAACGGGACCTTTAGTCGCAGTTGGAGACACCAACCGAGACTAAAGGGGTTGTGGCAGGCTGTGACCGGTGCCGATCCCTTTAGTCCCAGTTCGTATCACCAACCGGGACTAAAGGGGTAACCTTTAGTCCCGGTTCGTATTACCAACCAGGACTAAAGAAAATAGGCAAAAAAAATAAATGGCTATATCTTTTGCATACAATATGAGAAAAAATACGTACAACCTATCAAAACATGCAGAAAAAAATTTCCTCTTCGATTTCAACAGCCTTAGGCCGTTTTGGATTCTTTTAGATTCTCAAAATTTGAAAAGAAAAAAAAGTTATTTCAAAAATTAATTTTTTTAATAATAATGGATATATTATTTCAAAAATTTCAAAATAGTTATTCGTAATTTCAAAAAAAAGTTATGTCATATTTGAAAAAAAGTTATTCGTAATAATGGAAAAAAGTTATTTCAATTTTTAAATAACAATAATTTTTATGTCATATTTGAATTCCTCACATTTTTCTGATAATAATGGATATATTATTTGTCAAATTTCGATTTACAGGTTTGAAGATATTATTTATGTCATATTAAATGAATAAATGGCAAAAAGTGAATAAAATATTAATTTTGAATTTTTCGTTGGACTAAAATATTATTATTACTTATTTATTGTTGTTTACATAAATAGTTATTTGTAATTTCGAAAAATAAAGACGGTTGACATATTGATATGAGCTAATAGGATTGAATACTAGTCTTAACAACAAGGTATAAGAGTCCTTCGCGCGAGGTGGGAGAGATGGAATGGGAAAGTTAAGCATGCTGGGGGTGGAGTAGTGCTTGGATGAGTGACCGATCGGGAAGTTTGACTATAAGTATAATTTGACCTAAGATTAAATATAGTTAGTGTGAAAAATTAGAGATATGAGAGATAAGCGAGTCAGATAATTCAAATGTTCAAAAAAAATTAATTTTTTTTTTAAAACCGGGACTAAAGATCTCGCACGCTCGATACTGTCCCGTGAGGGCCTTTTGTCCCGGTTTGTGGCCGAACCGGGACTAAAGGGGGGGCCTTTAGTCCCGCCCCTCTAGTCCCGGTTACCAGGACCAGGACTAAAGCCCCTTACGGGCCGGGACTAGAGGCCCTTTTTCCACTAGTGCTTAGTTCTAGCTGTGTGTATCGACTTCTTTATTGAACAATTTTGTCTATTCTTCTCACTTATATCCTGTCATAGAATTTTTTAAATAATGCACATGTATTTGCATAGTTCTGTAGAAAGACTAAGCATCATGTAAAAGATATATCTCACAAGTGTATATGTATCTTTGCCTTCTGGCTCATCCAATTAGTAACAAGAGAAATCCACTGGTCCTTAATCACACCCTCTGAAACATTGGTGTTGTTTCCTTCCATGCTCTTGCATTCATCAAAAAAGAGTGATTTAAGATTTGACTCATGTTGCCTCCATATTTCTCCAATTGTTTTCAATATATATTTTTCCAATCGAGAAGGGTAAAGAAACCCCATCTACATATATAAAAAAGTAATATTATGATAACACAACCTGTAAAGCATAGTAATGTTAGCATAAAAAATATAATGTACTCTAGATCTACCTTTACTTGATCCAGTATATCCTTTTTATTTCCATGTTCATCTGTCTTTTTATCTCTCCCCCTATTAGTTTTCTCCAATCCGTGCAACTTAGGCTACATAGCTTTCCATTCCTAGGAATTGTGCCAAGACAGTAACCTAGACGTCATGCTTCTTTACCAATTGGCTGATTCAGACCATTGCATTTGACTACAATTCTCCGCCCTTTTGGACAATTCCACGTTTGTTTCAACTTAGTCCTCCCACGCTTGATAGTTTCTCTATTTTCATCTGATCATGCATAAATTTCCAAAACTACTATGTTCAGAAATAGGTAAAGAACGCATATACATATTTATCATTAGTACTGAATATCTTAACAACTACCTTGGGCATTATCACTTGCGTCATCATAGTTGTCTTCATCCTCTTCATCGCCACTTTCTGTAAAGCCGTCCTCAGCATTACAAGATAAAGGTTGAAAATCATATGACTCAGACATCTTGATGTGTAGTATTCTCATGTTCCTGGGTCATGTATTCATCATCACATTGAACAAAACGCAATTTACTGCGTGCCACATCTGGTCCAGGAAGAAACAAACAGATTAAGTGAAAACCACTATTCTAATTTGTAAATTAAATCAAACAAGCATGTTTGTGCTCAGTATTGAACTATGTATAAACGCAATGTTTGGTGGAAGAAAGAGATTTGCAGAAAAATACTTGCAAACCACATGGGATGTGGTATTCTAGGTGTACGAAGAGGTTGCCCCCAGCCCTATCTCCCTAGCCGCGAACGTCGATGGCCCCTCGGAAAAGAGGTGCATCATGGTGTGGATGGTGATGGGGTCAGTGCTGGACGGGTCAGAGGTGAAGAGAGGGACATGATCTAAGATGGCATCAACGAGGATGACATGAACTAGGAGGCCGTGCGGCGATGGCATCGGGGCCTCACAACGACCGACGCCATAAGGCTTGGTAGGCGAGACACCCGGACGTGCTAACCAATTGGATCACACATAAGGAGAAGAGTCCTAGGGGAGAGGAGGAGCTGACCTACAATCGAAGATCAATATGGGAATGGGCCGGCCCGGACCTGGCTTGGACCTGGCCCCATGGCCCCAGGGCCAAAATCAGGGGCTAGGGCACGCTTTGTGCTGAGTAAAAAAAGGTCCAATACTAAAACCCTGGCCCCAGCGAAAAAATAATTAGATCCAAACATGAGCCGAACACACAAAAAACCTGTTAGGTCTCCGTTCATGCTGCTATTGCAGCCTGCAAATTGCTTGGCACAGCCAGGCTAGGCCAACACACATGCTTTTGCTTGGCCCGAGCAGGTCGGTCTGGGGCGCGCCGAACCATACATGCCTAAGTTTGTGCAAGCCAGATGAGTACCGGTATGTTCCAACGCATAGGCTGCAACACTTGGTATTCGTTGCCATTCATATAGCCGAGAACAGATGTACCTACCAACGCAAATATGCATAGCTACTTTGATATGCTGCAACATATTTTTAATGCGTTGCAGAGTATGCATTGCTATATGGGGGGTCTTGTTGTAGTGTATAATGAGAGGTACTAGGAAGTTTGGTTTGTTTATTAAACACATATGTATTAACATTTCCTATTAATACAATTATAGCATGATAAATAAACATAAATCATAAACTTGGAATAAGATAATAACATTTTATCATTGTCTCTCGAGCATATTCTCTTTAGTATCCCACTTGCACTAGAGTCAATAATCTGGATTATATTGTGATGAATCTAACACCCATTGAGTTATGGTGCTGATCATGTTTTTCCCTAGGGAGAGTTTTAGACAACGGATCTGCCATTTTCAGGTCCGTGTATACTTTGCAAATCTGGTCCTGATCATGTTCTGACTAGCTCCCCTAGTTGGGCCAGCTCTGCCCCGTGTTGGGCCGCCTACACCTCCGCCCAGGTGGGCCTCCCGCGCCTCCGCCCAGGTGGGCCTCCCGCGCCTCCGCCCAGCTGGTCCCGCCAGCGCCTTGTGCGGCTCGCACCCTCCTTCTTGGCGGGTTGCCCTGTTCACCTCCTACTGGGTTGGCTATCTCCGCTAGTAAAGGTGCCACTACAACAAAATAGTCATGTTAAGACGTTTTGCATTAGACACTTTTAATCGCGCCTCTATGCCCCGAACCCACTTGTTCATCAGGACGTTTCCTGAGACGTTAAGCATGTCGTCTCAAATTAGGTATTAAAACTCGCGTGTAACATGTTTTAGAGCATATGTCAATGTTAAGCCCAGCCCATTAAGAAACTTTTGTTCCGCAAACCTTCTCCCTCAATCGCCGCAGTGATAGAGAATTTAGGAACCGCCATACTGCCTTCCCGTTCCCAATTCCCCAATATCTCAGATCTAGCGTCCTCCTAAGAAACTGCTCGGCAACAAGATTCCCCACCTCCGGTATCCATACTACTTGGTCGACAAGAGGATGGTAAACTTCGCCAAACCATGAATGCGTCAGCGACGGTGCCGCCGCACACACGTCAACTCCAGCCTCCGTCGGGCTGCGATCTATTCAACTGGTGCAGTCGCAGCTGCACCAGTGGGCTGTGCCCCATGGCCGCGGTCAGGTAGCCGATGAAGTGGCACTGCACGACAATGGTGCTCCATGGGCGATCGATGGCCAAGCTGTAGCACAGCGTCCCTTCAGCTCCTTCAGGTGCTAGTGCGATCTCAGCTGAGTAATTCATGCTATTTGGTTCTAGGACTAGGGTATTGAGATTTAGGTTGGACTAATAGCACTGAGTTATTTATACAGTACTAATTAGTGAGAATTTTTTGTTTGTTACCTATCGTATAATTGTTGGTTTCCCTAAATTCCTTAATTACCTCATTCCAGTGGATAGCCGAACAGGAAAACCGGGAGTTCAATAGAACCGATTGAAACTAACATCCTAGTAGAATTTGACTTGGAGTCCAATTAAATACAATCAATCATACATAGTAGCCAGTTCTATTTTGTATTAAGTTCTGATGGAACCGTGGTTGTTTGGATGCTTGTAGAGTTATAATAATATAATTATTATTGGGTATGATAAATCGTGGCATTGATCAAGCTGCACATTTTTGCAGAGTCATACCTGTATGCAATGGAGGATTCCAGAGGTTTTGAAGAACTAGCTGACCCGAAAGGGAAGAACGCACTAGTTGGACTAAGTACCATCAATAAGGGTAAGAAGAACAAAGAGGTAGAACTATGGAACAAACCTGAATCTATCTTGGTGAAACTGAACTTTGACGCAGGTTTTAATGAAGAGTTGAAGTCTGGATCTTTGGGGGTGCTGTATTACTCAATGAACATGCAGAAGTTCTGATATCTTCCTAGGGAACATCAAGTACTGCTCTGCGCTGCTGAATCAGCTGAAGAAATGGCTAGCCTTAAAGCTATGCAATCTTTTTTATCTGACATCACAGAGGGCCAGTCCAAGTTGAGAATCACTCTGCTGCTCTGATCTCTGAACTGGCATTAACATAAAAGTTTACCGATCTCTTCCGGTCGTTAGTTTTAGAAAGGTTAATCGCACCGCAAATAGAGTAGTTCATGAACTAGCATCTTTAGTCTGGACCGTTTCAGAGTGATCAAGGGTTGCTTGTATGTTTTAATGACAGTAGGTGTGCAACAAGGTGACAAGTTGAATGAGTGTCATGATCTGTACATGCTACTATTTTCTGGTACGTTGATTAGTTTCTCTCGCTTTCCATGCATTCTTGATTTTGGTAGGATGCTTCTTGTGGATTTTGCATTATTGTGTATAGGTTGTATAGAGATATGTAGTGTATATATCTCTGGGGGTAATAATCAATACCTAAAGTGCATAATATTCTTCTATGCATATTTTTTTTAACAGATGATATGCATATATATTATTCTGTCAGAGGATAATGCCCAATACAGTTTGTTGTATCTTCGCTGCTTGGATTATTTAATCTCAAGATAATTATCATGTTTGCTTTATAAATCCTGATATGTTTTAACCATTCATTGCCCTTTTATACTTTTTACAGGTCAAGGAAGATGCAGAATGCACCCTTACGTTACTGATGATACAATCCTCCAGATGTGAAAGATCACTTACCCATTGGCCACAACTCGTTGCCTTGTATGTATGCAATTCTAAGTAAATTTATAACGCGTATTTTTCTCAGATAAATGTATCTCTAACGAAATATAAAACATAACCATTGTTCAATATGGTTGGCGTGTTTTTTTTCGAGGTGCATATCTCTTGTTAATTTACATAGTGTTTTCAATGACTATGCAGGGTATGAGATGATAGTAAAGGACATGGACATATGAAATAATCACGTGGAAGATGATCTACACCCATAGTTAGAAAGTTCATACAATTTCTACTATTTGAAGATACAATGTACCCAGATATTTGAACCTTGTGTGGATGCTTCAACCTCTTGTTGAAGTCACATTCTCCTTAATAATACAATTATTGGTTTCTTATGTATATTATGAGGTTCCAGTGTATATTATGAGGTTCCAGTGTATATTTTATCTACTATGGTTTTTTATCCTGTAAAACATTAGATCTTCTATGAATTGACAATTAATGTAACTCCGCATATGAAATGGCTTTGCCCAAAACGACGAAATATAATTAGTTAGTTACATGTCCATCAATATTCAAGCATTCTAGCTGGCGATAAAA